>CM067308.1:12391581-12726581 GCA_034231615.1 Meghimatium bilineatum
GGCTATGTAGTGAAATTACATCTAAATACATGCTTAGGTTATGTAGTGAATTCATTTGTAAATACATGCGCAGATTATGTAGTGTAATCACATGTAAGTGTATGCCCGAGTGAGATAATCAAACACGACAACATATTTTATAAAGTAACTGAATTATTCTAATCTTCATCAATCTAAAATGAGAACGCCATTATGAATAGAACACGAATCTGTGACAAACAAGAAGACTGAGATTATGATTAACTGGACCAATCATACAAACGAGGTCGTTAAATCATCCAGTGATTATCTGGACCAATCATACAAACTAGGTAGTTAAATCATCCAGTGATTAGTTCTATTGACGAGAGAGATTTTGTCGGATTACTATGAATGAAAGTGACAGGAAACTTGGACGGTTCATGTGTGAGCAGTTACGTCACCCAGGCGATGGATTACCTTGATTCATGCTACCCGGTATAAGCTAAGCTTATTTTCTGTAGCCGAATGAATGCTGAAAGACAATTGGTCACTTCATAAATCGATGCAAAATAATAAAGTACGAAGGTTCATTGATAGACAAATATCGTCTCGGGCAAATAGTATAGATGTTTATTACCATTGTTAACACACTTTTAGTCACTATTCTAAAATATGATGATTACTCATGATTACTTCTCTTTCTTACATCTCTTTCTTACGTTTCTTTCTTACATTTCTTTCTTACATTTCTTTCTTACATCTCTTTCTTACATTTCTTTCTTACATCTCTTTCTTACATTTCTTTCTAACATTTCTTTCTTACATCTCTTTCTTATATCCCAGCAGCGTAGTACGACCGTACACAGTAAAGATGCAATTACCTGTGTGAAGGTGTCGTATTGTTTGGAAACGCGCATGTTTCTGAGTTCAGAAATTAGAGCAAGAAATATCAGTACAATGACCTGCCATTCATGCAGTAAGAGACTACTAAGACCATTTTCTGGAGGTGGAGTTGTCTGTGCCATTTCAAAGAACAGTGACCCAAAATTCATACGGCTAGATGTGTATGACTGAAACTCATGTATATCGTAGGCAAACTATAAACTATCACTAATTCCCTTCTTGTTTCTTCTTCTTCAGCGTTCATTCTCAAACTGCCGTTGGATCTCTCTTGTAGCAGGATCATCGTCCTACTAGATTTCCAGCAGGATGTAGTCCAGAGAATGAAAATGCGTTGTGCCGCCATATAATTTGCGCTAATGGTCCGACACATCCGTCTTCAACGAGATTCTCCGTTTTAAATGCTACTAACTAGTAGGTGTTTGAGAAGAGAAGCAGAAAAACCCAGAAAACACTCATATAGTATGGGGCATATATATATATATATATATATATATATATATATATATATATATATATATATATCTCGAAATACTGATTCTAGAGAACAGAGTGCCGGGTAAAAGAAGAAGAGGAAGACCAAGAAGATGATGGACCAGCGACATCGAAGAATGTATGAATATGTCTTTAGCAAATGCAGGCCTGCTTGCCCAGAACAGAGAGACGTTCAGAGTATCCACGACAAAGACAACGTTCTGGAAAGAATATATCACTTGATATAATAATGTAATGTAATGTAATGTAATGTAATGTAATGTAATGTAATGTAATGTAATGTAATAATATAATATAATATAATATAATATAATATAATATAATATAATATAATATAATATAATATAATATAATATAATATAATATAATATAATATAATATAATATAATATAATATAATATAATATAATACAATACAATATATATCGCGGTTTCTTTTCAGCATGGCGGACTGAAATTTGGAGGAGCCAGAAAACGAACCATGCCTATTTTGATTGTGAAACAAGCGTTAACCACTTGACATGTTGTTCTTGACTTCGTGATACTGAAACAGTACCAATAACTTCCATGTAAAGGGCTAACCACTTGACTATCCCGGCGCTAAATTAAGTCACAAAAAGATATGAATTAGTTTTACAGATATGTACGTTTACACAACTGAACATCTCTAACCAGACCGTCGCTTATTATTCAGACATATGCGCTCATGACCCTAGAAGGCTGGTTTTCAGGTATTTTGTTTATTTTTGCGGGTTTCATTAGTCGGCCGTGTCTATTTTTGGCGGCACTCCAAGCATATAATTAGTCTTTATATATATATAGATAAACGGTTACAAGACAATAAGCAACAACGTAACGAATGAAGTCTTGTTTATTGTGAAGATTTCTACAACAGATGGTCATGTTTCAAATGATATTTTAGTTCATCTTAATACAAGTCTATTTTTAGATCTTTGTAAGGATTATGTAAACAACGGGTTTTCCCAGTGCATATTATTTCTGGGTCAAGTTCGAATGGATACCAAGTTAATCAACAAGTATTTAATATTTGTATAAAGACAAGAAAAACTTGGCGCCAAATTACAGTATGTTTAAGTAGCGCGTTCTTACTGCTGTTTCTGTGAATGCGGGATAACGATTATAGACCGGTTAATTTTTTTAACTGTAGGAGCGAAGTGAAGCCCTTCCCTTGAGATTAGTCCTTGAGATTAACTTTATTTAGCTAAATGTGAGACAACTGTACTAAGCTATATATAAGACAACTGTACTAAGCTATATATAAGACAACTGTACTAAGCTATATATAAGACAACTGTACTAAGCTATATATAAGACAACTGTACTAAGCTATATATGAGACAACTGTACTAAGCTATATTTGAGACAACTATAATTTACTAAGCTAAATATGAGACAACTGTACTAAGCTATATTTGAGACAACTATAATTTACTAAGCTATATTTGAGACAACTATAATTTACTAAGCTATATTTGAGACAATTATAATTTACTGGTCCGGCTCTGTGGCGAAGTGGTACAGAGCGCGTCTGTGACGGCAAAGGTACCGAGTTCGATCCAATTGTGCATCCGGACCGTTCAGAAAGCAATGGCAACCTACTGAACGTATTTATATTGCCTAGAAATCACCAGAGCCAACAAATGCTGGGTAGATACGTCCTGGATAGGATATGCTACCAATTTTTTAAAATAATTTACTAAGCTATATTTGAGACAACTATACTAAGCTATATATCAGATAACTGTACTAAGCTATATATGATACAACTGTACTAAGCTATATATGAGACAACTGTACTAAGCTATATTTGAGACAACTATAATTTACTAAGCTATATATGAAACAACTGTACTAAGCTATATTTGAAACAACTGTACTAAGCTATATTTGAAACAACTGTACTAAGCTATATTTGAAACAACTATAATTTACTAAGCTATATATGAAACAACTGTACTAAGCTATATTTGAAACAACTGTACTAAGCTATATTTGAAACAACTGTACTAAGCTATATTTGAAACAACTGTACTAAGCTATATTTGAAACAACTGTACTAAGCTATATTTGAAACAACTGTACTAAGCTATATATCAGATAACTGTACTAAGCTATATATGAGACAACTGTACTAAGCTATATATGAAACAACTGTACTAAGCTATATTTGAGACAACTATAATTTACTAAGCTATATATGAGACAACTTTACTGAGCTATATATGAAACAACTGTACTAAGCTATATTTGAAACAACTGTACTAAGCTATATTTGAAACAACTGTACTAAGCTATATTTGAAACAACTGTACTAAGCTATATTTGAGTCAACTTTACTTTACTAAGCCATATATGCTTCGCATGACGCCGAGTTTTGTCTTCTCTCCTTTAAAGATGGATGAGAGTCAGTGTTGCTGAATTTGGAAAGAGGAGCAATGAATAAAGACACTGTAAATCAGGCTCGTAGATAAGTTGGAGGAGGGGAGCTTGGTGTGTTCACCCCCCCCCCTTATCGAATCTAGCATGATTTTAGCACTAGAAACTTAGCAAAAAGGTGGATTACAAAAACCCCACAGGTAGCAAATTTTCATAAAAAGTTCAAATTTCCCGTCAAGTAGTGAAATTTACACACGAAAACCAACGAATGACCTATATTAATCTTTTTTTCAGATAAAACCCCACCTCCATAATACACTCATATCTACGGTCCTGCTGTAAACAGTCATGCATAGGGAAAAGAAGACGAATATCTAACCAAAATTATGAAGTTTCTACATGTATCATTTGAGTAGGAGGCTTTTACAAAAGATTTGTATGAGTTCGAATCTTCTGTGTGTGAAAGAAAGATTTGTATGAGAATCTTCTGTGTGTGAAAGAAAGATTTGCACGAGTTAGAATCTCCTGGGTGTGAAAGAAAGATTTTTATAAGTTCGAATCTTGTGTGTGTGTGTGAAAGAAAGATTTGTATGAGTTAGAATCTCCTGGGTGTGAAAGAAAGATTTGTATGGGTTAGAATCTTCTGTGCGTGAAAGAAAGATTTGTATGAGTTAGAATCTCCTGGGTGTGAAAGAAAGATTTGTATGAGTTAGAATCTTCTGTGTGTGAAAGAAAGATCTGTATGAGTTAGAATCTCCTGGGTGTGAAAGAAAACATAAGATTTGGAAGAAAACATATCCCCCCCCCCCACCTTTCAGAAAAAAATTACATGGGAAACAATAGCTTCATCGCTGGTAATTTCTCAAAAAGAAACAAACACACAACTAGACTTCTACTGAAACAAGTAAATATAAATTTTTATAGTACAGAATAGTATCCATAGAGATAGGTTGACAAATCTGTCATGTTTCAACCAGTAGACCCTATTTCTAGACCCTATTCTGATAGGATCCTATTAGGACCCTATCCTATTAGACCCTATTCATGGATCTATCTACCTGTTCGTTTTCAGTTTTGCGCAGTATTATCATATTTCAACTAACGTGCTAGTACAGGAAATCGTCCAAAAGAACGGCTACCACCAACAGCAATATATTTAGGTCAATGTAAATGCCGTCTTGACTTAATTAGTAAAACCAAATCTTATCTCGACATTTGAACATTCCGCCAAAAGAACAAAACCAAACGATTTAATGGTTTACTGTAGGCGGGAGAATGACAAAGGCAAACAGTCAAGTGTATTATTCAACAAGTTCCCAGAAATACAAGGAAAGGTTTATTGTTAGCAGTTGGTGTTTGTTTGGTGGTTCCCAGGGTCGACAGGCAACTACAATAGTAATACGGATATCTACGTGTTCGTTTACGGGCTACCCATAAATTACCTAACAAGTATTGTCATTTTTTGTAAACCAACCATGTCCTGTCAACAATTCTCCCATGATTAATTATGTCATAAACTCTTAATCCCCCATCCGCCCAAGCGTTTTTACCCCTAGCAGATAGGTGCGACCTCCAAGAAAGACCTTTCAACAGAATTAATTAGGATCCTCATTCGTTACGTCTTTAAATTATTGTAGGGTTTTTCGGTTGGAAACTATTTACTTACTTGTTATCGTTTGCTAAAATTTGCCAAGGCGATTCCAAGTATATAAATAGTGACCAACCGAAATCCCTACAATAATTTAAAGACGTAAATAATGAGGGTCCTAATTAGTTCTGTTGGGAGGTCTTCTATAATGTTGACGGTCTCGGGTACACCTATACTTCATATTTTTCCCCAGATATTTAGAGAAAAAAATGGGTCCTATTCATGAATATGTACCTATCACATGTTTCGCTTGCTCACGGAAGGAGAAAAACGTTATATATTATGCGCAAGTTCATACCAAGTTCGTTATATTGCGCACAATTGACGCGCCGTCATGAGATTGCGAAACTGGCAGATCGTGTTGTCATATATAAATTTTTAATGGCTAATTGTAGCGGAGATTTAATACCAAGGCTGCGCATCAGACAAAGGTTCATCCTAGAGTTTAGGAGAGGAGTTTGTTAGGGTTTGTGTTAGACCTGATTCTAACCCTAGCAACCCCCCCCCCTTTTTCCCCCCTAAACTCTATATATATATATCTGTGTCTAAAAGGGAGACAAAAACAGTGTTTATCTTTATCAGTTGCAGGCAAGTTCAGCATTGATACGGCAGCCATTTTTCTAATAGAAAATTAACATTGCAGAGTGACGTCACAAACTACTAAATAATTGCTTTCCATGATGACATCACAAACTACTACAAAATTACGATCGGACAATTCTTAAAAACTTTGCATTGGTAGGCACGCGTTCAGGGAAAGGACCGAAAAATGTTTCAAATTAAAACAATTTAATTGTTGTATAAAAGCAGTATTGTTGGCGTAAAAGTTTTTCAAAAACAAAAATACCCACTTCTCCTCTTTTATCCTTGTCAAAGACTGTCATACTTCTTCAGACCCTCTTTCTCATTGTTGACGTAATTTATGGATAGCACCTTATTGGCAGAACTTTATAAACAAGGACATGCTACGACCAAGGGTTGTCTGTGAACAATCATTTCCGGGAGTTCCTTCACATCAGTGCTTCTCAAACATTTTCTTGAAGGTGCACTATATATTAGAAGTGTGCTGTAGCATGGAGGATGGTATGATTGGCTACTGATGAGACCTTCAGAAAGTATGCATGTGAATATGGATATAACAACAAACAAAAGTATATGAAGCACACAAAAGAGCCAGCCCCAGAGAACTATTCTACCCCTGACGCTGTAAGATATAAAGGCAACTCTTCTACCCCTGACGCTGCAATGCATAAAGGCAATTCCTCTATCCCTGACGCTAGAATGCATAAAGGCAATTCCTCTACACCTGACGCTGTAAGATATAAAGGCAACTCTTCTACCCCTGACGCTGCAAGATATAAAGATAACTCTTATACCCCTGACGCTGCACTGCATAAAAGCAATTCCTCTATCCCTGACGCTGCAATGCATAAAGGCAATTCCTCTATCCCTGACGCTTCAAGGATTAAAGGGAACACTTTTACTCCTGACTCTGCAAGGCATAAAGGGGTAAAACGCGAAAGGAACAACCAAACCCATATATAATGGAGGTGGAGAAGAAGAGGTTTAACTCTCTTCCCCCGAAAGTCATATTTTTTTAAATAAGCAAGCCAAACACATACGAGTACACTTCACTCTCCCGTGGTTTACCGAAAAATTGGCCATTAAAACACCCACATTAAAAAACAACAGCTCACAAACACACGCATATATCACGCATTGGCACTAGATCAAAGGGCATGAGCCCATGGACAGCTGAATCCACAACGCTGAACACCCAAAAAACCCCACATACAAGGATTTATTAGTGTAATAAAATATTACCTTATTTTAAAGTAAACCAACCCTACCCCCTCCTTTTATGAAGACTTATCTACGACCCTGGTAACAAATTATCCTAACAGGAGACGTATTGCAGGTACGTCAAAAACCTACAGACCAGGCGATTTAGTTTGATATCCGCCAGCAAAGTCGATATCACCAGCTGCTAAAACAGACTTCCGTGGTGGATCACGCCATTAGGTACCTAAGGTCAGGTACCTGATGTATATATATACGTATACAATTTACAAACACACACTCCAAAACAGCAATATCTAACAAATATAACAATAGCAAATGCCGATTAGGATAATATATAGCACAATTCCAAACACGATATCGGAACGATCTTCACTGGCCTGAGCTTTATAGTAGTAATAATCATGTCAATTCAAATATTCATTAACAGCGCTCATAAATTACTGTTGCTAAACGTAGTACTGGAATAAAATATCTTAAGAAGGCCCACATAAAACTCACAAAATAACCATGCACATAAATAACATGCATAAGCTGCAATTTATACAATATCGTTAAGACAATAAACAAGGCCTATAACATAAGTGCAGCCATAAAATACTGACACGAAGCCAGAATGAATATTAACACAGGTCAACACACAAAAAGTGAGAAGTGTGAAAATGAATGGAAATAGGTACAAGCGTTACCAATATTTGTAAATAACGGATACTAGCAACGAGGCACAGTGATGGACTACGTTTTGACTAGCAGCCTTCATCAGGACCAACAAAAACAAACGAAATCCCGACACCGGGGTTCATTATTATAAAAATGTTTTAAGGACCGTGTAATTTAGACCTGTTTCTGTGAATATTTGATCTGCTGATTCCAAAACGGCACCCTGTTTTCATATTGACTAATTTATTTGAAAAACAGACATACCTATCAGCGGCGTAGCGTGAATTTTTTAAAATGAGGACGTCGAGTGACCTTTTTTTAGTAGGTAGGTAGCTCTTCCCCCCTCCCAACCACCCGCCCCCCCCCCCATTTTTTACGGCTTCATATAAAATATTAAGTTGTTTTAAACAGCATACCTTATATAATCTTGTAATGCAGCTACATGCGTCTGTTCTTCTTTTCTACGAAAATGTTCAGTAACCTCTAAATAAAATGTTGATTCTGATTAAAGGTCACTTAACAATTTGTTCTCAATCGCCAAGGAATTCAAACATGACAGGCGATTGTTGGTCATGGAATTTCTGAGATATGTTTTGATTCGTCAGGGTGCTCATACTTCTTTAACTGCCTGGCTGTAGTGATAGGTATAGTCAATACTAGGCCGGGTACAACAAAATATGTCAGGATTTCTTTTGGAGGTAAATGTTTTGTCTCATCTGCATATACGTTATTAAAGAATGGGTAATGTTTTATTTAAGTATTCAATATATCATGGATGAATTCTTTGCCGTAATCCTTATAATTTACTCTCAAATACTAATTACACAACAGCTTATGGCTTACGCACAGATAAAATATAAAAAAACAGAATTTCCATTCTTAAAAAAACATATCATAAATTGATTTCTAAGCGTATGATTAGTCTGAAGCCAGCGTCTAACATAACCATTGAATCGTTATTAATAGATCTAAGGTCAGGTCTTCTGTAGCCAATGAAAGTTGCAGCTCTGAATGGAAACATTCTATACTGCAGATGGTCATGCATACATCAAAAGGGAGAGCTAACTTCTTACATCAAAAGGGACAGATAACTTCTTTTAAAAAAAATAAACCTGCTATTATATTTCTGTAATGATTATAGTCATTCTTTCTTCGTTCTTTATACCCCTGTGTGTCTTGCAGCCTCACCTCTTATTACTTTTTTTGTTTTAAATCGGCGACATTAAAATTATTATTTTTTACATATTTACTAATGATTATAGTAAATAACTATAAACTTATGTGTGCTATTTACGTTGTTTAATCATGGGAGTATCTACAGAAGAATGCTGAGAATACAATGGACTGCCAGAAAAACTAATGTGGAGGTGTTGAAAGAGTTAAATACGAAACGGACCAACAATATAAGAAAAAGGCAATCTTCTTTTATTTGGCCACTTCATGAGACAGGCAGGTTTAGAGAACATAGTCACAACAGGCAAGATTGAAGGCAACAGAGACAGAGGGCGACAACGTGAGAAAATATTAGACAGTTTGACAAACTGACACGGCAAAGAAACAACAACGATTTTGATACATAATACTGTGGACAGAGAGCTATTGAGAGCCATGACCGTCTACGCCAGCCTGCATGGCACATGATGATGATGAATCATTGGAGTAGACGCCGAGTATTTTATCGTCTATTGAAGCTACGTGACTGGTACACATATATACGTACGTATCAAAAACAATAGATCTGATAGGAAAAAAAATTTGGTGACAGTTTGGGAATCAGGAGATGAAATGAACAAAGAAACAGATCTAATATTTTAAGCATTCAAAAGTGTGTTCGCCAGTAATAATAGTTAGATCTAGGCAAAATTATTATTGTTGCTTCGATCCCCAGAAAGTACGAGCGAGTGGTTACTTGCTCCTTATGTGCAAGGGCGACTCATCTCCGAAGCTTTATCTCATACCCAGAAGACGCCAATTCTCAGCGATATGCAATGCTCGGAGAAAAAGCCCCTTACTCAGTGACAGAAAAAACAAGTGTTAAAAGTACAAGTAAGAGCCTAATCTCTTCTTCTTCTGCGTTCGTTCTCAAACTCTTGCAGATCAGCAGGATGTAATCCGGAGAACGGAATTCGTTGTGTCATGGTTTACATCATTGCTGTGATATCTGCGCCTTTCGGCATGACACATCCGACTTCAGCATGGCTTAGGGTCACTGACCCTATATGGGATGGGACAGCCAACTCCATACCATAACCTCCTTAGTCGCCTCGTACGACATGCATGGAAGGTAAACAGTGGTGCTATTATTTGCTCCCCTTTCGGGCCGACAACACACGGGCGCGAGCCTAATGAGAATAGAGAAATAAGGTTCGATTATACATATGTGAAGTCTGTATTGCTCTATGTGAAGTATATATTGCTCTATGTGAAGTATATATTGCTCTATGTGAAGTATTTATTGCTCTATGTGAAGTATTTATGACGTCGGAAATGACATATAGCAAAGGAATTCACATCCAAAATTAGATATTTATCAAGAGATGTCTTGGTCGTCTACGCTGCATTAGATGGCCAAAGTTGACGTCAAATGATGAGTAGTGGAAGGAAACACATCAGTGAAAGCTGGAGGTAAAGATAATAATAAGAAAATTGAGATAGATGGAATACCTTCAGAAATAAGTACGATAACATACCCACACAGAGGATGAGCTGAAATCCAGAAGAAGAAAAAAGAGAGTTGCAAGGCATCTGACTAAATACATCTGTATAAGAAAAAAAAGAAAGGGATAAAATAAAAATCGACTGGGATTGTTGGCGTGATTAAAGAAGAAGCGGCAGTACTACAGAGCAACAGTCGCAGACATATATTCATCGTGGATCTGAAAATAAAGAAGAATAAACGAGAATATATCAAAAGACCGAGGGGTGCAAATATTGCAGTCAAGCTGTAAAACACCACTTCGAACTACCATCTCGTTAACCAGCTGGAGTTTGGAAACGAGAACAGTAAAAGGATGAAATCACATTGATGTCATTGCAATACAAACATAGAATGTCATTACACTACACATATAGAATGCCATTAAACTACAAACATAGAATGTCATTACACTATACATATAGAATGCCATTAACCTACAAACATAGAATGTCATTACACTACACATATAGAATGCCATTAACCTACAAACATATAATGCCACTAAACTACAAACATAGAATGTCATTACACTACAAACATAGAATGTCATTAAACTACAAACATAGAATGTCACTAAACTACAAACATGGAATGCCACTAAACTACAAACATAGAATGTCATTACACTACAAAGATAGAATGTCATTAGACTACAAACATAGAATGTAATTAAACTACAAACATAGAATGTCATTAAACTACAAACATAGAATGTCACTAAACTACAAACATGGAATGCCACTAAACTACAAACATAGAATGTCACTAAACTACAAACATAGAATGTCACTAAACTACAAACATAGAATGTCACTAAACTACAAACATAGAATGTCACTAAACTACAAACATAGAATGTCATTAAACTAAAAACATAGAATGTCATTAAACTACAAACATAGAATGTCACTAAACTACAAACATGGAATGCCACTAAACTACAAACATGGAATGCCACTAAACTACAAACATAGAATGTCACTAAACTACAAACATAGAATGTCACTAAACTACAAACATAGAATGTCACTAAACTACAAACATAGAATGTCATTAAACTACAAACATAGAATGTCACTAAACTACAAACATAGAATGTCACTAAACTACAAACATAGAATGCCACTAAACTACAAACATAGAATGTCATTAAACTACAAACATAGAATGTCACTAAACTACAAACATAGAATGTCACTAAACTACAAACATAGAATGTCACTAAACTACAAACATAGAACGCCATTAAACTACGACAGTACCAGACGGACACAACCACACACAATAAAATATTCTTTCGGCAACAGTCCTATGCACTCATTGGGAACCATCATTCTAAAGTGGCATAAATTGGCTTTTATTATGATTTTCCCTCGCAACTTATACCTCGGATCGACAGTTAATGAGAATCATGGGAAATATCAAACTGCATCACTTTAGAAGGGATATTCCCAATGAGTTTAAAGGATTGAATTGTCGAAGAACTCGCTACAATCATCAGACTAATTACGGTAATGAGACACACCTAATACACTTACATAAAATACCACAATTATTCTTGCTACTATAAACAAAGTGTCTTAATCGCTACCATAAACACTATCATTAAATTCAGGCAGAAACACTAAACCAGTAGTTCTCAACGTGTACTGTTTGGCCACGGCGATCTCATGAGTGTTTCATTTTAACATGGTGGAGTGCACAAACCCGTGAAGAGTTCGCCACGGTAATGTGACTATTTGTATTCTAGTTAATGAGATATATAGTAACAAATCCCGAAGAAAGGGGGCAAGTTTTTCTTAGGCTCCAGTGGGCTACTGAAAGATAAAGTGTTTCAAAAACGGGACCAAGTATCAAAAAAAGGTTTGAGAATCACTTCATTAAACCACGGCTATCACATACTGACACTAACTGCAAATTTACATTTAGCTGTTTACCATTCATTCACTGATTGCTGTTGCCAGTATTAGATTCAACTTTGTTTGTGTCATATGTAGTCAACATTCTAAAACCACCCTGCCCCCACATCACACACACACACACATACACACACACACAAAGAAATATACCAGCAATCATTAAAAACGCACCACTTTGTTTTAAACGTAACAAATTTGTATGCTGAATTTAAAATACACAAAACAAATAAATTTATAAATCTGATCCTTTCATATTTCAAGTAATATATTTTTTCCATAACTTTGTCTTGGTCGTGGATACTCTGAACATCTCTCTATTCCTGGCAAGCAGGATTGATTTGGCCAGAGACATGTGCATACATTACTCGATATCGTTATTACATCGTCTTCTTGGTCGTCCTCTTCTTCTCTCTCCTGATACTCTGCCCTCTAGAATCAGCCTTTCGATACCATCATGTCAATTTAAGTGTCCAAAATACTGTATCTTCCTTCTTATGATGGTCTTTAGAAGCTACTCTTCATTTAGTTTCAGTAATTTCAAAATTTCCATGTTCTTTTTCTCTGTCCATGATATTCGTAGGATCTTTTTGTAGCACTTCATTTCAAATGAATTTATTATTGTGGATATTGTCTTGTTTAAAGTCCAAGTCTCGCATCTATATGTTGCCACTGGGAAAATACATGATCTTAAAAGGTTATTAAATATTAAAAGGTTTAGTGTCGTTATTGCTACTTTGCCATAGCGTTTTCATGTGTGTTAATTTGAGTGTTGCAATTGTGAGTCTTCTTCTAATCTCGACTGAACAATCTCCGGAACTGTTTATATTTATTCCCAGATATTCGAATTTGTTTACACATTATAGTGGGAGCCGCGTTAGCGCAGTAGTTAGCGCACTTGCTTCCATATGCGTGGTCCTGGGCTCATTCACCAGTTGAGGCGGAAATGTTTTTCAGATCGCAACGGCTCCCGGGTCGACTCAGCCTTAAATGGGTACCGGATTAATCAGGGAAGTAAAGACTGCGAGGAGATGGCTACCGCCCTCATTTGCAGAGCCTCTGAAATGTGAGATCGCTAACATTTCACACCCTTACGGCATTAATAAATGTTATGGATTACTTTACTTTTTTTTTACTACACATTATAGTCACATTATTGTCTATGTTGATTATTTGTTTGATCTTTGTTTTGTCTGTTGTCATAATTTTTGTTTTCTGTGCGTTTATATATAGATTTTCATCATCACCTGTGACGAACGAACACATCATATAGCTTGGCTGCGATATAAGGCGTTTTTCGACCTGACATGCCTGAATTTAACATGACTAGTAACTGACCTATGGGACGGTACAATCATCTCCAACCCCAAATATCCTTAGTGGACTCTTACGATATGCATGATAGATCATGTTGTTGTTAGCATATACTCCTCTGTCGGTTTCCAGTAATAAAATGACGGATTTTGTCTAACCAAAATAAATTCAAGACTAAAATTCGAATTAGAATCATCAATAAACCTTGAACCAACTGTTTTCTATTGTTTGATACAGAAGTTTGTTAACAATTAGTTCTATACATCACAAGACAAATATATGTATCAGCACGGAATAAACCTTGAACCAACTGTTTTCTATTGTTTGATACAGAAGTTTGTTAACAATTAGTTCTATACAACACAAGACAAATATATGTATCAGCACGGAATAAACCTTGAACCAACTGTTTTCTATTGTTTGATACAGAAGTTTGTTAACAATTAGTTCTATACAACACAAGACAAATATATGTATCAGCACGGAATAAACCTTGAACCAACTGTTTTCTATTGTTTGATACAGAAGTTTGTTAACAATTAGTTCTATACAACACAAGACAAATATATGTATCAGCACGGAATAAACCTTGAACCAACTGTTTTCTATTGTTTGATACAGAAGTTTGTTAACAATTAGTTCTATACAACACAAGACAAATATATGTATCAGCACGGAATAAACAAACGTACAGGTAATCAAGAACTACTTTTGAAAGTGGTGAAACCGCGTAAACTTGTTTGGTCTGGACATGTAACGAGAAACGACACCCTTTCGAGAAGTATTTTTCAAGGAACAATAGACGGTGGAAGGATGGGAGGACAGAGAGAATACTGGATTGATAACATCAAGGAATGATCTGAACGTGATCTTACTACACTCATCCGAATGGATGAAGATAGAGATGTGTGGAGAACCTTCTGTACTGATCAATCCAGTGTAGCACACCTACGACCCTGAGTTATGGCAGGGGTTTCCACACTTTTTAAAGCCATGGCGCCCTTAACGTTCAGATTATATCCGGCGGCGCTCGTAATATGAAGCAAAACTTATATTTGTTTATATTTTTCAGTTTTGGCGCCCCTGGAGACTCTTTGCGGTGCTCCCGGGCAACGCGGCGCTCACTTAGGGAACCGTTGGGTTATGGTGATTATTATTATTATTATTTCTACTCTACAATAAAAATATTCTAAAACCAAGAAACAACCAATTTCCCACGTTCACATCTAAAAAAAAACAGTTGACCAAATTAAACAACATGTTACATAACACGTCATTCTAGAGTAGACAGAACCTACTCCACATATCAACTGCCGCTCTTGAAATCACAAAAACTGGAGATATCCCATCTGGCAGCAGAAACGAGAGTCTTGGGTAGAAAAATTATGAACAGAAATTTGACATTGAAAACTGAACTCGAGATTTTGTTTTTTGTTAAGGTGTATTTACTTCTAGTTACTTGAAATATAAGAAAAAAACGATGTTGAATATTCTTCACGCACATTGACATTCACAAATATTCGTGCAATTGTGTATGTATGTTTTGTCAAGATATTTCAAATGCTGTTTATCGCGAATATACTGCATTATGTTGTTGTCAAGGTTTTTTCACATAATGTACGAGTAAAATAGTTATGATTGCTTACCGCTATTCTGATAATCTTTAGTTTTGGGAGTTTAAGTTATTGATTATATAAAGTAAGTAAAAGTAAGTAAAGTTACACGTAGCATTTATTAATAGTGTAGAAGATGTTAGCGATCTCACATTTCAGTGTCTCTGCTATATGAGGGCGGTAGCCATTTCCTCTCCCTTGCAGTTTTTACTTCCCGGATTAATCCGGTACCCATTTAAGGCTGGGTCGACCCGGGAGCCGTTGCGATCTGAAAAACATGTCCGCTTCAACTTAGGAATGAACCCATGACCACTCATATGCAAAGTCAGTGCGCTAACCACTGCGCTACGTGGCCCCCTCCTACTTATATAAAGTAGGGTACACTGAAAAGTCATGGACGAATAACAACTAGCATCACAACATTCTTTTGCAATAATAGCGCGCAAAGTTATCAATTCGCCCAGACCATAGGGTCACACTTAGATAAAAGGCATCTTGGCCAAAAATAAACAGCAACTCCACCTAGCAATATAGATAATATTTAGCAATAGCACGCACGGCTTTCCAAACACCCAGACCATTAAGTCACATTTAGATAAAAGTTAATACGGCCTGATATAACCAAAAATAGACTTCTGTCCTAGGTTGAAAGAATCGTGCCTCAGATAAGAGGCTTTAATTCCCCATTTAACAAACAATAACAAAAGTCATGGACGGTCAAAGTTATATACAGCCTTTTACCTGTCTAACTTATTGATAGCAAAGGTACTGTGGAGACATGGAGTGTTACATTTACCGTTAGTCGTTCGAGCTGTCTAACTTACTGATGATCGAAGGGTACAGTGGAGACATTGTCGGTCAACTTTATCTATAGTCTTCGAGCTGTCTAAATTATTGATGATAGAAGGGTACAGTGGAGAGAAATGGGAGGTAGAAGAGTACAGTGGAGAGAAATGGGCGGTATCTCGAGTCTTAGAACCATCCAAGTTATTGATGATAGCAAAGGCTGCAAATGGATATGCATTACCACTGCTCTCGTGTAATCCCACGGTTAGCAGATAAACAATTCCCTAAAGGATCCTCCTCGTGGTGCGCATTGGAAACAGATTGTTTCGAAGCTCGCTGCTAACGAGTTTGGTTAACTGGTAAAATGAATAGTTTATAGGCAGTATAGACTGAAATGGAATGATAATTGCTTGCACAAAACAAACAATATCTGAATAGAACTTCTCGGCCACCACAACCAATATACTGCCAGAGCTTATACATCGACTGGCCTGGATTGCTGCGTTGTCCTATCCGAAAGCTCACAATGACAACGAGCAAATATGGGGAGAATTAAAGCACGTCAATTGAGTGGATGAGAAGGTAGTACAAGGATTGGGCACGATCGTCTCAAGTAAGACATGTTATCTAGAATTGTCACGTGACCTGGCGAGGCCCTTGTTGGGAATTCGGTTGGTCACTATTTATATACTTGGGAGTCCCTTTGGTTATTTTTTGCATGCTAATCCAAGTATGTAAATAGTGACCAACCGAAATCCCAACAATAGTTTTAAAAACGTAACGGGTGTGATCCTAATTAATTCAGTTGAAAGGGTCTTTATTGTGGACGTTGACGGATAGAGTATAGTGCCATATAACAATAACTGAGGAAATCAAAACCAAAACGAAAGCATGCTCGAGAACAAGCTGTAAGCTACCTTCGGGCAGCAGGTTGTCAGGTTGTGGGGAAAGGTAAAAGCAGGATACCGTCATCATCATCAAGTGCCGTCTCCACAACGAACGCTGACTGCAGCAGTCCTCCAACATCCCCTGTCTCTTATTTTGGTGGTGCACTCTACTAGAATGTAACATGCCCATCGTGTGATGTTACTCTCCCACTTGTATCTCTGTCTACCTCCTGCTCGCTTCCCTTCGACTTTACCCTCAAGTAAGGTCTTCAACAAGGTGTCACTGCTTTCAATGTGTCCAAAATATATTATTTTCCTGATCTTTACTTAGGATATCACATTGACTCGATATGGCGAAAAGTTGGGTAGAAGCTAAAACTAAAACGACGAGGTATCAACGATGAAGTTCAACGAAACAAATATCAGCATATGTTTGCGAAGGTAAACAACCATTTCTAACACACGACCTGGCACACCCAACATAGAACAGCATATTTTGTTCATGCCTGTCAAATAATTACCATTTATGAACAATATGTAGACATACATCTAGAAACATTATTCTTGTCCATGACAGGTAAGCTTTCACCGCTTGCATAAATATTGGATGCATACCTGACCTCACTTTTATTTCACCTGGGTTAACTGCTATTGCTGATGTAGGTTTTTGTATGTTGCATTGTTAACGTTTATCACTTTAGCAGTCTATTTCACAGTACACATGTTACTTTAGTAGTCTGTCGCACAGTACACATGTTACTTTAGTAGTCTGTCGCACAGTACGCATGTTACTTTAGTAGTCTGTCGCACAGTATACATGTTACTTTAGTAGTCTGTCGCACAGTACACATGTTACTTTAGTAGTCTGTCGCACAGTACACATGTTACTTTAGTAGTCTGTCGCACAGTACGCATGTTACTTTAGTAGTCTGTCGCACAGTATACATGTTACTTTAGTAGTCTGTCTCACAGTACACATGTTACTTTAGTAGTCTGTCTCACAGTACACATGTTACTTTAGTAGTCTGTCGCACAGTACACATGTTACTTTAGTAGTCTGTCGCACAGTACGCATGTTACTTTAGTAGTCTGTCGCACAGTACGCATGTTACTTTAGTAGTCTGTCGCACAGTATACATGTTACTTTAGTAGTCTGTCGCACAGTACACATGTTACTTTAGTAGTCTGTCGCACAGTACACATGTTACTTTAGTAGTCTGTCGCACAGTACACATATATTACTTTAGTAGTCTGTCGCACAGTACACATGTTACTTTAGTAGTCTGTCGCACAGTACACATATATTACTTTAGTAGTCTGTCGCACAGTACACATGTTACTTTAGTAGTCTGTCGCACAGTACACATATATTACTTTAGTAGTCTGTCGCACAGTACACATATATTACTTTAGTGGCCTGTCGCATAGTAACATTCTGCTACTGTAGCAATTACATATGAAATAAATACACGTTTGGTTAAGGCTACACTCAATCTCTAATGCGACAGGAGAAATTGTAAATGCAGTGTAATGAAGTTTTTATAATCACTGGAAACATATAGAAATCGACGTTTCGTCCGACAGTTCTTTATCGAGAACACAACATTGCATACAACCAGTAAAAGATGTCACTGTTGATGCTCACATCATTGCTAGCTTGGTTAAGTAAAATGAATGACGTATTTTTGATTTAAGTTACATATTATTACGTTTTTGTTACTCTAGTTGTGTGGTACACATTACACATGTTATTTAAGTTGCCTGGTACCCATTACACATGTTACTTAAGTTGCCTGGCACACACTACACATGTTACTTAAGTTGCCTGACACACATTACACATGTTACTTAAGTTGCCTGGAACACATTAAACATGTTACTTTAGTTGCTTGGTACATATTAAACATGTTACTTTAGTTGTTTGGTACATAGTAAACATATTACTTTAGTGGTTTGGTACATAGTAAACATGTTACTTTAGTTGCTTAGGGAACATTAAACATATTACTTTAGTTCTTTGTTTCGTATTATAACATTCTGAATTTGTTATACTGATACTAAAATAATCATTTTAAGATCATGTTATTTACCAGTGGTAGTATACGGATGTGAGACATGGACATTAAAGAAGTTAATATCAAGAAGGATACATTCATTTGAGATGTAGTAATATTGTTAACTATAACAGTTAACAAATGTTACAGAAAGATTCTACGAATATCATGGACAGAGAAAAAAGAAGAACATAGAAGATTTAAAAATACTGAAATAAAATGAATGGTCCCATCTAAATACAATCATAAGAAGGAAGCTACAATTTGTTGGACACTTAACAGACATGATGGAATGGAAAATCTGATTCTGGAGGGCAGGTAATAGAAGAAGAGGAAGATCAAAAAAGACGATGGACATTCGATATGGAAGAATGTATGAATATGTCTCTGGCCAATGCAGTCTTGCTTTACAGAGAGGTGTTTAAAGTATTCACGATGAAGACAACGTTCTGGGTATAATACGCTACTTGATATATATATATAATGGCTTTAATATTCAAGTAAATATATATAAATGTAGTAGAGAACTATTAAATATTGGAAGAATTCAGACCAAACAAGGTAATGGGAGATGACACGAAACAGATATATGTTTCTACAACAATAAGTAGAAAACGATGGACTTAAAATGAATGAAAATAGATTGTTACTGCAAACATTAAAATTGGTAGTAAAAAGTAGTAAGTAAAGTAACCCATAACATTTATTAATGCCGTAGGGGTGTGAGATGTTAGCGATCTCACATTTCAGAGGCTCTACAAATGAGGGCGGTACCTATTTAAGGCTGGGTCAACCCGGGAGCCGTTGCAGTCTGAAAAAAACATTTCCGCCTCCATTGGGGAATGAACCAAGGACCACTCATATGCGAAGCCAGTGCGGTAGCCACTACGCTAACACGGTTCCCTATCATTTCTGACTCCCTATAATTTCTGGCTCCCTATAATTTCTGGCTCCCGATAATTAAAATTGGTACAATATTGCGGAAGAAAGAAAACACTTCACAGAAAAACCAACAAAGATTATTGGTATCAACAACATACAAGATCAACTGGCATCATACATTCTTCATGCTTGTCAACTCTACCAAGAACAGAGGGAGAAAATATGGCCTACTGAGACGGCACTGCTTCCAGACTTGAGGGGTTCCATGGATGACCTGAAGCGAATCACACAATTCATTGAAGCTATTGGTGCTGTAACCTCATATCTGACTGAAGAACGATGAAGAGGAAGAAGACTCCTTTTTCAATGGCCAGGATTAAAGATCAGGGATTAAAATGCGGTGTTGCTAGAAGTGAACATTTTGGATGGCGCAGAAGAATGATGGTCAATCAGCTTAGGACCGGTACTGTCAGCAGAAGTGTAATGGTGGATATACTCAGGGAGAGATTGGAGCAACTATGGACGTGTCCATTTTGCAGTGATGATGATTCGACGACTAACTAACATACAAGAACTACAAGTAGTATTATGGCCCCGCTGGTTTCTGCATATGCATCTCATTCGGCTATGAAGGAACATAGACTTGCGGTTGTTCATGCGGTTGTGTCTGTGGGTCTCAACAATGGCTCACTAGAAAAACCAACCATGCAACAGAAAACCTTAGTAGATGACATACCTTTATATTGAGGTTATCTTCTTATAGAAGCTTCATGGCACGTCATCTATACAATCCTGTAGTCGTAACTTTCGATAACAGGTACCAAGTTGTTCCGACAGACCAACGTTGTGCTTGAACTAATTACGGGCACGGCGTGGGTGGTCGGAAGAACAAAGAAACATATCGCAAGAGCCAGAGTTGTGCCCTGATGTCGACGTCTGTTTCGGCGGCATTGGACTCGAAACACCATCGAGTCGAGTGGCTGCTGGAACAGAGGGCGGAGCACTTATGGGAATGCCCCACGTGCTGTGAGGCCAGTTTTCTAATCAAGAATCAAGGAACATAGACTGTATAGCTGCATTATTTTAATAAATATTTTCAGATTATTGAATGTTGATGACTCCGCTTATAAATAATTGGAATGGCCCGTGAAACGTGAACGTAGCGATTTTACTTAGCTGGAACCTAGAACTGCTGATAATAAAATATAAAATTGGTGATATTGCCTATCAATCTGTGCCTATCTGCTAAAATTAAACCTGCAAGACCGATTATCCTAAAAGTAAACGAAGCGAGATGAAATACCCACGCCCATTTAGACAAGCAACACAAATGTAAGGATTGTCTAGTTGAACAATGTAAATCAGTCTTATTTTTTCCCTTCTTTTCCATTTCCCTATTTTAGATAAAGCATGACTCAAACATCTGTTCACAACATTGTATATTTGTAATAAGCACATGATAAATTTGTCATAATCAGTGGATGTATGGATGATAACTTAGTCATACTCAGGGGATGTATGGATGATAACTTAGTCATACTAAGGGGGTGTATGGTTGATAGCTTAGTCATACTCAGGGGATGTATGGATGATAACTTAGTCATACTCAGGGGATGTATGGATGATAACTTAGTCATACTCAGGGGATGTATGGATGATAACTTAGTCATACTCAGGGGATGTATGGATGATAACTTAGTCATACTCAGGGGCTATATGGATGATAACTTAGTCATACTCAGGGGATGTATGGATGATAACGTAGTCATACTCAGGGGTTATATGGATGATAACTTAGTAATACTCAGGGGATGTATGGATGATAACTTAGTCATACTCAGGGGATGTATGGATGATAACTTAGTCATACTCAGGGGATGTATGGATGATAACTTAGTCATACTCAGGAGATGTATGGATGATAACTTAGTCATACTCAGGGGATGTATGGATGATCTTAGTCATACTCGGGATGTATGGATGGTAACTTAGTCATACTCAAGGGGTGTATGGATGGTAACAGTCATACTCAAGGGATGTATGGATGAAACGAATTATAGAACAATTGTACTGATCAGTCGTGCCAGCAAGATGATTCTCAAGATAATAATGAAAAGAATGGAACAACATATCAGCTGAGAAATAAATACAGTCAAGGCAGGTTTTAGACAGAACAGAGACACCAGGGATCACATCATCAACATGAGAAACATAATAGAGAAATTCAGAGAGTTCAATGCAGACATATACACCTGTTTCATGGACTACTCAAAAGTGTTTGCGTAACACACCCGAAATTATGGAACATGTGGGAAACATGGGCTTCCCACACAATCTCATATCGCTCAATAAAATGCGTTGTCAGAAACAACATGCTTCTGTTTGTCTCGACGGAGAAACATCTGACTGGTTTGAGGTCAACAAAAGGAGTCAGAAAGTGATGCATCCTCTCACCACACCTGTTCAACATTTATGCAGAAAACATCATGCGAAATGTACAAGAAGACACACGTTATAAACAGTTTCAATCCCTTAATATCGGAGGACACAAAATTCCAGAAATTAGTTATGCAAATGACACCAAATATCAGGGAGCCCCATAGTTTTAGAACAAATAATTATGTCAGTCAAACATCACAGCGAGGTACAAAACCTTTTCTCAATGCACAAAAGACAAAAATAATGCATTTGAGCAGAAATGAAATTACACCTAAAATATCCATTGACAAATAGCAACTAGAAAATGTAAACTACTTTGAATATCTAGAGTCAACCATCAACGCCACAGGCGATTTCTCTCGACAGAGATAAGAAAGAGATTAGCAATGGCTCTACATGAAACATCACAGATGAAAAAATATACGGCAAGGAGCAAACAGAAGAAAAAAAGTTACAACTACTAAGAAGCTATTTATTTCCAGTGGCAACATACGGTTGTGAGACGTGGGCAATGATATCGACAATGGAAAATAAATTATCAACATTCGAAATGAAATGTTATAGACAGTTCCTAAAAATATCATGGACAGAAAAAAAGAACTAACGAAGATACCCGCATAGATCTGAACATTGAAGAAGACTGGTTCGTCGAAACGATCACAAAACGCAAACTGACATACTTCGGACATATAAAGAGACACAGTGGTTTGAAAAGATTTATCATGGAGGAGAAAGTTCCAGGAAAGAGAGCAAGAGGCAGACCAAGACTACGAAGGACACATGACACAGAAGACCTTCTTAACACTACACTGGAAGAAGCTGGACAGCTCGCACAGAGCCGTGAGGCTTACAGAGATGCAGTGGGGACAACGTTCTGCAAAGATAGAGAGAATCCATTTTTTAAAATAAATATCAGATTTTTCATGTACGCATATCAACTCCAACTGTCGATAATATTTGTAACTTATTCAACTTAATCACGAGACTACGGAGTTTATCGCCGGCTTTCGATAGAATTTGGCAATGACAGCACATGCCATAGTTCAAATGTCGATGTAATATTTTCTTAAAACCCCCTACAATTGAATCGAATTCTGAACCTTCATGGCGAGCTGCCAATACAGACCCACTATGCACAACGATTTTGATGTATTAGTACAGGGTGTCCATAAAGTTGCTGCGCACTCAATTATATTGCTAGTGACACTAGGTCACAAAAATGAAAGGCATTTAGTGCAGACATGTGTATGTTCTTTCAATGGGAATTGCACTAAGCTGAAAGCTGAAGCCTCCAGGGTATGAAAGAAAGCTCGGAGAAACTTCCCAACTGCACATAGGAAGTAAGAGCTAATCGCTCGCAATTTCTGGGGTTCGAGAAAAAGAAAAAAGATGTGTGGCGTCATTGACGCTATACAACATTTATGAAAAAAAAAAACCACTACTGTTCATGCCAATAGTTTATTGAGAACAGTCGCCTGTAGCACCACACTTTATTCCGTGATCATGGAATAAAAATCTGCAGAACTGAGTCACGAGGTACACTGAATCATGGAAATGCACAACTTTTAATTACGTCATATTGAACGCATATATTTCGTTTTACATTCGGTGCACAGCAACATTATATATGTATTTCTAGTCCATTGGTTTTTTTGTGTAGCATATACTATTCAAGATGTATGGCATTTTTTATGTAATAATTTTCTAGACAATATAAGTTCTTTAAGATGTTTGCCATTGCTTTCTAAGAGTCCGGATGCACAATTGTCTGTGGTGGGATTTTGAACCCAGTATCTTGGACATCACAGGGCGCTCTGTACAACGCGGCCAGAGTCCGAATTTTTTCGAAATGCCCAAAAATATGTCAGCTTGCATTTTTGATAGTTTTGAAGGGTCAATACTCCTCAGATCTTTGCTGATGCCAGTGTTCGATCGATTCTCTGTCCTTGATACTCCTATGATTTCTCTATAGCATTTAATTTCAAATTCGAATGTTTTATATTTCATTATAGACAGATGTCATTGTCAACGTCTCACAACCATACGTCAACACTCGGACACTATAGCTTGACCAGTACTATCACTGATTTACTTCCTTTCCTCATTTATTTTTGGTCTGTCCAGCCTGATTGATCCGCCGTCAGATTATCGCGTCTTATTTATGGCTATCATGAGTTTCTTGGTATTTAAAATTTCCAAAATTTACTATGGGTTTACTATGGGTTAATATGCGGGTAACCTTGTGAGCATGAGTCATGAATAAGCCTATCTTCGGTTTAGAGTATTTACCTTCATTTTCAAAGACATACAATGGGTTATATTATAAATAATTTATAAATAAGGTTATTTGCTATATATTAAATACGTCATAGGCCTGTCAAAGTTGGTGAAGTTTCAAAGTTAACCCTTATAAGGTAAGTTATTGATATATAGAAGAAAGAATATTGGTTCAGGTGTCTTGCATTTTATGAATGAAACTGAATATAACTGCGGTCTGTGGGTATGTTTATCTGCTAAAATTGATCAATGTGATTTGCAATCACATTTGCAAGTGTTCTATTAGATACAACTGACAGACTGGTATTACTGGCAATATTTATATGACCTCAACAAATATTTTTCATCGTATCCTACTCTTAATGATTGAATCCAGTTCCTCCCATGCCATATCGTGTCCGTTGTATTTATTTCTAACTATTTCCATGCGTTTCTTGATTTTCTTCCTTTTCTTGTAGGCTTTACAACAAGTATTGTTTTACAATACTTGCAAACTGTTGTATTTATGCAAGTCTTTTCAATCTCCGGTACTGTACGCCGCTTTATCTCTCTCTCTCTCTCTCTCTCTCTCTCTCTCTCTCTCTCTCTCTCTCTCGTAACTACTGGTGCCTGTTTCATTTTCTTTTGTTAGTTTTTTTTAAATTGATGTTAAATCTATTACAAAAATATTTCAAATCTTCCATTTCTTCCCATCATATTTTGCTATTCCAAGTGAACCTCAATAGCGTGGTTCTTAGTCGTCGTGTTTTTTTAATGTAATCTTGAGAAAGACATTTTGGTCAAAATGTCTATGTGTGTGTGTGTGTTATTGTGTGTCTCCAGTGATTAGCAAAGCCTGTTTACCCTGTTCCAAATTTCTTCCTTTCTACACAATCCATTTACCAAATATATCTTAAACCTTCCATTCTACATTCTACACATAGATTCATATCTTAAACCTTCCATTCTACATTCTACACATAGATTCATATCTTAAACCTTCCATTCTACATTCTACACATAGATTCATATCTTAAACCTTCCATTCTACATTCTACACATAAATTCATATCTTAAACCTTCCATTCTACACATAGATTCATTTATCCAAGATATTAAGGACGCAAAAAATTAAACTTATTGTATTATGATTTTCTCTATATTTACTCTGCCCCTCTTAACAAATGAACATTCTGCTTGCCAGGAATATCACTCATAGCACGTGACTTCATAGCTTGAAGCTATAATCTTTAAAAAAATCATCTCCAAAAAATGCACATATAAACAAGAAGTAGTGGTACGGTTTTTAACCCGAGATCTCGTCAGCACAATCGGCTCAAACACTATGTCACAGAGAATTAAACATGAATTGATGAAACGTGTAACTTTCTTGGTACCCCTTTCCCCTTGATGTTCTCCGCGTTCTTCTTCTTATTCTTCTGCGATCAGTTTCCTATGCTCATAAGTCTATACAGGAAGGTGGGCCGTCTCCACGAATTCAGTCGTCAGCAGGAGGTTCTCACGGTTGCCCCACAGCTTTACCTTCAGATCTGTCTCTTGGGGCAATATTTTAGTTCTCACGTCATCAAAGAGTGGGCATGTCTGCAGAATATGTTCTGGAGTCTGGGGACCATTTTGACACGGGCATTGGTCAGTTTGGGCAGCCTTAATTTTGTGGAGATGTGCTTGTAGTCTGCAGTGTCCTGTGCGAAGTCTAAAAATTGTGGTTTGTTGTGACCTACTCATTCGTTCCTTTTTAAAAACGATTGTCGTGATTTTCTTTCATCACTATTTATATACTTAGTGTCGCATGCCAAAACTAGCCAAGGCGACTTCATATATATATAGACAGTGACCAACGGAAAAAAATCTGTCCCAAGATTAGTCAAGTAAAAAATAATACCAGCCATAACAATTTCGAAGATGAAATTTACCCCCCCCCCCCCCCAAAGTTGTGAAGACAGTGTTCTGACATTTGTCCATCTACATCCTGATCACAGAAAATACTATCTTATAGTAAATAGGTGTAGAGAGTCCACATTGAATGCATTGACGTCATTTTTCGTGACTTTTAACCAGCGCATATTATTAGTTATCGTTTTATACAAACCGATATGGCCACCATTTAAACAGATTTCTTTACATTTATTTATATGGTCCATAGAGTTAACTCAAAAAGTTGATACGATAAATGACGTGTCTCACTCAGTACATGCATAATTTCCATTTTTATTTTCTGGTAGATGGCAATAGCTGTGATAATGGCGATCGCCATTGCGACATAAACAAGTTTTATATACATATAGAAATAGACATATAGAAATAGACATATAGAAATAGACATATAGAAATAGACATATAGAAATAGACATATAGAAATAGACATCTACTGTAACCTGACTAAATTGCTATAATTAAAATATACGGATGTCGTTGTGACTGGATTACAAGAACTACAATTTTCACTACTTTTTATTATGATTAAAAGCTCTGATACAACCAAACTGTGTAATCAGCAAAAAGCAGCGAAGAAAAAAAAAACACTTTCGTAACTATGTTTTCCTATGATTGACTGCAGGGAGGATTTTTATGGGGGTTTTTTTGGGTGTTATTTCGCTGCATATTTCCTTGGAGATAGTATTTTATGTGATCAGGATGTCGATGGACAAATGTCAGAGCACAGTCTTCACAGCTTCGGGGGCGGATTTCAATTTCATCTTCTAAAGTCTTACGGCTAGTATTATTTTTTACGTGATTAATCTTGGGGTAGATTTTTGTACCATGGCTTTTTGCATGTCTTCTACTTCTGCGTTCGTTCTCAAACTCCTGCATTTTAGCAGGATGTAGTCCGGAGAATGGAATGCGTTGTGTCATGGTTTACAGCTTATCGCGCCTATCAGCATGACACATTCATAAAGCCCGCTTTGCCACAGTAGACGCCGCAACATGTACAGGAAGGATTCTGATTAAACCTCCGAAAGAAAAAAATATGTCCGAACCGTAGATTGAACCTGGGATCTCAAGGGTCTGAGGACTACGTTCTAACAAAATAGCCATGCGAACCAGTGCAGCGCAGATAGGACCTTTTAAAGACCTCCATTTCCCATAATTGTTGACGTCATTTATGGACAACCCATGTTGGTATCATATTATCCGTGTTCTATGTTGGTTAATAATTCAATACTCACACAACATTTTTGGACCATATTATAAATAGTTGCAGTAAACTGGTAGCTGACACTCTTATGTTAGTCCATACAATACAACATTTTTGGACCAAATTATAAATAGTTGTAGAAAATTGATAGCTGACATTCTTATGTTAGTCCACACAACACAACATTTTTGGACCATATTATAAATAGTTGCAGTAAATTGGTAGCTGACACTCTTATGTTAGTCCACACAACACACCATTTTTGGACCATATTTTAAATAGTTGTAGTTAAGCTGGTAGTATGTCTGTAGAAACTGTACGCGGAATAACTAAAAGCACCTTAAGGATACTGTCGATCCGAAACACAAACAAACCCAAACAACAACAGTCACTTACCAGAACACATTTTATAATCCATTTGAAGAATCCAAGAACTGGTCTGGATTCCGACCGACTGGAAGTCTGTCTGTTAGCAGTCATGGTAAAGTAGCCAAATCACACTCTGATAAGTTTGTCTTTTAATGATACCTTCACGGGTAATGTCTTTTAATGATACCTTCACAGGTAATGTCTATTAATGATACCTTCACACGTATTGTCTTTTAATGATACCTTCACAAGTAATATCTTTGCTATGTGATCTGCTTACATTTGGAGCTTACATCTGCTAAAAATTTGGAGCGTATGTTAAAATTGGCAAACGAAGCCTTCTACTTTAACAATGGCATTGAGAGCCGAGGTAAGGTAGACTTAATTCTCACACACTGGCAGTGAGAGCCGAGGTAAGGTAGACTTAAGTCTCTCACACACTGGCATTGAGAGCCGAGGTAAGGTAGACTTAAGTCTCTTACAAACTGACATTGAGAGCCGAGGTAAGGTAGACTTAAGTCTCTTACAAACTGACATTGAGAGCCGAGGTAAGGTATACTTAAGTCTCTTACAAACTGACATTGAGAGCCGAGGTAAGGTATACTTAAGTCTCTTACAAACTGACATTGGGAGCCGAGGTAAGGTAGACTTAAGTCTCTCACACACTGGCATTGAGAGCCGAGGTAAGGTAGACTTAAGTCTCTTACAAACTGACATTGATAGCCGAGGTAAGGTAGACTTAAGTCTCTTACAAACTGACATTGAGAGCCGAGGTAAGGTATACTTAAGTCTCTTACAAACTGACATTGAGAGCCGAGGTAAGGTAGACTTAAGTCTCTCACACACTGGCATTGAGAGCCGAGGTAAGGTAGACTTAAGTCTCTCACACACTGGCATTGAGAGCCGAGGTAAGGTAGACTTAAGTCTCTCACACACTGGCATTGAGAGCCGAGGTAAGGTAGACTTAAGTCTCTCACACACTGGCATTGAGAGCCGAGGTAAGGTAGACTTAAGTCTCTCACACACTGGCATTGAGAGCCGAGGTAAGGTAGACTTAAGTCTCTCACACACTGGCATTGAGAGCCGAGGTAAGGTATACTTAAGTCTCTTACAAACTGACATTGAGAGCCGAGGTAAGGTAGACTTAAGTCTCTCACACACTGGCATTGAGAGCCGAGGTAAGGTAGACTTAAGTCTCTCACACACTGGCATTGAGAGCCGAGGTAAGGTAGACTTAAGTCTCTCACACACTGGCATTGAGAGCCGAGGTAAGGTAGACTTAAGTCTCTCACACACTGGCATTGAGAGCCGAGGTAAGTTAGACTTAAGTCTCTCACACACTGGCATTGAGAGCCGAGGTAAGTTAGACTTAAGTCTCTCACACACTGGCATTGAGAGCCGAGGTAAGTTAGACTTAAGTCTCTCACACACTGGCATTGAGAGCCGAGGTAAGTTAGACTTAAGTCTCTCACACACTGGCATTGAGAGCCGAGGTAAGTTAGACTTAAGTCTCTCACACACTGGCATTGAGAGCCGAGGTAAGTTAGACTTAAGTCTCTCACACACTGGCATTGAGAGCCGAGGTAAGTTAGAGGGTTTTCATAGTTTTCCACCGGTTTCACTGGGTTTCGAACAAGTTTTCTCACACCTGGGCAGAGTTCCAGTTGAGAGAAAAAGAGGATGACCAAGAAGAAGATGGACCAGCGACATCGAAGAATGTATGAATATGTTTCTGGTCAATGCTGACCTGTTTGCCAGGGCCAGAGTGGCGTCAACGAAGACAGCGTTCTGGAAAGCAAATGTCACTTGATATACTATGAAAAAATACAGTATTATGAAATATAAAATGAATAAAAGTTCAACTTTACATCACCTTACAATTAATTAATGCCTTACTGGTATGTTCAGTCCGAGATAGATTTTCTAAAGACCTTATCACAGAAATTATATCGATGTCGGCTAAGTCTGACAAACTGGTATTATAACGCAAGTACACACTACAGTTTTCATATAAACATCGAATGAAAGTCCAACTTTGTACTTTCTCACAATTGGTTAATATGGTCCACTGTTGGTCAACACTAACAGCATTTTCCGTTTCTATATAGCAAACACTACATAAACAAAATGAACATTCTGTAAATTGTACCTGTATGCACACCTCTATTTTACATCAAGCAGATGTGAAGTTTTAAGATGGTATTTAAACTTTCCGAGAGAAATCTGCCAATCACAGTACAGCTTGCTAAAGTTTGTGTTTGCGTGAGAGAGGGTTTTTTTTAACAAGTATCTTTTCAGGGTTTCTTTTCTCAGTCATAAGTTTCTGATATATGGTGTTGCTTTCAACTCGCCCATTCAGTCTTTTTGCTGTTGTCAGCACAGAATGTTTAGTGGTACAGATGTGGTGGTAGTGTGCGTGTATTATATACATACATGTTTGTGTCTGTATTCAAACACTTTATAATCAGAGGTCGTGTAGCACAGTGGTTAGTGAACTGGCTTCGCATATGAATGGTCCTGGATTTATTACCCTGTTGAGACAGGAAGGCCGTTTCTGATCCTAACGCCTCATGGGTCGATCCTGAATTAATTGGGTTAATCCGGGATGTAAAGACTGCAGGGAGAGGAGATGGCTAACGCCCTCATATAGTAGGGCCACTGATCGCAACGGCTCCCGGGTCGACAAAGTCTTTATTGGGTTAATCCGGAACGTAAATAGTGCGAGGGAGAAGAGATGGCTAACGCCCGCATATAACAGAGCGACTGAAATGTGAAATCGCTAACATTTCACAACTATACGGTGTTCATAAAATGATATGGGTTAATTTTACTTTAAAAAAAATTACTTTTCAATCAATCATTTTGCTTGTTTACAGTGTTTACGGATAGGTAGGCAAATGATACATATTGTTCACGTCCACATCATTGCATATGGTCTCAGCAATATTATACCTTGCATATGTTCTAAGTAATATTATACCTTGCATATGGTCTAAGTAATATTATACCTTGCATATGGTCTAAGTAATATTATACCTTGCATATGTTCTAAGTAATATTATACCTTGCATATGGTCTAAGTAATATTATACCTTGCATATGTTCTAAGTAATATTATACCTTGCATATGGTCTAAGTAATATTATACCTTGCATATGGTCTAAGTAATATTATACCTTGCATATGGTCTAAGTAATATTATACCTTGCATATGGTCTAAGTAATATTATACCTTGCATATAGTCTAAGTAATATTATATCTTGCATATGGTCTAAATAATATTCTACCTTACATATGGTCTCAGTAATATTCTACCTTACATATGGTCTCAGTAATATTCTACCTTACATATGGTCTCAGTAATATTCTACCTTACATATGTTCTAAGTAATATTCTACCTTACATATGATCTCAGTAATATTCTACCTTACATATGGTCTAAGTAATATTCTACCTTACATATGATCTCAGTAATATTCTACCTTACATATGGTCTAAGTAATATTCTACCTTACATATGAGCTCAGTAATATTCTACCTTACATATGGTCTAAGTAATATTATACCTTACATATGGTCTAAGTAATACTCTATATAATTTCACTCTATACCACATGATTTATTGTCTCTCTTCTCTGTGTGTTTGTATGTCTTCTCAGTTTCCTTATTCTCCTGCGGATTTCATATCATTGATCTTCTAGCTATATTTCTTACTCATTTTCTGAGCTAGTGCCAAATCTGACTACATTTTCTCTCCTAAATCTGGATATTTAAGTACAGTGACTAGTATTGATATTATCACGATTCCTTGTCAAAAACAATACTGCAGGGAACTGTCGAGGGTGGAAGAAGCAGAGGAGAGAAAATAAAGGCATGGGCAGACAACATCAAGGAATGGACAGGGCAAGATATTTCCACACTCATCCGCATCGCTGAGGATAGAATTCGCTGGAAGACTCTGTGTGCTGAGGCATCCAATGTGGTACCCCTACGACAATGAAGGGTTACTGGTTTATTGATTGATTGATATTATTAATATGTGCTAAATTACCGTATTAAAGTCATGCAATCATATGGATTGTGTGGTCAATAATGGTTAACATTGATATCAACAATAGATTTTAGTCTGTCATATGATTAGATGTGCCTGAATTCAAAATGGTGGAACATGTTTTCGACATACCCAAATGTTGTTTTTGTTGTTCGTCCATCACAAGTGATGATGACCATTTGTTACATCCACTTTTGAAAATTCAGTTTTAGTTATGTCCTTGATTATGAGCTCGTAGATGGCTAATGAGCCCTATTGGAGCAAATATAGCTACAGTGAACGGGAGACTTCTTCTCAAAGCATTGTACACAGCGATGAGGTGACGACTTATGGGTGTGAAATGCCCATAACATAAGACTCTGGGGGACACCCCCCCCCCCATATTCCGCTTCTTCCATATTTATTTTATTACACATAAATAAAATATGCAGTCGTTGTTTGTAATTCTTGGAGACTAAAACAAACGATATGAAACACTCAAGAGTGGCACATGATAGAAAACCGAAGGAAGTTATCAGTATGATCCAGGGCCATGGACATCAAGAGATGAAATACATTAAAACCCTAGAACATAATTGTATCTTGTCTCAAAGATCCTCTAGAACAATAGCAAATGGCATCTCGAGTAAAAGACCTGATAGAACATTAACATATGGCATCTCGTGTCAATGACTTCCTAGAAAATTAACAAATGACATCTCGTGTCAATGACTTCATAAAAATAATGACCTACATCAGTTACAACATACCCCCCCCCCCCCAGTTTTGCTATCAAACACCTGTATATTAGAAGCTATAGTCGCCTCCATCAGTTCCAACATACATGTAACCCCCATCAGTTTTGCTATCAAACAGCTATATATTAGGAGCTGTAGTCGCCTGCATCTGTTAAAACAAACAGGTAACCCCCATCAGTTTTGCTATCAAACAACTATATATTAGGAGCTGTAGTCGCCTGCATCTGTTAAAACAAACAGGTAACTCCCGTCAGTTTTGCTATCAAACAACTATATATTAGGAACGCTAGTCCTCTACTATCTGTTGTTTAGTTGTTAGCAGTTACTTCCAGTTTTTGCCAGTTGGTTTAATGTCTCACATCCCCTGTTTTGTGAGTGGCATGGAATCCACTGGAAAACTACAAATGTGTTTTCTTGTAGGTATCTGGTTTCGGAATTGCATTCCATTGAGCGTAACACAATGAATGGCACGGGATTTTCCACGCCGTGTAATTTAATACAGAAACCAAACTGCACAAAACCAAACCTTATGTGGTTATTAATATGATTATAGCTACTCCTTGGCGTCTTTGACGACGCAATCAACCATGTTACTGTCGCAGATACCTCCTACAATAGATACCTGTTATCAGAGTTCGAAATGGGGGCAAATAATGTTAACACTTTTACCATCCATGAAAGTCGTAAGAAGCAACTAAAGATGAGTGTGGAGTTCGCTACACCACCAGATTGTGATGGCTGTGATAAAGTCTCCTATAGAACAATGAATATACTGTTGGAAGGGAATCAACTTTTTTATACGCCTCGACTTTGTAAAAGTCAAAGTCCCCTCCAGAGTATATAACTGCTAATTACACCCTACAGTTGGGAGCAATGAAATCAACACCCATAGCAGAGATGCAGAAAATGGGAAGAATGCAAACACTTGGCGAACGCAGAGACACAAAAGTACTAATTCAAGCAGAAAAGTTTCAGTGTATGCCAAGTCATCCAATGAAAGAAAGATTCCAAAATCTAGCAATGGGGCGACTGAAAAGGAGCAGCTTTATCCATCAAGCTAAACGACTCCGTAGATAACTTACAGACCTACCTGAAGTTGACAGCCCCTTAAGGTCTGTACCAGAACAAACCCCGTGGAGTGAAAGCCATGGAATGCCAATATACATTCAGACCCATGTGAAAGGAATACTAAGCGAGGACGAATAGAACAGTGTGCAGCGAAGGACAGTCACCCTCAGTTTCCTGGATGAGGAATATCCACAAGATATATGGGTCAGAGTGTACACAGATGGGCCAGCACAGAATGCTGTGAGGAATGGAGGTGCAGGTGTATATATAGAATATCCACACAAGCCTAGAGATACAATCAGAACACCGACAGGAAAGTTCTGCAATAATTATGATGCAGAAATCCAGGCAATTAGTGTGGCAGCTAAAAAACTGCTGAACTCCAACTCTGGCCTACAGCCTGTGGTATTCCTGACAGATGCAAGGTCAGTGCTTCAAGCTCTCCAATCTGGAAAACTAACAGACTTGCAAAAACTACTTAGCGAATTGTCGTACCAGTATAGGGTAACCATGCAGTGGATACCCTCTCACTGTGGAATACCAGGAAATGAAAAAGCAGACAAACTGGCTAAGGAAGGTGCTGCCGAAGACCAACCAGATATACCAATCACCTACCATCAGAAAAAACAGATGATAAAGTCAATAAGAAAGCCACAAACACCAACACAAGATGACTATCACATTATGAACAGATCAGAACAAGTTATAATTCTACGTCTCAGAACAGGACACAACCGACTCCGCAGTCACATGTATACAAAGTTCAAGATTGGCAACACGGCCATGTGTACATGTGGACATGCAGCACAGAGTGCCAAACATATACTTCAAGAGTGTTCTGAGCATGAAACACTGAGGCAGACATATTGGCCAGAGGAAACAACACTGGAATCAAAGCTCCATGGGACACTGTATGAACTACAAAAGACAGTGAGTTTTATTAAGGAGACAGAATTACAGATATAGACATGTTTCAAGTGAACGAAAGAAGAATAAGAAGAAACACCCTACAAATCACACAGAAGTCGGATGTGTTAGAACATTTTTTTACACAATTAAAACTGAGCAATTACAAATTTCCGTCTTTCCAGGTGATATATATTGTTCACCACAACATTGTTGTGCTATAAGAAATATAATCTACAATGCATGGCGATCACGGATGTGACTCACAAGACCAATCTGAGCCACAAAGTCTTCTACACTATATACCAGGCATCACATACCATCGTGTGATGTTGTGTTTATTCTATGTTGTGCAGCTCGTGACCTAACTGCTACAACTTTCTCCTTTGCTTTTGAATGACGATATCATTTCTGGTCTTTTCACCCAATGCAACACTATCCATGGCAACCCTGATTCCGTATCGATACTTGTATCTTGCATATCGCGCATGAATACGTCTTAGTACCGAAGTAGAAGTCGATACTGAGATCTTTTTTCCCCAGACTGTAATTCTCCATAAAGTAAATCTTTCGGTATTATCTCATCTTCTATCCTTTGTTGTAAGATCAGGGGTCGGGAACCTTTTTGTCTGAGAGAGCCATGGATACCACATATTTTGAAAAGTAATTCTGTAAGAGCCATACATTATGTTTAAAACTAAAAATTCAAGTAAATTTGTGCATTTTGTGTAATTTCAACACTAAAAGTACAATAATTATGTCTTCTAAGTTCTTTTTAATAACATTGTTATGCTGTTGCTAATCAATAAAGAGTATTTCTTACCATTAATGCGACTTCTGATGCTGAGCTGCAGTAGACTTTAACTCATTTGTAGAATGAAATATTGATATGCAATTAATATGTAGATCAAAGGAGTCTAAAGAAACATTTTTTTAATTATCGAACATTTGTCCGCGAGCCAGATGCAGCCATCAATAGAGCCACATCTGGCTCGCGAGCCATGGGTTCCCGACCCCTGCTGTAAGGCGTCACATGATTGAATGGCGATCGGTTTTCCGGCTATGTTTAGTCCCTTGATATGCTGTAATATTTTGAAGTCTTAGATAATTAGGTAATTCATTTAATCAAACTTCTTCTTGGTCTTGGTTTGTATTTTGCTGTTTCCATTTTCTTACTTTTGGCCAATAAGGATTTATTCTCATTAAGAGGCGGAACCATTTCATTCTCTGGTTTTCAATATATTATACCAGAGACATGTATTCCAACAATTATTGTAATCTCGTAATTCTCACACGATCTCTTCTTGTAATCTCGTTCTCACACGATCTCTTCTTGTAATCTCGTAATTCTCACACGATCTCTTCTTGTAATCTCGTAATTCTCACACGATCTCTTCTTGTAATCTCGTAATTCTCACACGATCTCTTCTTGTAATCTCGTAATTCTCACACGATCTCTTCTTGTTCTGCTTGATGCTTTCCTTAAACATCTAATTTCACACGTAGTATGATTTCTTTCATGTTCTTTAGTTAGTGTCCATGTCTGACATTCATAACATAATGTTGGTATGAAAATTGGATTTATGAAATGTCTGTTGGTTTCCATCAGGATAGATTTGTGTTTCAAGATTGGCTTAAGTTCATAATTTAAGTAGCTGGTTTTAAAAAAAATAATTTTTTGTCTCGATCATTCATTCTTCCGTCGTCTGCACAAATTTCCCCTAAGATATTGAAACTCCTTCACTTGTTTCTGTAGTTGATCATTAATCGTTATCTTGTTTGTATTGGATTCTCTACTTATAGACATAATTTCTGTCTTTTTTTCTGTATTATATTCATGTTATTATAATCACAACTTATTGTTGTGATTTCTTTAGTAGGTTTATATGATCTTGCAGCTCTTCACTTGAACAGTGGAGTAGGCACTGATTGTTATACTCTGTTCCCTCTAAGAATGAAGTGGGTCAGTGCTTCTGATTGGCTGTTGGACGCAGAATGCTGTAATCGATTGTTAAGTGCCCAATAATATTTTTTTAATGTTTAAATATTGTTTTTAATTGTTTTTAAATGTTTTAAATAATACTATTTTTACATGTCATCGGCTGTTTAAAAATCCCCTGTTGTCGCGGAGTAATGTGGGGTGTGTTTTGACCCACTTTATTCTTAGAGTAAACAGAGTTTAGCAGAGTAATTCAGTTAAGTCATTTGTCTCATGATGAGGATGATGAGGATAATAATAATAATATAATAATGAATTTATCAGGAAAAGACAATTTTATCTACTGTATTTGGAGTAATCTTTTCAGTTCAGTAGGAAATCATTTATAGAATTGAAAAACATGAAAAGCATTATAAGTTTTTATTTTCTCTTCGTCTTCTAACGAATTCACATAATTATTAAATCATCTCGGTAGAGTAGACATGAAATCCTAATTGTCCGATATCCACAACCGATTCCTGTTAGAAAAACAGAAACTGTGTTCTCTCTATAAGTGCAACGACATACATTACATGCATACAGGAGAACTGTTAAGTTATACAATCTGAAATATATATGCTAATACATCTCCGGGTTTAGATCATTTTCCACGTTTCATTCATTTCTCAAGAGTTTATGCCAGTACGCTTGAGCTAAGTTTGGAAGTTTGCATATTTTAATTGGCTAATAACAAGGCGTTTCAACTGATCCAAACAGTGTTTGTATTTAGGAGAGAGCAGACAGGAAAAATTTGAAACTGGAAAATCAGTGTATTTAGTAATTACTGGCTGCCGTGATCAGTGAACCGTCAGTGCATGACGATGGAAAGTCTAGAATATATTAGCATAATGATTGTTCACGAGTACATACATCCCAGCCACTGTAGGATCTACCAGTACTTTAACTTTTCAATATGATACATTCCTCCCCATCCACTTCATGGTATATGCATGGTGTCTATAAAGTTGTTGTGCACTGAGTTTAAAAAGAAATATACTCATATATGATTAGCATGACGTAATTGAAAGTTGCGTATTTCCATGGTCCAGTGACCAGTGTGACTCAATAGATTGCTGTTAGCTGCCGTTACTTTTATTATTTAAGTGGACCAAAAAATTTACTAATCTATGAATAAAGAGTACTTGTAGTAGAACAAGTGTTTAGCAATTGAGATAAATATGCGGAACAAGTTATGAGAATATTCAAACAGAGATTTCTTGCTGCACAAGTTCCAATATCTTTTGTAGAAATAATTTTGCTGCGCTAGGAGCCAATTTACACAATACACGATTCACATCATTACGAGCAGTATTGCTTGTTGCGTTTGTCGACGTTACACAGATGTACACAACAGGCGGAATGTCACAAGCAATTTAATTTAGTGACCAGCGACTTTATAGACATCATGTATATAATCATTGCACGCTCATTGTCTATAAGACTTGAGTAGCTCTTGTCTTTCACTACAGCACGTTTGTTACTGAGCAGCAGTTTGTCTGAGTTTCTGCTGCAGCAATGCTGAGTCTGTGACACCAGTCATATCTGTCTTATGCTATACTCCCCTGTGAAATTATGTTTACACTGAAGTCAGTCTGATATGTCTTAACAGCGGCCTTAAAACGATTATTCTGTTCTCCGATCTTGCGGAAATCTGTCTGGAGTTCTCCCTAAAGTATTTTTTTTAATTGCATATTGAGATATTTCATGTGGATCAGAAGAACTGCACAGAGTGTATGTCTGTGCCTTCCTCGGCATTGTTTGTATGCTTACAGATTTAGATTTCCTCACTAACTCACTGACTAGTTTTGTATGCTTACAGATTTAGATTTCCTCACTAACTCACTGACTAGTTTTGTATGCTTACAGATTTAGATTTCCTCACTAACTCACTGACTAGTTTTGTATGCTTACAGATTTAGATTTCCTCACTAACTCACTGACTAGTTTTGTATGCTTACAGATTTAGATTTCCTCACTAACTCACTGACTAGTTTTGTATGCTTACAGATTTAGATTTCCTCACTAACTCACTGACTAGTTTTGTATGCTTACAGATTTAGATTTCCTCACTAACTCACTGACTAGTTTTGTATGCTTACATATTTAGATTTCCTCACTAACTCACTGACTAGTTTTGTATGCTTACAGATTTAGATTTCCTCACTAACTCACTGACTAGTTTTGTATGCTTACAGATTTAGATTTCCTCACTAACTCACTGACTAGTTTTGTATGCTTACATATTTAGATTTCCTCACTAACTCACTGACTAGTTTTGTATGCTTACAGATTTAGATTTCCTCACTAACTCACTGACTAGTTTTGTATGCTTACAGATGTAGATTTCCTCACTAACTCACTGACTAGTTTTGTATGCTTACAGATTTAGATTTCCTCACTAACTCACTGACTAGTTTTGTATGCTTACAGATTTAGATTTCCTCACTAACTCACTGACTAGTTTTGTATGCTTACAGATGTAGATTTCCTCACTAACTCACTGACTAGTTTTGTATGCTTACAGATGTAGATTTCCTCACTAAATCACTGACTAGTTTTGTATGCTTACAGATGTAGATTTCCTCACTAACTCACTGACTAGTTTTGTATGCTTACAGATGTAGATTTCCTCACTAACTCACTGACTAGTTTTGTATGCTTACAGATGTAGATTTCCTCACTAACTCACTGACTAGTTTTGTATGCTTACAGATTTAGATTTCCTCACTAACTCACTGACTAGTTTTGTATGCTTACAGATTTAGATTTCCTCACTAACTCACTGACTAGTTTTGTATGCTTACAGATTTAGATTTCCTCACTAACTCACTGACTAGTTTTGTATGCTTACAGATTTAGATTTCCTCACTAACTCACTGACTAGTTTTGTATGCTTACAGATTTAGATTTCCTCACTAACTCACTGACTAGTTTTGTATGCTTACAGATTTAGATTTCCTCACTAACTCACTGACTAGTTTTGTATGCTTACAGATTTAGATTTCCTCACTAACTCACTGACTAGTTTTGTATGCTTACAGATTTAGATTTCCTCACTAACTCACTGACTAGTTTTGTATGCTTACAGATTTAGATTTCCTCACTAACTCACTGACTAGTTTTGTATGCTTACAGATTTAGATTTCCTCACTAACTCACTGACTAGTTTTGTATGCTTACAGATTTAGATTTCCTCACTAACTCACTGACTAGTTTTGTATGCTTACAGATTTAGATTTCCTCACTAACTCACTGACTAGTTTTGTATGCTTACAGATTTAGATTTCCTCACTAACTCACTGACTAGTTTTGTATGCTTACAGATTTAGATTTCCTCACTAACTCACTGACTAGTTTTGTATGCTTACAGATTTAGATTTCCTCACTAACTCACTGACTAGTTTTGTATGCTTACATATTTAGATTTCCTCACTAACTCACTGACTAGTTTTGTATGCTTACAGATTTAGATTTCCTCACTAACTCACTGACTAGTTTTGTATGCTTACAGATGTAGATTTCCTCACTAACTCACTGACTAGTTTTGTATGCTTACAGATTTAGATTTCCTCACTAACTCACTGACTAGTTTTGTATGCTTACAGATTTAGATTTCCTCACTAACTCACTGACTAGTTTTGTATGCTTACATATTTAGATTTCCTCACTAACTCACTGACTAGTTTTGTATGCTTACAGATTTAGATTTCCTCACTAACTCACTGACTAGTTTTGTATGCTTACAGATGTAGATTTCCTCACTAACTCACTGACTAGTTTTGTATGCTTACAGATGTAGATTTCCTCACTAACTCACTGACTAGTTTTGTATGCTTACAGATGTAGATTTCCTCACTAACTCACTGACTAGTTTTGTATGCTTACAGATGTAGATTTCCTCACTAACTCACTGACTAGTTTTGTATGCTTACAGATTTAGATTTCCTCACTAACTCACTGACTAGTTTTGTATGCTTACAGATTTAGATTTCCTCACTAACTCACTGACTAGTTTTGTATGCTTACAGATTTAGATTTCCTCACTAACTCACTGACTAGTTTTGTATGCTTACAGATTTAGATTTCCTCACTAACTCACTGACTAGTTTTGTATGCTTACAGATTTAGATTTCCTCACTAACTCACTGACTAGTTTTGTATGCTTACAGATTTAGATTTCCTCACTAACTCACTGACTAGTTTTGTATGCTTACAGATTTAGATTTCCTCACTAACTCACTGACTAGTTTTGTATGCTTACAGATTTAGATTTCCTCACTAACTCACTGACTAGTTTTGTATGCTTACAGATTTAGATTTCCTCACTAACTCACTGACTAGTTTTGTATGCTTACAGATTTAGATTTCCTCACTAACTCACTGACTAGTTTTGTATGCTTACAGATTTAGATTTCCTCACTAACTCACTGACTAGTTTTGTATGCTTACAGATTTAGATTTCCTCACTAACTCACTGACTAGTTTTGTATGCTTACAGATTTAGATTTCCTCACTAACTCACTGACTAGTTTTGTATGCTTACAGATTTAGATTTCCTCACTAACTCACTGACTAGTTTTGTATGCTTACAGATTTAGATTTCCTCACTAACTCACTGACTAGTTTTGTATGCTTACAGATTTAGATTTCCTCACTAACTCACTGACTAGTTTTGTATGCTTACAGATTTAGATTTCCTCACTAACTCACTGACTAGTTTTGTATGCTTACAGATTTAGATTTCCTCACTAACTCACTGACTAGTTTTGTATGCTTACAGATTTAGATTTCCTCACTAACTCACTGACTAGTTTTGTATGCTTACAGATTTAGATTTCCTCACTAACTCACTGACTAGTTTTGTATGCTTACAGATTTAGATTTCCTCACTAACTCACTGACTAGTTTTGTATGCTTACAGATGTAGATTTCCTCACTAACTCACTGACTAGTTTTGTATGCTTACAGATTTAGATTTCCTCACTAACTCACTGACTAGTTTTGTATGCTTACAGATTTAGATTTCCTCACTAACTCACTGACTAGTTTTGTATGCTTACATATTTAGATTTCCTCACTAACTCACTGACTAGTTTTGTATGCTTACAGATTTAGATTTCCTCACTAACTCACTGACTAGTTTTGTATGCTTACAGATGTAGATTTCCTCACTAACTCACTGACTAGTTTTGTATGCTTACAGATGTAGATTTCCTCACTAACTCACTGACTAGTTTTGTATGCTTACAGATGTAGATTTCCTCACTAACTCACTGACTAGTTTTGTATGCTTACAGATGTAGATTTCCTCACTAACTCACTGACTAGTTTTGTATGCTTACAGATTTAGATTTCCTCACTAACTCACTGACTAGTTTTGTATGCTTACAGATTTAGATTTCCTCACTAACTCACTGACTAGTTTTGTATGCTTACAGATTTAGATTTCCTCACTAACTCACTGACTAGTTTTGTATGCTTACAGATTTAGATTTCCTCACTAACTCACTGACTAGTTTTGTATGCTTACAGATTTAGATTTCCTCACTAACTCACTGACTAGTTTTGTATGCTTACAGATTTAGATTTCCTCACTAACTCACTGACTAGTTTTGTATGCTTACAGATTTAGATTTCCTCACTAACTCACTGACTAGTTTTGTATGCTTACAGATTTAGATTTCCTCACTAACTCACTGACTAGTTTTGTATGCTTACAGATTTAGATTTCCTCACTAACTCTCTGACTAGTTTTGTATGCTTACAGATTTAGATTTCCTCACTAACTCACTGACTAGTTTTGTATGCTTACAGATTTAGATTTCCTCACTAACTCACTGACTAGTTTTGTATGCTTACAGATTTAGATTTCCTCACTAACTCACTGACTAGTTTTGTATGCTTACAGATTTAGATTTCCTCACTAACTCACTGACTAGTTTTGTATGCTTACATATTTAGATTTCCTCACTAACTCACTGACTAGTTTTGTATGCTTACAGATGTAGATTTCCTCACTAACTCACTGACTAGTTTTGTATGCTTACAGATTTAGATTTCCTCACTAACTCACTGACTAGTTTTGTATGCGGCCAATGGATGTTGAGTATCAACATGTGTATTGAGGTATTCAATCAAGATAATTTAATTTCAAAACAGAGAAATAGAAACAAGGTGTCAGAAATCAAACACAGCGACTTACATGCTTTGACCATTACTTCTCCACCCAAAGATCAGGATGGAAATCAAAAGACAGATAATATCTACAATTTTTATACCAACAATTTGCTAAGTGGAGTTATCATATTTTTAAAAATTTATGATCTGAAGTGGAGGTGTCATATTATATATATATTGATGTCGTTTGAACAAAAATATGGCCCCAAGAGACAGATATGACGGTAAAGCTGTGGGGCAACCATGGGGACCACCTGATAACTGAATTCGTGGAGGCGGACCACCTTCCTGTATAGACTGACTTATGAGCATAGGAAACTGATCGCAGAAGAAGAAATATATAAATATATATATATGATCTGAAGTGGAGTTGTCCTTATATATGATCTGAAGTGGAGTTGTCCTTATATATGATCTGAAGTGGAGTTGTCCTTATATATGATCTGAAGTGGAGTTGTCCTTATATATGATCTGAAGTGGAGTTGTCATATTTCTTTCATCCTTAAATATATGATTATAGTTATAAAATTATCCGTGGCCATTGCCATATAAGACATGTGGGCTAAATTGGGAATCATCCTAATAAAGTGAAGCAATTCCAGTAATTTTTTTGGCTGTCGACACAAAGTATACACAATATGACCACCACAAATCACGTTTGAAGTCAAATGTATCGCTTTAGAAGAATGCTCCTCAATGAGGCAGCAGGTCTGTATAATCAACGATAGACGCGAAGATAACAGTGACTGTCTTGTGTAGGACAGGTAAATCCAGGAAAAGGGCAACAAAGTTTTGCTAACACTAGATAATACACACAAAGACACAAACAAATCGACGTTTCGACCAAAAGGCCTTTATCAAGATAGACAATTGAAACAAAATTAAAACATATAATATAATAGAACCTGTAGAGTTACATGCCTCTGTATGCGCGCGCACACGTGTGTATATATATATATATGTTTGCGAGTGCGTGCAATATACATATATTTGCATTGTTCGTCTACAATTGCCCATGTATCTATCTATCTATCTATCTATCTATCTATCTATCTATCTATCTATCTATCTATCTATCTATCTATCTATCTTGTGTAGGACAGTAGTGTAAATATAAGGCTAGAATATATGACCACCACAAATCACTTGTGAAGTCAAAGGCATCGCTTTAGAAGAATGCTCCCCAATGAGGCAGCAGGTTTGTATAATCAACGATAGACGCGAAGATAACAGTGATTGTCTTGTGAGGCAGTAATGTAAATATATGGCAAGAATGAATATATGCAAGTGCACGATACAGGTGACTTTGTGGGCTGCATGGATGAATGACTTCAGAACGAAAAACGTCCACCTGACTTGAAGAATGTCATATATAGAAGAGCGACCTACAATGTAGATATATGCCATGATTACATCTTCTTGATGCAAAGCACGCTCTGTTTGCTTGAATGATATTTCATTGGTTGTTTTTGTTTGCTTTCTTGTGGTGTCTGCTGACGGTTCAATAATTATAAAGACATATTTTCTCTATGTAGAATTCGCTCTACTCATTGTCTGTAATCTACTGTATCAAAGTCAAGATCATTTCTATTGATGAAGGTCAGACATGCTTCTATTATTTTCTCTTTTGTTACACAAAATTATGGTCTATGTCTGATCGTAGATATGATTACTTTTAAGGAGGGAGCCTGAGAAAACCTGAGAAAAATTGAAATTTGAATACCTTTTTGTGAACAATCGCTAAGGGAGGTGTTGTTATCTACCTTTTGTGAACAATCGCTAAGGGAGGTGTTGTTATCTACCTTTTGTGAACAATCGCTAAGGGAGGTGTTGTTATCTACCTTTTGTGAACAATCGCTAAGGGAGGTGTTGTTATCTACCTTTTTGTGAACAATCGCTAACGGAGGTGTTGTTATCTACCTTTTGTGAACAATCGCTAAGGGAGGTGTTGTTATCTACCTTTTTGTGAACAATCGCTAAGGGAGGTGTTGTTATCTACCTTTTGTGAACAATCGCTAAGGGAGGTGTTGTTATCTACCTTTTGTGAACAATCGCTAAGGGAGGTGTTGTTATCTACCTTTTGTGAACAATCGCTAAGGGAGGTGTTGTTATCTACCTTTTGTGAACAATCGCTAAGGGAGGTGTTGTTATCTACCTTTTGTGAACAATCGCTAAGGGAGGTGTTGTTATCTACCTTTTTGTGAACAATCGCTAAGGGAGGTGTTGTTATCTACCTTGTGTGAACAATCGCTAAGGGAGGTGTTGTTATCTACCTTTTGTGAACAATCGCTAAGGGAGGTGTTGTTATCTACTTTTTGTGAACAATCGCTAAGGGAGGTGTTGTTATCTACCTTTTGTGAACAATCGCTAAGGGAGGTGTTGTTATCTACCTTTTGTGAACAATCGCTAAGGGAGGTGTTGTTATCTACCTTTTGTGAACAATCGCTAAGGGAGGTGTTGTTATCTACCTTTTGTGAACAATCGCTAAGGGAGGTGTTGTTATCTACCATTTGTGAACAATCGCTAAGGGAGGTGTTGTTATTTACTTTTTGTGAACAATCGCTAAGGGAGGTGTTGTTATCTACCTTTTGTGAACAATCGCTAAGGGAGGTGTTGTTATCTACTTTTTGTGAACAATCGCTAAGGGAGGTGTTGTTATCTACCTTTTGTGAACAATCGCTAAGGGAGGTGTTGTTATCTACCTTTTGTGAACAATCGCTAAGGGAGGTGTTGTTATCTACCTTTTGTGAACAATCGCTAAGGGAGGTGTTGTTATCTACCGTTTGTGAACAATCGCTAAGGGAGGTGTTGTTATCTACCATTTGTGAACAATCGCTAAGGGAGGTGTTGTTATCTACCTTTTGGTTAAGTTTCTAGTACTAACTAGTCATGTTTAAATTTGCTGGCTATCTATGGGAAAGCGAATCAATTTTCAAAAATCAGTAGTCAAACATCTTTAGTCAACTATGCTTGATCAAATATCTTTGGTTAAAAAAATACTAAGTAAAACATCTTTGGTTAAACATCATTAGTCAATCATCCTTTATCAATTATCTTTGGTCAAACATCCTACGTGCATAACATGGTACAGTAACATGGACAATCTAATTATTGATTGCTAGCTCTCATGTCGCACCAGACATCGTACAATATCTATATTCCTAGCTATCCCATGTCGGACCAGACAAGACACGGGAAACATTTTGTCTATATCCAGGGGTACCTATGCGCAGTGTTCCTCAGCTCTCGAGAAACTGCGCGTTAGCTCCTGCCGTGGCAGGAGACGAGGCATAAAGAGTTTGGTCTCGGCAAGGCGATGCCGGGGCCCGAAAGGGGAGCAAAGAATAGCAACACCGTTTACCTTCCACGCATGTCGTAAAAGGCGACTAAGGAGGTTATGGGATGGAGTTGGCTGTCCCATCCCATATAGGGTCAGTGACCCAAAGCCATGCTGAAGTCGCATGTGTCAAGCCGAAAGGCGCAGATATCGTAGCAATGCTGTAAACCATGACACAACGCATTCCGTTCTCCGGACTACATCCTGCTAATCTGCAGGAGTTTGAGAACGAACGCAGATGAAGAAGAAATCAGAACATGATCTTTAGTACTAGTAATGTAGTCAAATGCTTGACAAAACCCCTTCACTTAGCGATTTTTTGCAAAATAGTAATCAAATGTCTCATCAAACAGAGAGATTTGGGAAGAAAAGGCGAATAGGTAACATCCATTCCGTACTGGACACGTAAGGAGGGGGTGTTAACATGAGTGTACATGTGTGTTTATTTGCAACAGCTCGTGTGTGTGTGTGTCTGTGCGTGTAGTCTACTTGTATTTGTTTATCTTACACTTGGCAGAATATGTGTGTTTGTATTCTGTGTGCGTGTAACTTTACTGTCACTTTGCGACCTTGTCTGTTTGTGTCTATAAGTCTTTTTTTTTTTCTCATCGCATGCTACTAAACCTTGAACTTTGTCATAAACTTACCCCTGACCTTCACATTTACAATGTTCTGTCAACAAACTGACAGGCATATATCAATCTATCTGTATCATGAGATCGCTAATATACGGCTTCTTATACACCTTATGAAATTTAATATATATACAATTATTATTGTACTGATTCCCTGATAGATCGTGCAATCATAAATACAAACAGAAGAACATAATCAGGCACAAACAGTTTTTCATAAACTGTCAATAGATCAATATGTTCTTGTATTTCTCTATAACTCTTTCAATTTTGACTCAATAATAAACGCGTAGGTTCTGATTAACAGGCTGCTATCGGCTCATAAAAACAGAAATGAAAACCAGTTGGCAATATTCTATAGTTCCAGTACTAATTTATAGCTATGAAACGGATATTTTATAACGGTGTGACAGCGAGAATTTCTTCCTTTGAAATTATATGTTCTATAAGGATATTGGGAATAGCATATAAAGTGGAAACAGGCGCGCAGAAGATTAAATGTGTAGTAGTGGTTGCTTCTATATAACAGGAAAACAGTTGTTTTTGTGTGTGCCATAAAATGAGAAATAAAGTAAAGTAACCCATATCATTTATTAATGCCGTAGGGGTGTGAGATGTTAGCGATCTCACATTTCAGATGCTCTCCTCTCCCTCGCAGTCTTTACTTTCCGGATTAATCTGGTACCCATTTAAGGCTGGGTCGACTTGGGAGCCGTTGCGATCTGAAAAACATTATCGCCTCAACTGGGGAATGAACCCAGCACCATTCATATGCGAACCCAGTGCGTAAACCACTGCGCTATGAGAAGTAACAGAATAGGAAAATTACAAATAGAAAGTATAGTTGCTGGTAACTGGGAAAATCCCTATTCCAAGACATCGAAGGGCAAGACATCGAAGGGCAAGACATCGACGGGCAAGACATCGAAGGGCAAGACATTTCAGGCAGCAAGTCAGCTCGTACAGAATCGTGAGTTTTAAAGATCACCCACCGTAGGGTTGCCATCTAGTTGAAATTAATTGTAACCAAACTTCAAGTAAAAATATTGTGAAAGAATGACAAGCTTGTAAGTTTTAATACATTTTCAAATTGACCAAAAAAATTTTTTAAAAACCATAACATAATTTTGGCGATTGTCTTTCTTTTTTGCTTCATACCCCAAATGTATAGAGAGAATCCCACTGAGTTTTCTGGAGAAGACTTTTTTGTGTGCTTGATATTTTTGTTTGCATTGACTCTTATTTCTGTAATCCATCGTTTGCAAGATCTGCCCCAATCGTTGTATCCATCGTGTCTGTATAGTAATGCATGGCGATGGTGTTGGTGAGAAAGCAAACTGAGCTACAAAAAAATTTCGTTACTGCATGTTTTCTTGTGAAGGAGTGCAGGGGGCTTTCTATGGGCTGTGGAAATAAAGATCGCTTTGCCATAGCAGACACCGCGACATGTACAGAAAGAATTGTGATTGTACCTTCGAAAGATAAAATCCTGTCCCAACTGTGGATTTAACCCGGGACCTCAAGGGTCTGAGAACGGCATTTTAACCACACGTCCATACGCTCGAAAAACTGAGCTACAAAATGTCATAAATAACTAATTATAAAGCGTGCTTGATAAATATCGGAACTAAATACATGTTTTTTTTTCTTCCCTGTAGTTCGCTTTATCCTAATCACATATATTTCTTTGTTATTATAAAACATATCAATGATATGTGCTGTGATTTGAGAAGGAAATCTTCGATGTCCATTTTATTCAGTGAAGTGGAGCTAGTTAGGATTGAAATTTTTGAAGAAATTAGGACTCAATATTGGTACAACAATTTTACGGCTTTTCAGCGTTTCCACCTAGCCAGAGCAAGAACAGTCAAAGAAGGAAATATAATAGATAGAAAGATAAAAATGAGTATGAAAAAGGTGTACACGAAACCACAGAATATGATAAGGATCATTCTTATGTAACAAGAACACCCCAAGTATGGATGTAAATAGGAAACCAGCATTTTAAGTCACATTTTTGCCTTTTTCTCAAATCTACTTTTCTTATATTTTCAGTTTTCATTCTAAAGATATCTGATAGGATTTTCAACATATTCTACCCAAACCTGGCACACACGTAGCAATCTACCTCACAGACCCTGTGAAGCAATTGCATAGCAGATTACATACTTCATGTGTATATGTCATTTATGATAACCCAAATATTAACACTACATTATTATTATTATTATTATTATTCCACAAATTGTTTAGTTAGTTAGTCGTTGGATCATCATCACTGCAAACTGAATACGTCCATAGTTGCTCCGATCTCTCCTTAAGTGTATCCACCATTACACTTCTGCTGACAGATCCGGTTCTATGCTGGTTGACCATCATTCTTCTGCGCCCTCCAAAATTTTCACTTTTAGCAACACCGCATTTCAATCCCTGATCTTTAATCCTGGCCATTGAAAAGGAATCATCATCCACATTAGTCTCACTCTCGCGTGCTATATCTCTTAAGGAGTTCAAAACGTCAGCGCGATCCATTGTCCCATCGCCCTGTGCCACAATCGCGCATGATGCCAGTTGATCCGCTCTTTCATTGCCTCGAACACCCACATGTCCCAGCACGAAAATAAATGCAACCACTTTCAGCCTCACCTTTCTCAAGGCCTCAATCCACGTTCGCAAACGAGACCCACTTGTACCTTCTTAATCATACTCATAGAGTCACTCAAGATGTAGACTTGCGTTACCTTCTGTGTGCATACCCACTCAAATGCCTTGGTCACCACCATAGTCCCCATGGTCATACTACGTGTAGTGACCGCAAAGGCACCACTCTCCTCCCTGATCGTTTTACCTGCGCACTGAGCTGTGAAGGCCCAAGCACTATGAACATGTCTAATCACATATCCATCAGTGTATATAATCACATCCTCCTCTTTGGTATTCTCACTGACCAAAGCTTGCACTTCTTTCTCCACAGCTATGGGACACCATATCATAGTATAACTACTCAACCATAACTTTGATGAAAGACTTCATTCTCAATCCCAAAGCTACCATTATGCTTTATGGATACGCTAAATCTCATTAAGCTATCTATGTTAGCTTTTGGGAAAGAAACCTATTGGAAGACACAAGCATTTCACAATTTTGTCACACAAAACATCACATTTTCAGCGAAATATCTCAAAATATATTATTGTTATCCCGAAAGTTAGTTTTCCTGAGTCTATAACCGATTATAAATTATGTACCTATTGTAATCAGTTCCCACTACACGCACTCAATTTCTATTTGGGTAGTTAAAGCTGACTTTAGTTACTTGTTCTCATAAAAAAAAATCACATCTCGGTAGATTTAAGCTAACTTTAAGCTCTTGTATTTATCGTCCATTCTTCACATTCAGAAAGAAACATCAGTTCAATATAACATCCTAGCACTTGAATTCGCATATTTAAATACAAAAATTTAAAAAACGAAACATAGCCAACATATAAAAAATATTTAACACTTGGCATAAGATGTTTTTTGGTATTTCATTTATTCTGTTTACATGAACATTGTTTCCATCACTTTTGTAAGCAGCTTTAAAATAAAATATCGCCCTGGTGCACTGGAAGAAAAATTATATAGAACGTATTGTGTTTCGCGTAGCAGTAAATAAAACATGTACATCATTTATTATAACTTTAAAAGATAAAACATCCAGTCCCAGACATGGTTTTAACCCGAGAACTCATGGTTCAGAGACCATAGATCATATATAAGCCACTGCTCTACCACTTCATAAATATTAAAAAAATTTACGCAACCATTAAATCTTGCTATTCGTTAAGCTTTTCATATATCTTCATATGTATCAGACACAAATATTAAACACACAAAATATCGCAATTGAACTGACTTCTATTGCAATGTTGCATAACCTTTGTTGTCATTGACCTCTTTAGACTATTTTATTTTGCATGTTATATTTTTGTCTCGTTCACATGCCTCCCACAACATCTTGTAGCATCACTAACCACCCACAATTTCTTGTAACATTACTGACCACCCACAATTTCTTGTAACATTACTGACCACCCACAATTTCTTGTAACATTACTGACCACCCACAATTTCTTGTAACATTACTGACCACCTACAATTTCTTGTAACATCACTGACCACATTTCTATAATAACAAATGTGTCCTGACCGTAAACCCCCTGCCCCCATTTCCACAATAATACATTTATCTGCAGGGGAATCTCCAAAAATACACAATATATAAATATTTGCTTAAATTAGTTGTGTGTACACTGTGGCGGAGAAGTGTATAATGCGTCTATGACGGGCAAGTGTACCAGGTTCAAATACCACCGCAGGATATTGAGCATATGAGCTGTACAGAAAGCAATGGTAAACTACTGAACCTCGTTATCATCATCAAGTGACATATTCTTTCCAGAACGTAGTCTGTCCTATGGATCTCTTGAATTCTCCGCGGTCTTGAGCAAGTTGCCCTGCATCTTCCAGTGACATGCGCAGGCATTCTTGAATGTCTTTTGTCCAACGGCGTCTTGGTCGGCCTTTACCCCTGTTGCCTTCTATCATCCGCTCCATTAACACTCTTTCCATGCAGTCTGTCTCTTAATATGACCGGAAAAAGCTAGCTTTTTCTTTAATATAGTGTTCAGAAGCCAGCCTTCCTGGACGTTAATTGTTCGTAACATCTCCTGGTTTGTTTTCTTCGCTGTCATGGTACTGCCCATGGCTTCCGGTCAAAATGGCGAGTGAGAATTTATGTGTTTTCCTCGGTGTCAGTTTAAATCAGATGTTCCTCCTGAAAGCAACAGCAAACTACAGGAGTATTGTGCCAAGAAATGTTCTATGTAACGTCGTTATATTGATTAAAAAATCAATACAGCCAAAAATGCTTGGTTGATGTCTCATCATCATCAAGTGCCGTCTCCGCAACGAAGGTTGGCTGCAACAGACCTCCAACATCCCCTTTCTCTGGTTTTGGTCTTCTCTTGCATCTCTGAATATCTCTTGCTCTATTCCCTTCGACTTTAGCCTCAAGTAAGATCTTCAACAAGGTGTCATGTTGATATCAAATATATTTTTTTTTAAATGCGTCCAAAATATTGTATTTGCCTGATCGTTATTTTCCTCTAAAATATCAATATACATGAGCTCATTAGTTTGTAATTGCAACCTACATGGTCCAGATGTGCAATTGTCTGAGACAGGACTTGAACCCGATACTGTCCCATCACAGATGATCACTGTACCACGCTGCCACAGAGCAGTGCATAATTTGTGCAGTAATTATCCTTATTGTCGCCATTATATTTTTTATGTATGAATTTTATGGTTTTTGTTTAGATTTAATATACAAAATTTCATCATATTTGTTCTATTCTTCACGGGCCCTCTGAGAGAACATGACCTTCCTATGGGAGTCAACAGACTCCAGGTTAAGAACCGCGAATGTTAATTAATGAGAGACTTATTCCCCCCCCCCCCTGAAGTTAGTAACCTACAGAAGATTTCCTCATCTATGAGTAGAAAAACTATTCTCAAATCGTTGCATTCTACTTAAACTTGCAGTCTTCTGTGTATCAAATAAAGCTTCGAAGAAACTCTGCCACCCCCCCCCCCCCGCCCCTTTCCATACTAAATTGAAAAAAAGAGACTTACATTGTTTGTAATTCCTGAGAATTGAAATAAACAAAACAAAAGCTGTTTATTTATAGACTATTCCAAACACCGATCAGTTATGTTCGTGACAGTTCAAGAAAATAGTCGTGCCGATTTATTGGCACCTCGGAGTGAATCACTTAAAATATGATGTATGTGAAACATTCACTAGGCAAAAACGACAGTAAAATGACATTTTAAATCAAACTCAATCCAACGTCTTCTTCTGTCTCCATCATTCTCCAACAGAAGTCCGACGATGACATGGATTTCATTAGTGAACTGTACTGTGACAGGGCCGTAGAGATTGTCCATCAGAGCTGTTTCAGATAGCCATAGCTTTCTTCTTGTGGTGTGGTACAGGGCAGTTCTGAAAGATATGTTGTGTTTTCAGGAGATTGTCCACTGGGGTACATTTCGCTGTCACCAACTACAAACTCCATGTACATGTTGTTTAGTTGTAGCTTTGAAGTAATTCTTGCAATATCAACGATCGGTCAAGGTAAACGTAACTGAGCTATGAAGTTAGCGTGATATCACATGGTTGTCTTATACGTAATCAGACGCTTTGCCAATTGAGTCTAAACAGCTTTACTAATCTCGTCATCAGAATCTAGTAAAGATAGCGACATTCCTCGACCTACCTACAGCATATGAAACATGGTACTCATTTCTTCGAGATTGTGTATATCACAAACGATCCTTTTTTTAAAAATGTAAGCCACGAGTAACTCAACAGCTTCAGTCACTTGGTCGATGGATAGGCTGACTTCTTCTGCGTTCGTTCTCAAGCTTCTGCAGATTAGCAAGATATAGTTCAGAGCAGGAATTCGTTGCGTCATGGTTTACAGTTTAGCTGCGTATCTAAGCCTTTCAGACTGATACATCCGACTTCAGCAGGACTTCTGGGCAGTGCCGGATTTAGACTTGATAAGGCCCTAAGCTATTTGAGATTTCGGACCCTTTAACAATTAAGAAGTATAATAGTGAAATAAAAATATTTTTGGGCTATAGCTTGTTTAGCTTATATGTAAATCCTGCACTACTTCTGGGCCACTTTCATCCTATATGAGATGGGACAGTTAACTCCATGCAAAAACCTCCATAGACGCCTCTTACAATATGCATGGAAGGTAAACAGTGTTGTTATTTTTTGCTCCTCTTTCGGATTCCGGCAGCATTCGGGTGGGTAGAGTGACTGTGTCACTACACTAACACGATTCCCTAACGGATTGTATGAAGTTAATTGGGCGCTTCTAGAAAAAACGTCCTCACACGTAATGTACACATCTGCGTAGATATGCATTTTTTATCATGAATGTCCCCATTTAAAGACCTTCCAACATAATTAATTAGGACCCCGTTCGCTACGTTTCTTTAATTATTGTTGAGATTTCGGTTGGTCACTATTTACATACTTGGAATCGTATTTTAAAAATAGCTGAGGCAACTCCAAATATATAAATAGTAACCAACCGAAATCCCAAATATAATTAAAAGACGTAACGAATGGGTGTCCTAATTAATTCTGTTGGAGGGTCTTCCATATCTCATAGTCTCACGTTTTATTTACCTATTGACAGAAACACACCATTAATCAATCAGTCAAGTGCCATGCCGAGTGGTGTAGGCGATCATGCTTGTCCAAAGCTCTGTCTTTTGTGTTGTTAATAGGTTCAGATGGTGACTTTTATTTGTACAACAGTGACAACCCATACAGAAATTTCTTGCTTTGTTTTCCTCTATCTCTTTTCCCCTTGATCTTTCCTGTGATAGAGTAAATGTTCAAGTTTTACTTTTCTCATAACATTCCCTAAATATCTTGATTGTCTGTTTCTAATTTTCGATATAATGTGTCGTTTTATTCCAGCTTCTCTGAAAACTTCTACATTAGTTTCCTTGGATGTCCATGGAATTTTCATCATTCTTCCTAAAAACCACATCACAGTTGCCTCCAGCTTACCTTGCGCACTTTTGTTTACTGTCCATGATTCTCTTCCATAAATAAGGACTGGCCCAATATAACATCTCATTCGAACTCGTGTATGCATGGATATTACTCCACTGCATAGAATGTTTGTCATTTTTTGAAATGTTGATTGGACCTGTGCTATCCTGTTCTTGATCTCATTGAAGCACCCGCCATCTGATATTAAAATTGTGCCAAGATACTTAACTTTATCAGCTTGATTTAATTTTGGATCTTTGATAGTAATACTCCGCTTTGGCGGTGTGTATTTCTTTAAAATAACCATTACTTATGTTATCTTCCTGTTTAGACTGAGACCTTTGTTTTCACTTTCCAGTACTACCAGGTCTAACAGGGCTTGAAGTTCTTGTTCGCTCCCTCAAATCAGAACTGTGTTGTCAGCATATCTTAGATTGTGCATATTGTAACCACCTCCAGCTGCTATTCCTGATATGCTTTTTATGTTTCGCGTATCCTCTGTATACATGGAGAAAAGATCTGGTGATATTACACATCCTTGTCTGACTCCTATCTCTATCTTTTGGAATTCTACATTACTGTCAAGCATCATCTCAGATATATGTTTTCAATATATATTTCCTACTATCTTTTCCATCCACACTGAGTTTTTCTAACATTTCTATATTTCTGAATGCTTCACCTTGTCAAATGCTTTACTATAATCTATGAAACACAAGTACATGTCATTTTGTACTTCTCTTGCCCTCTCTCCATCAATGTTCGTATTATGTATGGGGCATTTAACACGTCATCACACTATAATATTGCGTGTTTCTGCGAGAGGCTTTTTCGTTATTTTCATTGGTTGACACGTGAGTCGCCTCTCATAGTGACACAAAATATAATTTGTCACGATTTTCTGTTGATAGGTTAAGAAAGGCCTCCGCTGAGCGGATGTTTATATTACTTGTTAGGATCATTATTGTAGAAGGGCGTGGTATAATTTATATTTGTATCTGTAGGAGCTATAACAAAATATATGCATTTATGTCTATTTATTATGTTGACTAAATGTAAATATAAGCTGATTTAACACATTCACGTTCCACGTGGCAACTGAAGTGAAACGATTTTCTGTAAGTATAATTACAAATAACATTTTTATTAACTTTCAAAATGAACACACGGTCATTGAAGCGAAACAACACTTGCAGTTGTCAGTGTAGATAGTTAACTAGTAAGCACGCCTGAATAAGCTAAGGAAACGTTGGTGAATTCTTACAATTCAGGGATGTGATAAAACGTCTGCCTTCCGTCTACTGGGAGCGACAACAAAATTAAGTGTGTAAATCCGTAATCTCGAGACTGATCTAAATGCAAAGAATGCATGAAATCGTTTCTTTTCCTTTATTAGCCGTTTTTTTTTGTTAACAAAAGATTAACTGAGCGTAAGAAATCGACCGTTCTATGTGGTTTGCAACGGACAAGATTGCGTAGCATTCTTTGCTTTTTGACCATTCGCACGATTACGTAATTGCATGATTGATCTATGACCGACTGTAGTATAGAAGACCGGTACAATACAAGAGTCAGTGGACAAGTTTCTACGGAACAAATATCGAACATAATTAAACGGAACGAAATTACGATAAAGACGCATATACCGACGCATCCAATATTCGACACGTTGCGCGATGAGAGCCCCTGACCACTCGACATGCGTGCTGCACACGGAGTGGGAGATGGAGGGCCAGTTCATTGCACGCAAATCGCTAGATCAGTATTTTAAGTTACGACTTTTTTTTAAGGTTTCCGAGATAGTGCAATACCATATGAAATTTAAAATTTGGTATGCTGTCACGTGAATTGTCCACTGATTCTTGCATTGTACCAGAAGACCTCTTGGTCTCCGTACGGTTTTCCTGCTATGCCGAACACGACAGTAAATTCATATTAAAATGTAGATTTCAGCGGCTCGGTGGACATTGAGAGGTACACAATTAGGATTTCAACCGTTACGTATTTTATTATTGTCTTGACTTTCGTTGGTCACTAATTATATACTTTAAATCGCCTTGGCTGTTTTTGGCATTGGACTCCAAGTATATAAATAGTAACCAACGAAAATCCCGACAACAATAAAAAAAAAAGAGAATCATTAAGTATGAAGTCCTTATTAGTTTTGCGCAGAGGTCTTCTATACTAAGGACGCTCATGCTTGATATGCCACTTCCAGTGGACGGGAGACTTTATTCCAGCTATGGGAGAATTGAACTCAAGGCATACATTGATGTCGATAAATGCAGTATTTAATCTCATTATTCAGAGACAGATGTCCGAATGTGTCCAAGCCCGAAAGAGAAGTCAATAATAGCGATACTGTTAGCTACAAGGCATGCGTAAGTGGTGACTTAAGGACCTGTGGGTTCAAGCTCATTCGTGTGTAAAGCGTGAAACGGAGTAATAAAGTTTTGTTAATAATACGAAACAATTATACTATATGCATTCCTTCATGTGTGTTACATGGGTGACCAGTAATGTGGTATGACTTGAACAATTGATATCTGATAATTCATTGTTACAGCAGCAGACATTTCTTGAGTAATGGAGTATTTATCAAAGAGAGTCCGCTGAATGGTTTATCCTTATAGCTGACGGGAATTGAACCATCTCCGTTCTGGCAGCATTGAATCGCCGTGCAACTCAAGGCGTTTACTTTACTTGAGTTGCAAGGCGATTCGGTGCCGCTAGAACGGACCTGGTTCAATTCCCGTCAGCTGTAAGAATTATTTTCATTTATCCTCATGCTCCCTACTTGAATTTATTTGAATGCTTTATACCGCTGAAGACGGATGTGTCGGGCCATTTGCGCAAATAAAACGACGACACAACGCATTCCATTTTCTGGACTACATCCTGCTGGAAATCTGGTAGGGTCATTGTCTTGATACAAGAGAGATCCGGTAGGAATTTGAGAATGAACGCTGAAGAAGAAGAAGAAGAAGAAGAAGAAGAAGAATGCTTTATCGTGTACTTTAACACTCATCTAAATTCGTAAGTCAACGTTCTGCGGTTTTATCGAGAAAATCACGTTTGTGTATTTTTATAATATTCTGGGTGGAGTAGCTGAAACCATACCCAACCCTCCTTAGTTGACTTGTACGATAGACATGGCATTACAGCATTAATACGGTGCGCTTCTCTTTCGAATATAGTAACACACGGGTGAATGTAAATAGAGATAAACAAGTACTGTATATTTGAAGTCAAGTCCTTCTCTAAAACTGTTTTGCGCGTTTATACCAAACATAGTCACTTATCTTGACTGTTCATTAGCCAAGGTGCGTATACGTTGTGCCTCCAGCCAATTAAAATCACGGGAAAAGGCGAATGAACCAAAATAAAATACTCTTTTTGTATCAGCACACAGGTTTATTCTAGAGAAGGGCTTTCGTGAGGTGCAGACAATCATCGGCTAGGGAAGTTAAAATGCGTTAAAATGCGAAACGAAATCAGGAGTGTTGGATTGAAAAGAGGTAAATCGGCTGTAAACCGAAGCATAATGTGCCTGCTTTCAAATGGTTCGTTTATATACGATGAGAACTTAATAATGGTTAGACTGCAGCGAACAAAGAAGAGGATGAACACTAGCCGGAGATTTGTACTGTAACAGTGATGTCATGTTTCAAAAAAAAAATATACAAGTATGTTTTACCACGTGATACCTGGGTAGGTACTCAGGAGAGCGTAGCGTATTTAGAACAATGGAACTCAAATGGCAAATCTACATTTTCTGTCGTAGGATCGTCAAAATACTAAATATGACCCCAAAAGATTAAAAATTGTAGGTATGTAATGTGTGGAATAAATACTGTGGATATCCAGCTAACAGAAAGAAGAGAATTAATTTCATTGTGCTTGAGTTTCCTCATATGCCCATCTCTGCGAAGCGGTACATCAGAAACAGAACTCTCCAGCAGAAGAGACAATAAGCAGTAAATCATCTCAAGAATACAGGAAAAAAAAGACAGCTATGGACCACAGAAGATGTCATTATAGTCTCCACGGATGAAGAACCATACGCTTGTTGCAGATGTTGACCAAGATTTGGACAGGAACAAAGAATCAAATGAATGAAAAAAGACATTTTTATCAATACAAGAAATGGTAATTCTCTGAGAGTACGAAAACTATAGTGGTATCTCACGAACTTTATATCCAAAATAGACGAACTCATCAATCGATTATTAACAGAATCAAAATTCTAAAATGGTAAAACTTATGGAAGTGCAGTCTGAATTGCAAGTATTCTCACTAAGACATACGTAATTCAGACATCGTCGTCCATGTATTAACTAGACGACAAATAAGTCAGACATTGATTTCCATGTATTAACTAGACCACAAATAAGTCAGACATTGATTCCCATGTATTAACTAGAGCACAAATAAGTCAGACATTGATTCCCATGTATTAACAGGACCAATTCTTAACATATATCCTATCCAGTTTGATTTCCTGTATTCTTCCTACAATGGAGATGTAGTAGTAGTAACAGTGATAGTAACAGCAATTGTTGTAGTAGTAGTACTAGCACTAGGCTAGCCCGAAGATACGGCGTTGAGGTTTTTGAAGTCAGAACATGACAATTAGTACTATGAATCGCAAGCCATCTCCACCCCAACACACAAAAATCCCCCCCCCCCAATCCCACGGTTTTACTCCCAAAAAATACCACTAAAACCAAGGACTGTCCATACATTACGTCAACAATTTTTGACCACCCTTGTCATAAAATGTGAAAAATGCAGACCCCCCACCCTTGTCTTCAAATGTGAAAAATACAGACCCCACCCCTTGTCATGAAATATGAAAAATTCAGACCCCCACCACTTGCTTAATTATGCACACAAATTACACCCCTACCCACATATTTTTTTTAGCTGAACAAGTACGAAATAACAATGCATATTTTGTTTTACATTTCTAGAAAAGAAAACGGTAAACGTATTGACTCAAGTAGCGAGACGAGCATGTGCCATCTGAGTGGATCGGGTTCAAATCTCGTTTGCTGCATTGCGATTTGTCATCATATGTTTCGAAAAATGTATCAAATTCGACCAATTTGATTGGATTTTTAAAAACAACTGTTGACGTCTACTTTTGCCACCCACCCCCCTTTTTCCATAACTTTTTCCAGACTCCACCCCTATTTCTTGACGTGATTTATTGACCGCCCCTTACCTAGTACTGTCTACAGTGTTAGTATTCGTAGCAGTAGTTGAAGCGGCTGTGATGGGGGAAAAAAAACATCGATGAGTGGATATATACAGGTAATTGGATTTCTGAAGAACTAATTGTCCCGCTGAATTTTTTTTAAATGATTTGAATTAAACTAGGACAAGGAATGATATACGGATGCGACTACATAAATCAGTGTTTCTCAACCTTTTTTTTTTTGCCATGCCAAACTTCTTTCTAAAAGTGTGATGCCTCATATGTAACATATATACATTTTTTATATTCAAAATTAAATTATTCCCTAAATTAAGCCTAATTACAAATTGTTCATATTGTCCCCCCCCCCTGAACAATCAAATTGCCCTCTGGTGGGGCGTGCGCCCCATGATGGGAAACACTGACATAAATATTCAACATTGTATCAACGTTTATTTTCGTGTGTCTTTCTTCTACAATGTACCGTTATTTGACTTGCCCGTGTTCCTCCATGTTCTATTTCGTCATCACTGTTTGATTTCTTTTATCGTTCTAATTTGTGATAAACTTTTTTTTTCTATGTTATGTTCGTTCTCACACTTCTGCAGGTCGAGTTATCAGCATGTAGTCCAGAGAAAGAAATGTAATGTGTTATGGTTTACAGCTTGACTAGGATATCTGCATATGTCGATGTGATACATCAGACTTAAGCATAGCTTCTGTGTCACTTTGACAGTCTGTGGGGGGTCAAAACTCCCAATTAAAAAAGTCATTTATACGCCCAAAAACCGCCTTAACCGCATCCTATGACTTACATGTTACTGTTTCTATTACAGTGTTAATATTCTTTGATGCCCATTTGGTTCTCCGTAACATAGGGAAGATATTAACCATAAATCCCGTGTTATTTTAGTCCATATATTTATTATCGGTGTTAAAATAATAGTGTACTATCATTATCCCGTCTTTAGCTGAGTGTATCACCAGTTTCCTAGCCGTGCTTATCATCATTACCCTAGCGGTGTGTATCACCATTTTCCTAGCCGTGTGTACTACCATTACCCTAGCGGTGTGTATCACCATTATCCTAGCCGTGTGTATCACCATTACCCTAGCGGTGTGTATCACCATTATCATTACCCTAGCGGTGTGTATCACCATTATCATTACCCTAGCGGTGTGTATCACCATTATCATAGCCGTGTGTACTACCATTACCCTAGCGGTGTGTATCACCATTATCATTACCCTAGCGGTGTGTATCACCATTATCATAGCCGTGTGTACTACCATTACCCTAGCGGTGTGTATCACCATTATCATTACCCTTGCGGTGTGTATCACCATTATCATTACCCTTGCGATGTGTATCACCATTATCATTACCCTAGCGGTGTGTATCACCATTATCATAGCCGTGTGTACTACCATTACCCTAGCGGTGTGTATCACCATTATCCTAGCCGTGTGTATCACCATTCTCCTATCCGTGTGCACTATCATTACCCTAGCGGTGTGTATCACCATTATCATTACCCTTGCGGTGTGTACCACCATTATCATTACCCTAGCGGTGTGTATCACCATTATCATTACCCTAGCGGTGTGTATCACCATTATCATTACCCTAGCGGTGTGTATCACCATTATCCTAGTCTGTAACAACATATATACAAAACTGTGTGTCATGTGACGTATGTGTGTGTCATGTGACGTATGTGTGTGTCATGTGACGTATTCCTTCCAGAACGTTGTCTTCCCAATGAACTCTCTGAACCTCTCTCTGTCTTCGGCAATGTAGCTTGCATTTTCTAGCTTAGTATTCATGTTATCTTTAATGTCGTCAGTGCATCGTCTTCTTGGTCTGCCCTTTCTCCTCCTTCCAGGTACTCTTCTCTCCATTATGTCTTTCTAGACAGTTGTGTCTCTTTATATGACCAAACAGGCGTAGTTTTCTTTTTGTTATGGAAATTTCTAGGCACAATATTCCCGTAGGTTGCCATTACTTTTGGGAAGGAACAACCATTAATCGAGCACCGTAACAAGAACACATTCGTTCTAGTGGCCATTTTGGCAGAAGCCCCAACATATACAAAACACAACCCATTAATTGGTTATGCGTACAGCTGGTAAACAACTCCTCACTATGCCTTAGGTACTGATACATTTCTCTCTTATAGATAGTAATGCTTGATAATGAATCACTCTTCGGTAGAATGGGGCATGTATCATCTGAATCAACTCACAGATGTTCATCAACTTGCGAACCAATTATTTGATTCAGGTCATGCGTATATGTTAAACCAGCAAGCCCTTATGTGGTCACCTGAGGGTAAAAGAAAAGGAGGAAGACCTAAAACAACACTTAAAAACACCATTCTTAAAGAAGGGGAATTAATAGGCTGTAAGATCATCCAGGAACTAAAGCTGCAGGCAGCGGACCACATCATATGGAGAATCAAAACTTCTACCCTATGTGTTGCTGGCGGCAATGTTTTTTTCAAGAATGTTTTTTTTAAATTGTCTGTCCCCATGTGAATGATTGTTGATCGCATTCACACTTGCCTTTAAGCGTAAGGATGGGGACTTAAGTTGTCGTTCCAAGGCCAGATATGTCGCCTTGGTTGTATTAAGTCCATATTTGTTCAAAGCTATCTTGATGTTTTCTATACACCTTTTTCTTGGTCTACCTTTCAAGAACGTTCTCAACATAAAATGCTGAGACAAGCACCCTAGAGCAGAGAAATAAAGCTAGAATCTAAGCGCTACGGACTTCTGTATGGCGTTACAAAACATTCAGTTTATTAAGTAGACAACATTCAAGATATAAGTACATTTTAGCGGAACAAAATAAGAAGCGTATCAATATTTCACTTCTTTGTAATCACTTTCCCAGCCTGTCTTCGTGCCATGACCCGTTTATCCACCGTGCGCCGACTTTCATTCAGATATATGACGTGTCCTTCGCAGAGTTGTATCATAATTGCCAGTCTGTGGCGACGACCCACTGAAGAAAAAAAGGGCTTCCGAGATTATGGAAGCATATTATGGAGAAAGAACTGTTGGAATTCATTATGGTACGATGCTATCTGAATTTCTTCTTCTACTTCTACGTTCGTTCTCAAACTCCTGCAGATTAACAGGATGTAGTCCAGAGAACGGAATGCGCTGTGTCATGGTTTACAGCATTGCTATGATATTTGCGCCTTTCGGACTGACACATTCGACTTCATCATGGCTTTGGGTCACTGACCCTATATGGGATGGGACAGCCAACTCCATCCCATAACCTCCTTAGTCGCCTTTTACGACATGCATGGAAGGTAAACAGTGTTGTTATTCTTATCTGAATTTGACTTACTTCACCTATTAACGTTCATATACGCCTAAATTAAACCAAGATGGACTCCCGCATTTGAACCACACCAAAAAAATAGACTCTACCATGACCGACTCAAGTAAAGTACTGTCGAAGGACACGACTCTACCAACCACAAGTATGAATATGACATGAAACGCTGCAACCGGACAGATTATCCTGAATGAAATATTTATGAAGCCTTATCATTTGTGAAACTATTGACATGATTAAGTCTGTAAATTTAAAATACAATATTCAGGCTGACGTAGTAGTTTCACGATTGACCTATCATATTAGGCGTTAATTTGATTAAAACCGAAAAGAAAACAGCTTTGTTATAATGTAAAATGCTGTTTTTAAAAAAAAGAAATTTCTGTACTCTAATTTAAACACTTACCTCATAGTAGATTGAGTAAGTCAGTATGTATGTTGTGTTTACTCGCTCCATTCTTCCTTAAAGTTTAGTCTGCAACAAACAGCCCCTAATAAACATCAATTTCAAGTCTTTGCTGTATTAACTACTTTGAGTACAGGTCAAATAACCTTTGTTTTACACAACTAGTATATATAGATATTGTATACGTTTATCGGTTTGTCTATAAATTCACACAAGAAAGGAAATATCTTGTTGATTAGTGTATCACAATTCTGCATTCACGTTTAACAATCACATTGAATTATGTAATTTGGAACTACCGCGGAAATTCTGGTTATCAGTCACGTGATATAAATACTATGTCCCGGAAATACAAACTCTGACCTCACGAGAACTTTTTACTTTTGGTTTTAACGGGAACATCCTGCCACTCACTAAGTCCTGAGACGGTCAGCAGCTGATAGTTCTCTTGGTCTCTGGCTTTGTTGTTTTTGCCTGGCCTAGTCACTTTGTCTTCAAGACATCTGTTGGTAGTCACCTGCAGGTTAAGTATTTGACCAATAGTCAATACCAATACAGGATTTCTTTCTCAGTTTATTCATTGGTCGAAACAGTTGACTTGCAGGTGACTATCAACAGTTGGTTGTTGGGTAGGGATTTCATTGATTATTTTGACAATTCTTTTTTTTTTTTGACATTACTCCTTTGATTATTTTGGTCAAGTACTTCCTTTCATTACTTTCAACTATGGAAGCAAGTTCACCTAATCATAACCTGTAACCATTAACAAGTCATCATCATCATCAAGTGCCGTCTCCGCAACGAAGGTTGGCTGCAACGTATCTCCAACATCTCCTGTCTCTTGTCTTGGTGGTGCACTCTGCTAGACTGTAACCTGTCCATCGTGTAATGTTACTCTCCCACTTGTATCTCTGCCTACCTCTTGCTCGCCTCCCTTTGACTTTACCCTCAAGTAAGGTCTTCAAAAGGGTGTCATGTCTTTTAATGTGTCCAAAATATTTTATTTGCCTGATCTTTATTTCTCTTAGTAGTTCTTTCTTCATATTAAGTGTCTTTAGCACCTCTTTATTTGTTTTCTTCGCTTTCCATGATGTTCTCCCTATTCTTCTATATACTCACATTTCAAAGGCATCAATTTTGTCTTCTAATTGTTTATTTAGTGTCCATGTTTCTGAGCCATACATTAATATGGAATAGATGTAGCATTTTATAATTCTCATTTTTAACTTGTTTGTAATTTGTTTAGATATTAATAATTTCCTCATGTCATTGAAGGTACTTTTAGCCATTCCTATTCTCCTTTTAACTTCTGTTTCACATCTGCCATCATTTGTGACTATGTGTCCAAGATATTGATACTGTTTTACTTGTTGTAGTTTCTCTCCCTGTATGTTTATATTTACCTCCTGTTCTTCTGTGTCTTTGCTGATTATCATGGTTTTTGTTTTTTGAATGTTTATATCCAGTCCATATTCATTACTTGATTTATTGACTTGATCTATTAGTCTTTGTAGTTCATGTTCACTTTCTGCTAAAAGAACAGTGTCATCTGCATATCTAATGTTGTTTATTATTTTCCCATTGATCTTGAGTCCTGGTATTTCTTCTATATTTTTAAAGATATTCTCTGTGTAGATATTAAATAGGCTTGGTGATAAAATGCATCCTTGTCTTACCCCTCTTCTTATTAACAAGTAGACGAGGTTCAAGTCAGGTGATCCCAATGCTATAGATACGGAAGACAATAGTTCATTGGTTGAAATACCCGCTTTTTTAAAGGAAAATATAGCATTATATTGAACTACACGGGAATAATAAATGTCAAACCTCCCGTTTCTTTTTGTACGATAATATAGTGCTTTCCCATAATAGTCCTGCGTGCAGATCCTAAACACGGTCACTTGATTGATGCGAGTAATCATTTGTCACTTTGCATAGCCATCGCCAACCAAAGAAAATAATAGGATACGCCAAGATAAAGTGACGCTGTTTAGGATCTGTGAGCAGGACTATATTGGAGAAGACCTTGTACAAGTAGTAGGATTATTATTAAGAAATACTGTGTTTTTTTCAAATAGAAAAAAAGTCTCCTGAAAGGAAATATTTATTTATACCCCATCCCCCCCCCCCAACAAAAAAAATAAAACAACCCTGCAAGTTCGTTAGTGCTGCAATGGGTTATCCTGGTACAGACTTGAATAACATGAACTGATCCTGTACTAAGAGTAATCCATATATATCTATATGTCCTTCTCAACATATGTATGTGAGTTATGTTATCAGTTCACAGGGATCACATCTATATTCTAGCTTTGAAGTAGAGTGAGTAAATATATTTCCATAACAATAACAAACTCAGCTTGTATCTTGAAAAATAACAAACATCTGGAATAACAAACTTAACTCAACTTGTATCTTGAAAAATAACAAACATCTGGAATAACAAACAAAAGAATAGGTGTTATTAGAGATTTATGTAAGTTTATCCACTGCTGTACTTATTCTGCTCTTTCATACGGTATTTAATCTGGACATTGCAGCTGAGACTATTTATAAGGTGCTCCTATAAGATACTATGTTTTTAAAGGTATCAACTTCTTCTAGTTTCTGTCCATTCACCTTGATGTTAGCGGGAATTGTATTGCCATCTCTGTTTGCCATTGTTTGCCTTTTTATAGATATCCTGGCCAAACCATACATTACACAAAGCATTCTGTTCTCTGGACTGCATCCTGCTAATCAGGAATCTGAGAATGAATACAATAAGAAGAATAACAACAAACTCAGATTAAAAATTAATAACAACAAATTGTATTAATAACATTCGCATTAGAACAAAAATTACTATTACATTCGTTTTTTAACATGAATTCATAACAACAAAAACTTATCCTGCCCCAGAATTAATAACAAACTCATGTTGTACCAAGAATTTATAACAAAGTAGTTCTATCAAGAATTAATAACAACATTCTTCTTGTACCAAAAATGAATAACAAACTCTTCTTGTACCAATAATTAATAACAAACTCTTCTTGTACCAAAAATGAATAACAACAAACTCTGGTTGTACCAAGAATTACTAACAACACTCCTCTTGATCCAAACATTAATAACAACACTTTTCTTGTATCAAACATTAATAACAACACTTTTCTTGTACCAAACATTAATAACAACACTTTTCTTGTACCAAACATTAATAACAACACTTTTCTTGTACCAAACATTAATAACAACACTTTTCTTGTACCAAACATTAATAACAACACTTTTCTTGTACCAAACATTAATAACAACACTTTTCTTGTACCAAACATTAATAACAACACTTTTCTTGTACCAAACATTAATAACAACACTTTTCTTGTACCAAACATTAATAACAACACTTTTCTTGTACCAAACATTAATAACAACACTTTTCTTGTACCAAACATTAATAACAACACTTTTCTTGTACCAAACATTAATAACAACACTTTTCTTGTACCAAACATTAATAACAACACTTTTCTTGTACCAAACATTAATAACAACACTTTTCTTGTACCAAACATTAATAACAACACTTTTCTTGTACCAAACATTAATAACAACACTTTTCTTGTACCAAACATTAATAACAACACTTTTCTTGTACCAAAAATTAATAACAACACTTTTCTTGTACCAAACATTAATAACAAACTCTCATTGCACCAAGAAGAATGAACAACAATACTCTGCTTACATTGTCTAAGTATAATTCTTGAAGTTAGGTGGCAGGACAAAATCACTAACACTGATGTATTGGAAATAACAGGCAATACCACAGTATTTTCTTTGTAGTCTGCACAGACATGGCTGGGATATACTTGAAGAATGCAAGTTGGCAGAATGAAAGATCAACTTTAGATCTACTTACTAGATTCTACTGAAAGATCTACTTAAAGAATACCGAAAGATCCACTTTATTTAGAATTACAGTCTGGGTGAATATCTGAGGGTCTACCTCTACTTCGGTATAAAAAATGTATGCAAACGGAATATGCATGATACAGGAATTGATACTAAATCATGGAAACAGAATACCATGGATTATGTTGTATGGAGGGAAAAGATCAGGAATGGACAAAGGAGAAAGTTATAGAAGTTAGTTCAAGGGATGCATGACTAAGAAGACACACAATATCTCACGATGGTACAAAAAGCCTGTGATCCCTTGTACTGACTGGTGAATATTCTTTGTGGTCCAGATTGCTCTTGTGAGTCACATCCATCATTGCTACGGATCGTAGATTACATTTCTTATAGCACAACAATAATACTATCATCTGGAAAGACAGAAAGTGCCTACTACTCTTCGTATATCATAAATTAATAACAAGCTCTTTCTGAACAGATACCAAGAATTTATCATCTTCTTTTTCTTATATTGTATTCATTCTAAAACTCTTGCTGGTTTGCATGTTGTAATCCAGAGAATGGAATGTCTCCTAGTTTACATATTGCCAGCAATATCTGAGTCTTTCAGCATGGCACATCTGACTTCAGCATGTTCATGAATTAATAAACAATGCTCTTTTTTCACCAAGAAGTTAATAACAAAAAACTCACAATTGATCAAGAATATATAACAACAAATTATCTTGTATCATAAAATAATTTCTACCAAAAGTTCATGATACAACATGACATAACATGATATAACATTTAGATAATTTAACATTATTCGTGTCTCAGAAGATGTTATACATTTGTGACTTAAGTAGGTATTCAAGATATTACTTATGGCACAATTTGTTATTTCATTCATTCTCAACACTCACAATGGTCCGACACAATTCCAGAAGGATGTAGTCCAGAGAGCGGGAAATGCATTGTGTTGCCATTATATCTATGCTTATGGCCTGACTATTTAACATATCCAACTTTAGCTACTACAGAAAGCAAAACAAAACTATGTGCATAACAATACAAGTCAATCAGGAAAGAAAAATGTGTTTGTGAGTGCCTTCATAATTAGACCCGTTCCTCAGGTTATTTTAAGCGCTGATTTAGAAAATCGCATTTTGTAGACCGCATCATTATCAGTTTCTGAAATATGCATGAATTTATCAAATGTAGGTAAGTCTACTCTTTAACCCTTTACTGCTACATTATTCTATGTAATCGATCCCTTCTGCTAAAATCCTTTCCCCAATGACTTTTCCATGTGCTTCATCCTTGATTAGAAAACTGGCTTCACAGCACGTGGGGCATTCCCATAAGTGCTCTGCCCTCTATTCCAGCAGCCTTTCGACTCTATGGTGTTTCGAGTCCAATGCTGCCGAAACAGACGTCGACATCAGGGCACAACTCTGGCCCTTATGACAGGTTTCTTTATTGTTCTGCCCACCCACGCCGTGCCCGTAATTAGTTCAAGCACAACGTCAGCGTGTCGGAACAACATGGTAACTGTTATCGAAGGTTACAACTATGGGATTGTATAGATAACGTGCCATGAAGCTTCTATAAGAAGATAACCTCAATATAAAGGCATGTCATCTACTAAGGTTTTCTGTTGCATGGTTGGTTTGTCTAATGAGCCATTGGTGAAACCCACAGACACAACCGCATGCTTCATCCTTCTCTTGTCCTATAAACTTAAGAAAACTTTCACAGTGCCTACTTTCTACTGACACCAGAAAATATACACTGTATGGATATGATGGTTGATATGTACTGATGATTGGCGATTTCAGAGTGAAATCATTTTTAAGCAATGAGAAGATACAACAAAACACAAGTCACCTCCTCAAAAGCCTTTGTGTTTCTCTATTTACTATTCCCAGGAATTGTGAGCAACTTTTCTCTTACTTCCGTTACGCAGTGGAGTGGTTTCTCACAGCTTTATTTCATATCCAGGAGACTTCAGACTAAGCTTTCGGCTTACTATTACTTCTCTCTTTTTGCTTTATACCCCTCTATGCCTTGCAGTGTCAGGGGTCAAAGATTTTTCTGGAGATGGCTTTTTTTGTGTGCTTCATATACCGGTATGTTTGTTTTCATTGACTTTTATTTCTGTAATCCATCGTATGCAAGGTCTACCCCTGGCTTTGTATCCATCGTGTCTGTATTGTAATACTTTTTGAGGGGCACTCTCCGATGGTAGTCTGAAAGCATGAAAAAACCACTTAATCTGTTGTCTTCTGATGTAATCCAGGATTGGTATTGTGTTTGTTAGTCTTCGGATGTTTTCATTCCTGATTCTGTCTCTTATTGTTACTCTGAGGATTCTACGTAGACAAGTCATTTCTGTTGTAACAAGTTTTCTTGTGGATTCTGATGTTAGTGTCCATATTTGATATTTGTAGCATAGTGATGGTATGATGATCATTTTATATAGTGCAGTTTTCGTGTGCATGCTCACATTTTGTTTTTTAAAATAGGAGACATCTGCCCAGAGATCCGGTATGCTATGTTACATCTATGTTGGATTTCTTTGGTATTTTTCCCATTTAATGATATGATGCTTCCAAGATAATTGAATTCTTTCACCTGTTTAAGTTGTTAATCATCAATTAGAACAGTGGTGTTTCTTTCTATTTTTGCAATTGACATTACCTCAGTTTTTTTCTGTGTTTACTTTATGTTAAAGTTCCTACTTTAACAGTGCTTCCTTTCATACAAAATCTGTGTTGGCCAGTGTAATCTCTTTCAGTGCTTACGTTCATACAAAATCTGTGTTGGCCAGTGTAATCTATTTCACTGCTTACTCTCATACAAAATCCGTGTTGGTCAGTGTAATCTCTTTCAGTGCTTACTCTCATACAAAATCTATGTTGGACAGTTTAATCTCTTTCACTGCTTACTCTCATACAAAATATTAAATATACAATTAAGGCACATCCAAGATGAGATTATACTAGACCTACAGTAACTGTTTCTAAAAGATAAGAGAACATGGAACTAGTAACTAGATTTCAAATAAATCAAACAAAGTGATTTATTATCTTGTTGAAACAGACATAGATTTATTATGTTTTCAAAATGAAAAGCAGATATCTGATCACAAAAGAATTGATTATTTAGAGCTAAAACATCAAGTAAATAGAATTGATATCTGTGAGATGTGGATATATTGAAGAATAGGGAGAATTGTGTGAAAAGAAAAAAACTAAGTGTCTCTGGCATCACTAAATATGAAAAAGTTATTACAAAAGGAAATATAACAATTATAAATTATATTATAGACAAAAGACATACTTTATTGAAGATAAACTGAAGAATAAGGTAAGCAAGAGGTAAGCAAAGATACAAGCAGGAGGGAAACATAAAATTAACAAGCTGCAGTACCAGTATGTCAAAATGAACCACCAAGGCAAGTACCAGAGGATGATGGTGGTCCATAGTAGCTAACATTGATGCGGAGATAGCACTTGATGATTATGATTTGGATTTTTAAAATGCTACACTGGAAAATCAATGAACTCAAATATTTGAAACACATTATGTGAAAAATATATTTATAACAAATTTATTAAAATAAATATTTATGTTATTGAAAATAGTATTTCTCGTGATTTGTATTTGTGGCACAATATTTTAGACATGTGACACTGGATCTATCAGAAACAAAAACAGGAATGAAATGTAGTCTCATAAACTCAATACTTATACTAAACATTTATATTGTCATAGTTATTTCATCAGACGGAGAGTCAGAAAAGCAGTAAGGTGGTTTCAGTTAGTGATGCAGTGTTCACCACCAGGTGACTGGAAATGTGCAGTTGCTTAAAAAATTGGACCATACTATTCTTGCGATCTATTTCATTGAAAAATTGGAATTCTTGTTTGTCCACAATGGTTATGCATTAAGTGATAATGGACTATATAAAGTTAATAATGTTACTATAATACTAACTATAAAAATAAACAAAACAATGTAGAAACTAAATAACAATAAACACAATAACAAGGACTGTTTCCACATTGCAGTAAACTGAACCTTTCTCAAGAAATGAGAACACACTTTAATATAATGGTTATGCATTACCTTATTAATTGTGTTAGATGATATTGATGAATTGATGAATTATTTTCAATAAAGATGTTCTATATATATCCACTATTGGCATCTGGACATGCCACTTCATATGGATTGCGGATTTCCACTTCATTGTGCATGATGACCTACAGCACAAAAGGTGTATGAAGATTGTCTTCATAAACATTTGTTTTCAGGACAATCCTTTTTGAAGTATCCTAAATTCCACTAAACTACACTAAATTCTGTGGAGCGCATGGCCATGTGGTTAGAATGCCGTTCTCAGACCCTTGAGGTCCCGGGTTCAATCCCAAGACAGGATTTTTCTTTTGGGGGTATAATTAAAATGCTTCATGTACATGTCATGGCGTCTGCTATGGCAAAGCGGCCTTTATTTCCACAGCCCACAGCATTTCTACCTGTAACAGCACTGTGCTGACCAATTCATATTTTGGATTCCACCTGTACACACTGTGCTGACCAATTCATGTCAGATTCTACCTATAACAGCACTGTGCTGACCACTTCATATATTAGATTCTACCTGTAACAGCACTGTGTTGACCAGTTCATATGTCAGATTCTACCTGTAACAGAATGTGCTGACCAATGATTTATTTAGGAAATGGTATTCATGAGGAAATGCACAACATTTATAATGTAATTGGGTTCAAATTGTTTTGATGGGTGCATCTGTAGAAACTTTTCGGACACCCTATATAAAATTACCGTAGCCTGCCAAGCTGACAAATGGGCATGTGATTTTTACACGTTTATGAAAAATTATAAATTATGTAAATGCTTTGCTTCTTCCTCTGTATTCATTCTCACACTCCAGCACATTCATAAGATGAAACAGTGTTGTATCATGGTTTACAGCTTGGTTGAAATATCTGCAACTTTTAGATATTAGCAATCACTGGAGTTAGTAGTCAGAGACACCAGTCTGAGAGGTACACCATCAACCATGGTATCATGCAATACAGCTAGATAACATGTCATCACAACAATAAAAAAAACACTCTGTAGTTTTAGCTTTTACAGTTTTAACATGTTAAATGGGTCTGGGCAGTTATGGGTGCATCTTAATGAATGTATACAATTTCCAACAAACTTCTGAATAATCATGATTCAGATCATACACAATCTATAGCTATACTTAGCTTCAACATAAGTGGGTGCCATATATTTACTGCCTTGAACATGCAGAATAACCAAGGCAGGAAAGATATACACAATTATGACTAGAGTAAGTAGAGTAAGCCAACATTGCATATTATGAATTTCTACAGAAAAGGAGACATTCTTTCTTCTAGCTGTAAGCTATCACTCTTGGAAATGCCATGTCAGTCTGGGAAATCTGTGTGTATTCCAAGTTGTGACAGAACTCCATATCAAGTGTTTTGAATAGATGCATATTTCAGAAGACATTTGATGTCGAGCTTGATGCAGCCCTGTACATTGAAACAGGACTTGATGTAGTGTAGAATAGGTTTTATCTGACACGAGATCTGCATTCGTTGTTGTGATCTTGACATTCCAAAGAAGCTAAGAGAGAAGCTATAGTTCTTAGATCTCATGGTCATTTAGTTATCAAGGGAATGAGTACATGGCAGTGTTCTGGCTAATGAAGGCAGATACAGTGTCCCACACAATCTCTGATAGCCATAGGTGCACACCTTTTATAGAATGTTTTCATGGATTCTAATTCTGTGCTACATTTCCCATGGTTATACCACATTCATGTGCCTACATTCTCCCATGGTTATACCACTATTGTTTTACCACATCATGTGTCTATATTTTCCCATGGTTATACCACATGATGGTTATACCACATGATGGTTATACATCATGTTGTCTACATTCTCCCATGGTTATACCACATGATGGTTAATACCACATTCATGTACTGACATTATCCATTGGTTATACCACATGTGTTATCCATTGGTTATACCACATTCATGTGCCTACATTTTCTATGGTTATACCACATCATGTGCCTACATTCTCTATGGTTATACCACATTCATGTGCCTACATTTTCTATGGTTATACCACATCATGTGCCTACATTCTCTATGGTTATACCACATTCATGTGCTTTTATGGGATTCTATCTTTCAAACCTTTTCCCCAGATCACACTGCATCCATCATATCAATGTGTCATGGTGAGAGGTGTGACCTTTCTAGTTCAGTACAATGCCAGCTATCCCACAGTCTCTTGTCACAACTAGGAAATATTATGTCTCTTTTGGACTTGCCTTAGCTAGCTAGACAGACAGTGGTCTTGCTTGGATGTTGCCCTGCTTGGATGTTGCCCTGCTTGGATGTTGGGTGGGAATGGCTAGGTTTAGTTTTTCTGAGCTTATCAGCAGAGCTGAAACAGGCTGATAAAGACTAGAATTTGGCGGAGAGCAACATTTGAAGGAATCAAAGTGTTTAGCAGTAGTTGTAATGAAATACCCAATCAACTTTAATACATCATCATCATGTGTCCCTTAAAACAACAACATGTACTTGGTTATGTCTTTGGTGATAAACTTTCATCTGCAGTTTCAAATGAGACTTCAGTTGATGATCCTGAAGCAACTAATTGTGAAGCATCAGAAGAAGGTTCAAAGAAATCCTCTGTTTTAAATATCTTGGCTGGCACAAATTCATTTCGTTTTCCTCTTGAACTGGACTGCATAGGTGACTTTTTCTATGAGCAGATCAGAAAATAAATCAGGATAATAATGTAGGAACAGTCAATACAACATATAATAATGTAGGAACAGTCAATACAACATATAATAATGTAGGAACAGTCAATACAACATATAATAATGTAGGAACAGACAATACAACATATAATAATGTAGGAACAGACAATACAACATATAATAATGGTGCAAGAATTATTATTAGATACCACTTGATTCTTGATTAGGAACAAGCGTCACAGCACTGGGGGCATTCCCATATATGCTTGGCTTAACGTTCCATTGGTCATCTAAAAGTGTATAAGCTCAGTGTCCCAGTCAGTTGCTGATTACGCGTTCTTCTGATCTTTCTGAAGAGGGAACACTTTCTCCCATCGCCTCTTGTCACTCCCATTTCTACCATTCTCTGAATATGTACATTGTCATGTTGGACTTCCTCCTCGTCTTCTCGTAGGGTATCCCTGATAGCTCTAATCAATTCAATCCTGTCTTATCTTGGTGCCATTCACCAAGGCTTTACCGGCCACCACATCGACTCTTTTATTTCCCCTGACCCCAGCATGACCTAGACAGTAGGTTCTTGTAATGCTCTGCGCGTTGTTGAGAAGAGTGACCCATTCAGTTCTGATGATACACATTTCTATCTTGCACAGCATACTTTGAGAGTCCGATAGAATAACTGAGTCTGTTGGTGGTTGCATGCCAGCCAAGTGAGAGCTGCTGTCACAACTTCTATTTCAATTCTCATACTCGATGTTGTAGTGGGATACGCAGCTGACTTCTCAGCTAATTTCTTGCCATTTTGGTAGGCCACGAAACCCCATGTGCCTATATTATCTACCTAAAGGTCAAGGATTCTGATCCAGCTCGAGGCGTTTTGTTTATTTACAAAGTATATTTTTTTACATAAATCCCTGGAGATTATCACTTGAAGCTACAGAGACATGTGTTTTGATTGGTACTCTTGGCAGATGCCTACAATTTGTTGAGAGGGATGAGAACATATGGAAAATTCCAAGTTCAATTAAGTCAACCCTCTATGCCTTTTTTTTTAGAAACAACTATATAAAGTACAACATTTTACCTATTTCAGAAGCAACATCAACATAGAGGGAGGAACAGGTACAGATGTTGACAACAGAATTTATACGGCCATATTGGCTTTCAATACTTTCCACCCAGTATAGGACTCCCAAGTATTGTCTCAAAGAAATATGGTTAGGTTTACATATGTAAATATAGTCTGTATTTTTTTTTCAGATAGCAACGGCTGCCGGGTCAACCCAGCCTTAAATGGGTACCGGATTAATCCGGGAAGTAAAGACTGCGAGGGAGAGGAGATGGCTACCGCCCTCATTAGCAGAGCTGCTGAAATGTGAGATCGCTAACATCTCATACCCCTTTGGCATTAATAAATGCTATAGGTTACTTTACTTTTTTATAGTCTGTATTGCATTATGGTTCTGAAACACAGCATATAACTCACAAAAATCATAACAAATATGCAGAATTTCGCAAAGAAAAAGTTTTATTGGAAGTTTTTTTTTATTCCCAAGTTATTGTCTACCATGATTTTATTCCCAAGTTATTGTCTACCATGATTTCATTGCTGAAGGACAACCAGTTAACAAAGAAATGTACATTGATATCCTCCATAGCATAAGAAGAAAGTGACCAGAAAAATGGAGAACAAATAGTTGGATAATGCAGCCTGACAATACCTCCGGCACATCGATCCCTACTGGTAAATCAATACATCTCAAAACACAATGTAACTACCTTGGAACAGCGTCCATATTTTCCTGACTGCACTGGCTAATTTTATTCTTGTTACCTTGACTGAAATCGCCACTGAAAGGACGGCGCCGCAAGGATGCAGATGTTATCACTAATGCGACACAACAGCTGAGACAGGTGTCAAAGAATGGGTTCCACTAATGTTTCCACCAGCTGTATGTACATTAGCAAAAGTATATAGTTGCAGAAGTGTTACATTTATTTTGAAGGAAATGTCATCAACCATTTCTCAGGGGACCACTAGCTTCTTTTCACTGAACTACTTTAGAGTAATGCGGAACCCAGTTTGAAAAACACTGTCATTAGAGGGTCAAAGTAAATCAGAAATTATTCTGAATTCAGTTGTGTCTTATGATTTTATTTAGGATTTATCAGATGTGTCTTGGGATTTTATTTTGGATTTATCAGATGTATCTGGCTGGAAGATGCAGATATTGCAGATTTGCTGTAAAAAATGACACAAAACATTCCTTTCTATGGTCTACTTCATGCTAGCTGGCAGAAGTTTGAGAACGAACGTAGGAGAAGAAACAGATAACGAAGAAACTGCAGTTGTACTTATGTTTATAAATATCCAATAATACCTTGGAGACAAGGGAGGTAATCTTTTTCACAAGCCCACCTACTGCTCCCATATCAGTTTCTGCCCTTGACACTTTCTCTTCTGTTGTAGCCACACATTCTTTCACAATGTCCACAAATTCCTGAATTTAAGAAAAATGACCACAACATTTTTTAGCAATGCATGCGTCTTATAAAAAGTTGTGCATTTAAGAAAATCTAAAATAAAGACTAAAAGTAAACTCAAAAGACAAAGATGATTGACTGCCTGTAATGGCAACCAGGACTACACTGCCAGTTCGAAGTGGTAAGAATTCTTTCCAGGCATGTCGTAGGGGGTGACTATGGAAAGTTGGGGGATAGGCTGACAACCTGTCACCTGTGAAGATAATCATTGTCACATCTTGTCTCAACTTCTTACTTTTGTCTTTCATCAAATAATCCACACGGATGATGAAAAGATGCAGGTCAGCGGATATTGTCCTTTTGTGGCACTCATAGGTGACGGTGAATGCTAGGTGTGCCGTCACTGCGGATGGGTGAACAAATCTGATAGCAGAATGACAAGACAATTGACGTAAAAATGTGTACTGTGCCTCTGGCAGAGCATGGTAATCCTGGGATACTGGTGCACTGGAATGCCTTCCCTTTGTGGACTAATCATACATCTATAAACTGCCCTTGCACAACCATACATTTGAGACAACCTTGTGAGAGTCTGAGTGTTGCCTCAGTTACAACTGAGAAGAACCTGTGCTGGAATGGAGAACTTACATGAATGCTATGATGCTGGTTGGCAATGCCCTTTCACCCATGACTGTAATTGGGTGATTGATGGGTAGGTATATAGACATTTTTTTGTGAGGCAGTGGTTTTTCAACCAGAGACGGTAGAGAATAGGGAATTAAAGTCTCATGTTAGTGGTGTACCCCCTATGTCAACTGCAGTGCGAATCAATATTAGATTGACTAGGGTATGTACTCAGTGCTCTTTGTTAGTCCACACAATCAGAGGATTTTGAGATAAATGAGCATGAGTCAATATCGAGAATGCGTGATTTGGAGGGTGAGGATAGGTGTGGTCCGTAGAGAACACCTAACAGAGACTTCAAAAATAGCAGTGAACCAACATAGAACCGGAACCATCAGCAGTTATACTCTGAGAGAGTTAATGAAGCGGAGATCTGAGCACCTATGGACATGTCTAGTATGCAAAGTGGATAGTCAACATACCTAACATATAAAAGAGTATATGTCTATGATTGCCCATGTATTGCCGCGGCCCAGAAGGAGAGCAAAGAATAGCAACTGTTTAACTTCCATGTATGACATAGGAGGCGACTAAAGAGGTTATGGGATGGAGTTGACTTCCCAATCCCATATAAGGCCAGGGTGACCCAGAAGCCAAGCTGTAGTTGGATGTGTCAGGCAGAAAGGCAGAGATACCGCAGCATAGCTTTAAACCATGACACATCGCAGTACATTTTCTGACTACAATCTGCAGGAGTTTGAGAATGAACACAGAATAAGGAGAAAAAACCATGGACAAAAATATTGGAAGTTAAATTGCACAGAATTCGATCACAATGACTTCCAAGTCTTGTTTACATCATGGTTTAGGCCTTATAACCATCAATAAGTTAAGCTTAGGCCTTATAACCATCAATAAGTTAAGCTTAGGCTTTATAACCATCAATAAGTTCAGCTTAGGCCTTATAACCATCAATAAGTTAAGCTTAGGCCTTATAACCATCAATAAGTTAAACTTAGGCCTTAGAACCATCAATAAGTTAAGCTTAGGCCTTATAACCATCAATAAATTCAGGTAATTCACAATTAACTTTGCAGATTACTATTGTGATGTGTGTCAACTTATTGTTCTATAAATCCGTATTTTTAACAAATATCCGTATTTTTAACAAATATCCGATTTTTAACAAATATCCGTATTTCAATAAAAACATCTGGATTTAGCAACCTCCACTCCTCCCCCCTCCCAAATATTTTTTGACCCATCAATATGTTCAATGCATGCAAAATGTCTGTATTAGTAGTAATTACTGAAGATAAAACTCCAAAGGACATTTTATTTTTAATTAAAAAAATAAGGCACACACAAATAAAAAATCATAAGCTGTGCAAATTTGATAAAAAAATTTGGGGGGGGGGGGGGGGGAAAGGAGAAGAGAGAAGGTCATTTTCGGGCTCAAAATTCATATCAACACAAGGTTAGTCTTTGTATTTGTTGCATGAAAAATAAAATGGGAGATAACACAATCTATATTATAGCACACAAAATATTTCAATATCAAACAATAGACATATTATCTCCCTTATATAAATATGCAACCACAGGTGATATTTGGTAATATTCAATTATATTTATATATCTTTAGTACTATAAAATAATTATCTATTTTGAATGTATAAATTATATTACCAGGTACACACCTATACACAGGAGAGATCTTACATCACTGACAATAATATTACTGTAAATATATAACAATATTCAATATCGATTCACCAACAGAAAGAGAGTTACATAATTTAATGGCGACCGAGGGGACTCGCTAACACGATCAAAAAGGGCCTCTGCCGATCATGGCACATGGGATGGTCAAAATGGCCGTAAGTCCTGTGTGGAATCGCAATCAAGAGATTTCGGAGGCATAATTTTTATATTCTGTGGCTGTTGGTGCTCACTGTGCCCGACGCCCTAGTAAATCAAGTATATGAATGGTTTAAGAACTCCTAGATGGTAGAAGTCTATCTATATATCAAGACTACAACACGTCTATATCGATCGGAGGTTCGCCACTTGCTATTCGCTGATGATATTGATCTTATAGCTGGGTCAGAACAATCATTGCAAGAATTAACATCACAGTTAGAAAAAGTTACCAGCAAGTACGGAATGGAAATCAATTCAGATAAGAGCAAAATCTTGGTAAACAGCAGAGACACAGAAAACCAGACTAATATCATGATGAATGGACACAAGCTTGAAGAGGTGAATACCTTCAAATACCTCGGATCCAGTATATGCAGTGATGGTAAATGCACAGCAGAACTAAAAATAAGGCTGGAGATGGCTTTAGCGTCCTTGTCAAGGCTAACTGTGATTTAGAAAAGCAACATCAGTGTTGGAGTGAAAATCAAACTGTATCGGTCGCTGGTGCTTTCTGTTGTGTTGTATGGTTGTGAGAGTTGGACACTCACTGCGGACATGGAGAGATGATTACAGGCTTTCGAGTATAAATGCTACAGAAGAATTCTACGAATTTCCTATAGGGAACATAAGACCAATGTGTACGTAAGAAATAAAGTAGAGATGTGTGCAGGTGTCCAGGAGCCATTGCTTTCAATAGTGAAACGACGAAAACTAGCATGGTTCGGACATGTATGCAGGCACGATTCCTTGTCAAAAACAATACTGCAGGGAACTGTCGAGGGTGGAAGAAGCAGAGGTCAAATAAAGACATGGACAGACAACATCAAGGAATAGACAGGGCTAGATATTTCCACACTTATCCGCATCGCTGAGGATAGAATTCGCTGGAGGACTCTGTGTGCTGAAGCATCCAATGCGGTACCCCTACGACCCTGAAGGGTTATGGGTTTATTGATTTGATATATCTATCTATAATACCCTTGTTTGCCTTGCGGCGTCAGGGGTGGAAGAGTTCTCCGGTGATGGCCTTCTTGAGTGCTGCTTGTTCATGTGGCTTCTTTGATTTCTGTGATCCATCTTTTACATGGTCTGCCTCTGGCTTTATAACCGTTAGAAGTAAAATGTAGAAGTACCCAGACAAATCGCCTGGCGACAGAGAGGAAGTGTAACTATGTAAACATGCTGAAATTGTCTGTGCTGGGCCTACAGGGCGCATAACAGTGGTACAACACAACTATGCTGCAGGTGAAAATATAGGAATATCTGCTAATTATCAAGGAGCACAGCAAAACATGAAGCTAAACATGAAAATGATAAAATGCTACATCGATTCTATATTAAAATATGGCTCAGAAACATGGACACTAAACAAACAATTAGAAGACATAACTGATGCCTTTGAGATGTTGATATATAGAAGAATAGGGAGAACATCATGGAAGGAGAAGAAAACACAGGAGTTCTAACAACATATAATATGAAGAAAAAAAGTATTAAAAGAAATAAAGATCAAGCAAATAAAATATTTTTGACACATTAAAAGACATGACATCTTGTTGAAGACCTTACTTGTGGGTAAAGTCAAAGGGAAGCGAGCAAGAGGTAGGCAGAGATACAAGTGAGAGAGAAACATGATAAGATGGACAGGTTATAGTCTAGCTGAGCGCACCACCAAGGCAAGAGACAGGATGTTTGAGGTCTCTTACAGCCACCTTTGTTGGGGAGATGGCACACGATGATGATATTATTTATATTTAGATTAGGGAGCCGTCCATAAATTATATTTAAAGATCCTATCAAATTTTAATAAATTACTATGCGTCCAGTCCGATATTGGTAATGTTTATTTTATTCTAATTTAGGCACAGCATAAGTGAACTGAAATATTTTTTTAAATTATATTTGTTTTAGGTTGCTGTGCTGCCCCACAATTTGGTTTGCAGAGATGCTTATGATTTCTATATAAAGTTTGAATAAATGGACACGGTGGGTGGAGTTCTTGTCTTGCTTGATGTAGTCCTGTACATTGAAAAAGGACATGTACTGGTATGAGATCTAAATTGGCTGAGACCTTTCCATTCAAGAAACCATTTGTTTTGACTATAGGACATGGAACTCTTAATCATTTCTGGTTATTTAGTTGTCCAGGAAACTTGTATACAGTATCACACATGAGGTGTGACGGAAATGTCATTTGTATGACTGACAAACGCATCCCAAAAACAGCTGATGTATGGCAAGCTTCTTAAGGGAAAACAACTGGCCGGTGGACAAAAGAAACACTTCAAGGACTCTTTCAAAGTGTCTGTAAATAGCTTCAACATTGACAACCACATCCTGGGAGTCTCTCAGAATCGCCCCGTGTGGAGCAGCAACACCAGCAAAGGTGCTTGGGTCAAGGAGAAACATCAATCTCTGAAGCACAGAGAAAACACACAGACACTAAAATCTGAGTATACATGTCCCAAATGTGGCAGGGGATTCTATTTCAGGACTGAACTTTTCCGTCATCTCCACACACACTTTAGAGATGTGACAACACAAGATTAAACTGTTGTTATAATTACTGTCAATGGATATACCAGTCATATGTACATAATATTTGCAAAATGTAATGTATTTTGATTCTGTACAATATTCTCTATGGTCGATTGACTTTATGTGCTACTTGCTTTAGTGATATAAATAACCAAATGGTCAGAGGGTGTCCGACAAAGTGGAGGGTGCCGCAGTAACCGAATGAACAAATGTTGAAGCAAAATGAATTAAACTGGTTACTAAAAACACTTACCTTACCTATGAATAAAAATATATTAAAAAAACATACAATAAAACAACACAGGACAAATCTCGAAGGTCCTTTTCTTATATTATTGATTTGGGTCAGTTTCTCTTTTTATTCTTTCAACACCTCCAACCACATCTCTATTGCCTCTAATTTCCCACTTTCCAGTTTGTTTATAATGAAAGCACGCATTTTCTCTTTTACTAGATGCGTTTCCATTTCTGCGTCATAGAAACATGGCTTGATAAAATTTCAGTCATTTATTTTCTGTATTATTGTTTATTTTATACGTTATTTGTCTCTTGAAAAAGGTCCCATTTGGACCAACACATCGAGATTTGTCCTGTGTAATTTTATTGTATGTTTTTTTATATATTTTTTTATATATTTTTATTCATAGGTAAGGTAAGTGTTTTTAGCAACCAGTTTAATTCATTTTGCTTTCACATTTGCTTTAGTGATACTCCACCTTTCAATGGTTAAATATGCAGTAGAATTATAATAACAAAAATACCATTTAACCCACAAAATATTTTGCACATGCATGGAACTAACCTCAAGTTTGTCTATTTTCTCAAACACTGCTTCCATCTCTGAACATTTGGCTAGAATGTCTGGTAGAGTGGTTGACAAGCACAGAGTGGTGTCACTGCGCACCTACAGATGCAGCAACCAATAATATTTTGTACTTTAAAGACAGCAACAAGGAAATGTAGCCCATAATTTAAAAGACAACACAGAAATATATATTATAGTGGATTCCCTTTTATTAAAAACTTGTTCAGACTGACAAAATATCTATGTAACAATCAATTTTTGCTGCATATAATTACATCCAAGAACAAAATATCTATGTACCAATCAATTTTTGCTACGTACAGTATTTATTCAAGAACAAAATATCTCTGTAACAATCTATTTTTGCTACGTACAGTATTTATTCAAGAACAAAATATCTATGTACCAATCAATTTTTGCTACATACAATTATATGCATTCAAGAACTTTGCAACTTGCGTTTCGCTGATGATATTGATCTTATAGCTGGGTCAGAACAATCATTGCAAGAATTAACATCAAAGTTGGAAAAAGTTACCAGCAAGTACGGAATGGAAATCAATACAGATAAGAGCAAAATCTTGGTAAACAGCAGAGACACAGAAAACCAGACTAATATCATGATGAATGGACATAAGCTTGAGGAGGTGAATACCTTCAAATACCTCGGATCCAGTATATGCAGTGATGGTAAATGCAAAGCAGAACTAAAAATAAGGCTGGAGATGGCTTTAGCGTCCTTGTCAAGGCTAACTGTGATTTGGAAAAGCAACATCAGTGTTGGAGTGAAAATCAAACTGTATAGGTCGCTGGTGCTTTCTGTTGTGTTGTATGGTTGTGAGAGTTGGACACTCACTGCGGACATGGAGAGAAGAATACAGGCTTTCGAGTACAAATGCTACAGAAGAATTCTGCGAATTTCCTATAGGGAACATAAGACCAATGTGTACGTAAGAAATAAAGTAGAGATGTGTGCAGGTGTTCAGGAGCAATTGCTTTCAATAGTGAAACGACGAAAACTAGCATGGTTCGGACATGTATGCAGGCACGATTCCTTGTCAAAAACAATACTACAGGGAACTGTCGAGGGTGGAAGAAGCAGAGGAGGACAAATAAAGACATGGACAGACAACATCAAGGAATGGACAGGGCAAGATATTTCCACACTCATCCGCATCGCTGAAGATAGAATTCGCTGGAGGATTCTGTGTGCTGAAGAATCCAATGTGGTACCCCTACGACCCTGAAGGGTTATGGGTTTATTGATTGATTGATTCAAGAACAAAATATGAAAGGGGAGCAAAGATATTGTACATTTCATAAGAGATAGCTAAGGAGGTTTTGGGTGCAGTTGACTGTCCCATTCCAAAGATAAACGTAACTGAAGCCATACTGAAGTCTGACGTGTCAAGCTGAAAGGTACAGATATCGCTGCTAAGCTGTAAACTACTACGCAATGCATTTTGTTCTAAATTCAGGACAACATCCTGCTAATCTGCAGAACTTTGAGAACGAACACAGAAGAAGAATAAACTAACTGGGGGATTATGAAAAGTATTGTTAAATAGGAAATGTTGTGATAAACTATGTGGGAGCCGCGAGTGGTTAGCGCACTGGCTTCCCATATGAGTGGTCCTGGCTTCATTCCCCACTTGAGGCGGAAATGTTTTCAGATAGCAACGGCTCCCGGGTCAACCCTGCCGTAAATGGGTACCGGATTAATCCGGGAAGTAAATACTGTGAGGGAAAGGAGATGGAAACCGCCCTCATTTGCAGGGCCACTGAAATGTGAGATCACTAACGTCTCACACCCCTACAGCATTAATAAATGATATGGGTTACTTTACTTTACTTACTTTGTTCTATAAAGGAATTTCAATGCACTGCACAACAAGTCACTGTAGTGAATTCACTGTCGTCTTAGTTGGCTGGTTGACATAGATAGTGATGTTTATTTTTTTTGTCATATTCAACAGCTTTTTCACTTAGTTATCTCATGGTAAATCAATTCCCTTATAGGCTTCAATAATGTGGAAAATAGACACTTTACGCTTCAATAATGTGGGAAATAGACACTTTACGCTTCAATAATGTGGGAAATAGACACTTTACGCTTCAATAATGTGGGAAATAGACACTTTACGCTTCAATAATGTGGGAAATATACACTTGAAGCTTCAATAATGTGGGAAATAGACACTTTACGCTTCAATAATGTGGAAAATAGACACTTTACGCTTCAATAATGTGGGAAATATACACTTTACGCTTCAATAATGTGGGAAATATACACTTTACGCTTCAATAATGTGGGAAATAGACACTTTACTTTCTACTGCTTCAAAGACATCAACAGAGAAATGTTTATAACACCAGTACCTATTTTAAAGACAATTGCAACAAAATTTGTCATTTTGCGGAGATTTTCTTCGTAGCCTCCAAGGGGAAAAAAAATCCATCATCTGGAATCTTATATTAAAGACGAATTTCTTCCCTGGGATACTAAGAAGAAGATCTCAGCAACATGGCAGCAATTTTTCATCATATTCTTAAGGATACCTCCACAGCTAAAGAGTTAACAGGTTTATGGATGCATGTTTTGATCCCTGAAGGAAGACATTCCAGTGCAGCAGTATCTCGATATCAGCATGTCCTACCATGAGAATATCACACTCTTCATTATTCTTCTCCAGATCTGTTCATCCATCTGTTGTGATGGTACATCTGGTGTTCAACGGGACCTAGGAGTCTGCCAGATCTGTTGATCCATCTGTTGTGATGGTACATCTGGTGTTCCACAGGACCTAGGAGTCTGCCAGATCTGTTGATCCATCTGTTGTGATGGTACATCTGGTGTTCAACGGGACCTAGGAGTCTGCCAGATCTGTTGATCCATCTGTTGTGATGGTACATCTGGTGTTCCACGGGACTTAGGAGTCTGCCAGATCTGTTGATCCATCTGTTGTGATGGTACATCTGGTATTCCACTAAACCTAGGAATCTGTCACATAATTACAAAGGTAGTTGGTCTGCATCTCTTTGCCATCCACGAGGATTTATTTAACAGAAGACAAAATTAGGAAATTGAGTTAAGACATCCATTTAACACGAGTGGGGGGGGGGGGGGAGAGGGGGGAAGACAAAGAGAACAAATGTGAAACATATAACTGTAATGATGAATATTGGCAGGATTTTCACTGGAAGATAAGACTGTTTATATAATGTAGCATGTTGGTTTGTCTAGAAGATAAGACTGGTTATATAATGTAGCATGTTGGTTTGTCTTGAAGATAAGACTGTTTATATAATGTAGCATGTTGGTTTGTCTAGAAGATAAGACTGGTTATATAATGTAGCATGTTGGTTTGTCTAGAAGATAAGATTGGTTATATAATGTAGCATGTTGGTTTGTCTAGAAGATAAGACTGGTTATATAATGTAGCATGTTGGTTTGTCTAGAAGATAAGACTGATTATATAATGTAGCATGTTGGTTTGTCTAGAAGATAAGACTGGTTATATAATGTAGCATGTTGGTTTGTCTAGAAGATAAGACTGGTTATATAATGTAGCATGTTGGTTTGTCTAGAAGATAAGACTGATTATATAATGTAGCATGTTGGTTTGTCTAGAAGATAAGACTGATTATATAATGTAGCATGTTGGTTTGTCTGGAAAGCTACTGGTGAGACCAGCAGAGCTTCCATATGCGATGAAGCTCTAAAATTAAAAAAAGTAAACATCACTGGTGATACGGTCAAACTGTTACTATTCTAATGACTTTTTACTGACCATGTCAACCAATGAGAAGAACTCGTCCAACTTTGTTAGCATCATCTCCACACTGTCATTAAATTTCATTTCCTGTCAAATAGAAAATAAATTAATCTGAGAAATTCTTCTTCTTCTTCTGTGTTAGCTCTTAGTTAACTAAATGTCATTCCAGAGAATGGAATGTGTTGTTGAAAGTCTCAGCTGAAAAGCAAAGGCAAGAAGCACTTTGATCTCTAGCAGGTTAAGATTTAAATCTTATTTGGTCTCTAGCAGGATAAGATTTAAATCTTATTTGGTCTCTAGCAGGATAAGATTTAAATCTTATTTGGTCTCTAGCAGGATAAGATTTAAAACTTATAACACACTGCAATAACTTTAAAAAACACAAAAAATAACACATTTGTATATTCATCTAATGGAAACACAAAACACAGGTGTCAACTCAGGTTGATGGAAAGTTGGAAAATAATAAAAGCACTGGAGAAGAAATTAAATTCATTTGAAAATAAACGTCTTGGAAAATTCTTAAATATTGGTTGGGAATAATTCAAGTCAAACAAGAGAAGACACCAAATAGCAATATTTTTCTACAACAATAAAAAGGAAAATGATGGACTTATATTGAACATGTATCGAATGAATGAAAACAGACTGCCACTACAAAGATTCAAATCTGTGCCAGATGTAACTGGGGTGATGCTGCTTTGACTTGGCTCTCTCCAGACTTAAATCTATGGGTAGTGGATTTGAGGCATGCTTCATCACTCTCCATTCCCCGCCACCTACAGTCTGCCGGCACATAAGACATGTGCCATGCCTGCCAAATTTGAAAAGACATGTAGGATCATCACGTCCTTCTTCTTCTTCTTCTTCTTTCGTTCGCTAATAATGTCTATATCTGCAGTGTTGTTTCTTGTATAAATTGAACAGTGTTTTCCATTTCTTGTTTTGTACCATAAAGTTTAACATTCATTGGTGTATCAGAAGGCCAGTATGTGCATCTTAATGTGTCATAGTTTGCACATTCTTGAAGGATATGTTCTGAAGTCTGGTTGACTTGTCCACAATTACACTTTGCTGTTGTGCCAATTTTAAATTTTGTATACATATGGCTGTTTAGTCTATTGTGTCCAGTTCTCAGTCGAAATATGATGACCTGTTCTTGTCTGTTAAGTAGGTGGTAGTCATCCCGTGGAGGTAAGTTAGGCTTTCGTTGTGCCTTTATCATGGATTTCTTTTGGTGATAGCTGATTGGTATATCCGGTTGCTGCATGTTAGCACCTTCCTTGGCGAGTTGATCAGCTCTCTCATTTCCTGCTATTCCACAGTGTGATGGAATCCATTGCAGTATAACTCTACACCTATTTTGTACTATGGACAATACCTCTTTTAACTCTGGAAGTTTATTGGATTGTAATGCCTCTAGTACTGACCTTGCATCTGTAAGTATTACAATAGGGTGTGAGGTCCTGTCCAATGTTAACAGTTTCTCTGCAGCTGTATAAATAGCTTTGACTTCAGAGTCATAGTTGTTGCAGTAATTCCCTGTTGGTATACAAGTGGTATCAGTGGTGCCATCTGGGTATTCTACATATACACCACTTCCTCCATTTTTTACTGCATTCTGTGCTGATCCATCTGTATATACTCTGGTCCATAGATCACTTGGGTAAACATCATCAAGGAAACTTAGAGCTGCTACTCTTTTCTGCAGATTATTCTGATGTTCATCCCCATGCACACCTGCTACTGTTGTTTGGATGGTCACTGGTAGGCATGTCCGTTTTTCCCATGGGGTGTGTTCTGGTTGAGATGTCAGTGGTATTGTTACCTCTGGTAGATCCGATAACTGTCTACGTAGACGCTTGGCCTGGTGTATGAAGCTGCTTCTTTTAAGCCGTCCTTGTGATAGATTCTGGAATCTTTCCTTCATTGGGTGACTATGGTGGGAAAGAAACTTTTCTCCATGAATTATAATTTTAGTATCTCTACGCTCTTTCAATGACTGCATCCCTTCGATATTCTGCATTTCTATGATTGGTGTGGATCTCATTGCGCCTGTAATGATTCTAAGTGCTTGGTTCTGTACTATATCTAGGTTTTGTAGTGTAGTGTTTGATGATGAACTCCATGCTGTAGAACCATATTCCAAGTGTGGTCGAATGGCTTGTTGGTATACATTTTTTAGAATTCTTTCATTAGCTCCCCAAGTTGTCCCACTCAGTTTTCTTAGTATAGCTATCTTCCTTCTAGCCTTTGTTTCTGCTTTGCTGATATGATGTTTCCATGTCATTTTGGCATCAAATGTTACACCAAGATATGTGGGTTGGTCATCTAGCTTTAAGATAGTTTTATTTACATAGATGTTTCCTGCTCTTTGTTTTGGTGAAAGTGTAAAAAGGGTTGTTGCTGACTTCTCTATATTGATACTTACACACCATTTGTCAGCCCAATTAGTCAAAATGTCCATGGCTCTCTGAAGCATTTTTGTGGTAACCATGGCGCTCTCATGTGTGCACCAGAGAACCAAGTCATCTGCATATAGTGCTGCCTTAGTTCCACAGGGTATTTCTTCAATTAGATCATTGATAAATATGAGAAAAAGAGTGGGTGATAGAACTCCTCCCTGAGGCACTCCATGGCGTAGTAATACTTTCCTACTTTTTTTGCCATTTACTTGTACTCTGGCTCTTCTATTGTGAAGAAAGGCTTTCGTCCATCTATACATATTTCCACATATCTTGTAGTTTCTCATTTTTTGAAGCAATCCTTCTTTCCATACTTTATCAAAGGCCTTCTGTAAATCAATCCATGCCACTAAAACTGATTTTTTGTCTTGGAAAGCATCCTCAATTTCCTGTGAGAGGTATGTGGTTTGATCCTCTGTGGAGTAGCATTGCCTGAAACCTGCCTGCTGTGGTGCAAGGAATTTTCTACTTTCCAGGTGAAATTTTAGTCTTAGGTTTATGATGCGCTCCATTGTTTTGCACAGGCAACTTGTAAGACTAATTGGTCTGTAGCTAGTTGGTGTTGTTCCATCTTTTCCAGGTTTAAGCAGAGGGACCATAATTGATTCTCTCCAGATTTGTGGTATTTTCCCAGTAGACCAGCTAATATTTAGGATGTCCAATAGTTTCCTTCTGGCTGTTGTTCCTAGATTCTTTATCATTTCATTTGATATTTCATCAATTCCTGGAGACTTATTTAGCTTTAGTTTAGAGACTGCTAATTCCAATTCACTATATGTGAACAATGTATCCATAATTTCATCTGCACTGTTTTCATCACTGATTCTAGTCTGAGCATGTTCCAATTTACTTTTTTGGTCGCTCCGCACTGTATGCTGTTTCTCTGGACTAATTTCAATATTGCAGTCTTGAGCAAATATCCTAGCGAAATTATCTACTGCTTGCTTTCCTGTAATCATTTTGCCATTCTGTACGAGTGTTATGTTTGTGCTTCTTCCTGTTCCCTCATCATTTAGTTGTTTGACCAGTTTCCACAGTTTTCTTCCATCCTTTTCAAAATTTAAGGATTCTGTTTTCTCTTTCCAGCTCTTTCTTCTAGCTTCTAGTTTGGCTCTTTGGTATTTAGCTTTTGCGTGTTGATGTTTGTTGTGATGTTCCTGGCTTGGGTTATTTTCCACTTCCGTCCGTGCTTTTTCTAATTCCTCTTGCAGCAGTTCTAGTTGTTCACTCCAGTATGGCTTGTATTGTTTGCGTGCTCCTCTTGGTATTGCTTCCTTAGCAGCTTGATGAATACATTTATTGAACTCTTTGACTATGGCGTTTATGTCTTTTCCTTCCATGTCTATTTGTCCAGCTAAAACACTACTGCGGTGTTTAAATAGTCCCCAATTTGCTTTTTTATAATTCCATCTTGGAAGGCTAGATGCATTTCCTGTGAGTTCATTTTTAATACTAAGGAGGACTGGTCGATGGTCGCTACCTCCAAGTTGCTTCCCCACTGTTCTATTGATTTCCCAGTTTAGGTCTGCTGAGTACAATGCCAAGTCTGGCGTGGAAGTGGTTTGCCATGCTCTTGAGTAGTATGTTGGAGGATCTTTTGGCTTATTAAGCAATAGAAGACATTTATCGTCTTGCCAGCTTTCAAGTTCTTCTCCTCTTTTATCCATGTGGTCATAACCCCAGCTTTGTGAGTGACTATTAAAATCTCCACATACTATCAGTCTTCCTCTGTACGGTATTGTGTCCAGGGAAAGGGACTGGTCATTTGGACAATAATAATTTAATAGGTTGAAGTCTGTGTTCTTGGTCTTTAGTTGAAGGACCTGATATTCTGCTCCTTCCATGTATAGCTCAGTTTGATGTGCGCTGATATTATTTTTGACTAGAGTTAGTATACCTCCTTTTCTTCTGTCTACTCGATCAGCTCTAAAGCACTGATAACCTGCAATTTTAAAGGCTACATCTTTGCTGAGGTGTGTCTCTTGTATGCAACAAATGCTGACCTGTTCCTTGTGAAGGGTGTTTTCTAATTCTAATTTCTTGCTAAAGCCATCTTTTTTGCTATTTACACCCTCAGCATTCCAGTGCATTATTGTAAGTGATGTCTCATTGGTTGGTAATATTTGTTGGTCAGTGATATTACTCTTGTGCCTCCTGGCTCCACAAGGCAATCGAAGAGGACCTCCAGTCGTATGGGGTGGGCCCTTTCGAGGTATAGGGCCCGGTGCTACTCCTGCCTGGTGAGTCGTCACAGGGTTAGCACCATAACGGGGTAATGCAGATATAGACATTCATGTGCGATAATGCATGACATTCTGATTGTTGCGGTGCGCCTTCTGGCCAAATGTCGCTGACTTCAGCACCTTTACTTGCTAGGCAAGACTGTGGTCCTGCCCGAATGTGGGAGGGCCCGGCCAGTCTTAGTTTCCAGCCTCTGCTGGCTGGACTAAGCCCCATCTCCACGCCAAGGAGCTGGCCTCGATGGGGGCATCACGTCCTGAATTAGATGGTTTCACCTTCCTCCAGTTGGTTTCTGGGTGAGATTCGACATACAACATCAAACCTATGAAATCTTGACAGTCGGATCACAGGACCTAGGTTATGTGACGGAGAGAAATGCCATAAGTTGAATGGCCCGCTACTCCAGGAGGTATGATTGACAACAGGACATTGTGACATAAAAACATATAACTGTAAAGCTAGAAAGCTCGTGGGGTTTCCATTTTTTTTTTAAAGTTTCACTATATAGTCATATAATCTAGAAATATAATGTTGCATGGTGGTTGGTCTGGTGGTTGCCACCAAACCTTTCATATGCTCATCGGTGAGCAGGGTCAGTCTTAGTTTCCTGCCTCTGGTGTTTCCTTCTCATGACAAGGGCTGGCCTCAATGGAGGCCTCCTTAGAAAGAATAGGACAACTCATTTACTGTGATATGTTGGTTGTTCCTTTAGCCATGAGGACAGTCCTACTTGTCCTGTTCCTAGTCTCTTCTTTTCTGTCCCTATGCATCTTGACCATGAATGTCCTAAAATATTATTTTTATAATTATGACTGTTTTTTCTGTCATTACTGGTACATGCATTCTTCTTCTAACTTTGTTCTCATGTATCAGTAAACAAGCCTTTAAACTTTCTGAGAGAAAAAAATTTTGGTTGGCAACACCAGCTCACTTTACAGCTTTCCCTGTAATATGCCTACTACTTGAAGGACCTTTTACCGTTCTGGATGGTTGGTTTATGTTTTTCCTCTTTCTTGTTATGTCCATGGATTGTTTAGCTTTTTGACTTAGTCTTTTTACTGTACATGGAAGCCAACCCCAAACGCAACCTCCTTAGTCACCTCCTATTACATGCATGGAAGGTGGTAGTCACTATTCTTTGCTCCTTTATCAGGCTCCAGCAACACATGGGTGCTTGTGCATCTACATTCTACATAGTATAATTACATTTTACCTTTGCTATTTGAACCATATGGACATGCATATTTTGCACTGCTACATGCATGTGCTGCTGTGACCCGGAAAAGAAGAAAAAGGCAGTTAAGAAGGTTATGGGGTGGAGTTGACTGTCCCATTTGATGTAAGATCAAAGTGGCCCAGAAGTCATGCTGAAGTTGGATGTGTAAGGCCGAAAGGTGCAGATATCACAGCAAAGTTATAAACTATGGCACAACACATTCCGTTCTTAGGACTTCATGCTGCTAATCTACAAGAGTTTGAGAGTGATTGCAGAAGGAAAGGTACTGTTGATTTACAAGAAAAGCAGTGAAACGTGCACCTTTCAGCTCTGCACATCTGCTCTCTATGGAATTGTGTAGCTAACATTACTCATAATCTTCCTTAGTTATCTTTTATAATGTGCATGGCATGTCACAGAATTGTCTCTCACTTTATCTCTCACTGTGGATCTCGGTAACACATGAGAAATAAATAAAAGGGAAAAGGCGATGGATAGGATATAAAAATAACAGCAAAAATAATTGCACAAAAGGCATTGCTCTGGGATCTCCAGGGAAATATGATTGAAAAACAAACAGAGAAAAAAAACGGATACAAACGGGATGGGCAAAATATAGCTCTAAACTGGAAGGAATAAATTGGATACCCTGGTGTAGTGATTAAGCTATTGCTTTGTACTCAAGAGATCACAAGTTGGAATCCTGCCCTCTACGTCTTGTTTATAAAGTAGATTGTTCAGAGATCCCTAAAGATTATCACCTGAAGCTATAACAAAGTTATGTGCTAAGATTGGTACTATCAGCATGGAGCTACCGCTTCGTTGCAAAATACATTTGGGGTTACTCAATCACAATGTTTTAAATTGCTGGAAATCAAGACACAATTAAGAGATAATGCAACAAAAAGTTCCAACCGAGTAAGTCTTATGAAAGCAGCACAGGGAAAGCAATAGACACCTACCCAGAACAATGGATTCGATGTCTATATTTATGTGTCTGCTTTCAAAGCCACCATCAAAACATGTTATAGTGTCTATATAGATTATCCAGACAAAACATCTGATGAGTCTGTGGGGAGATATATTCTAACTATGAAACTGTATTAACAGCACTAGAAGTTGCCTTGTACCACCTGAAGACCATATTTGATGCCTTCCCATCAAAAATCCAAAACATTGAGATTTTTACAAACTATATGTCCACTCTTCAAGCACTATAATGTGATGGAAATTGTAAGCCTGAGCTGGTTAAAATATATCACCATGCCAACTAGCTGTTTACATCTTATGAAGCCAGCATTGTTATCTGTGGATTCTACCTGGTTACTCAAACACACCTGGCAATGACCAAGCAAAGAAGGGAGTACAAGAACAGCCATATACACAAACAATCATAACACAGTTAAAACGATGTTGAAATCTGTGAACAAAAAAAATTGGATGAACAGATGGGCCATGTAAGGGAAATCTATAAATATCACCTCCTCAATGATAAATAACCAGCCCAAATTCTAAAGACAACATCAACCTCCTGGGAAGGAAAGACCAGAGTATCATCTTCCGACTGCACACACAACATGTACAGCTTAACAATCACGTGAACAAAACACAACCAGGTGCGTCTGGTTGTATTTTGTTCAGGTGAAAATACTTCTGCCTCCGGGGCTAGATGAATATGGAACACCTAGGGAACAAAACAACATCAACAGCTTACAAAAAATTAAAAAATCATCGGGTATATCACACAGTGACAATGGCATTGGGTCAAAAGGCATGAACCCATGGACCACCGGATCAGCAATCAACTAACTAGACTCTCGTACTCTACTCCTTAGATTTTCGCTAACTAAGACTGAGAAAGTCTAACTAAGAAGGAAGAGAGTGGCTGTAGTGTCTTAAGTCTAAGTGTTAACTCACTGCTGACTGTTGTGTTGTTAACTGACTTACTTCTTAGTAACTAACAAATGTTTATTTATTACTATCAACTATCATAAATAATTACCTCTTTGGCGACATTAAAGTTTAAAAATTTACTAAAATCAGAAGCCATATCATTCGCAATTTCTTCATTAGATTTTGTTTCAAAGTCGTCATTCAAAGAAGAGAAACTTGAATCAGACTTTATTGAAATTGGAGTTACAGGTAGTTCCGCCATTTTGAAGTCATGTGACATATACAAAAGGAAGTAATAGCCTAAAATAGCTGTCTGCCCAGAGATGAAATTACACCTTAAATGTTATTGGCAAAGAGCAACTAGAAAATGTAAAATAATAAATAAAGTTAGTAGCATATCTTTTGCAGAACTTATATTCTAGACAAAATAAATATGTTCAGTAGTTTGCCCTCGCTTTCTTAGCGGTCCTTCAGACGCGTCCTGTGACACTTCGCCACAGAGCCGGACTTTGAATATACATCTAGGGATAACCATTAACACTACAGGAATCACGACAGATATAAGACAGAGATTAGCAACGGCACTACAAAAAACAACATCATCATTTGCCTTTTGTGCCAAGCTTGGCAGATATCATAGCTCTCCATGATTGTCGATCAACAGCCAGTTGTTCCAGATCGTTCATTTTTCAAGCGGAGGGCAGAAAAAGCGCTTCAATTATCATCTTAAAAAACTCTTTCAATCACTGCAGCATCGATCCTAGCTCCTGTGAGACTACAGCACTTGATCGCTCAGCTTGGCACACCCAGATCACTGCTGGCATCGCGCAATTTGAAAAAGAAAGAACACCGCGGGCAATCCACAAGCGCAAGAAGCGGAAGGACAAATCCGAAAATTCTCCTACCCCGAACCTTCAGTACTCCTACATGCACTGCAATAGAACTTTCCGTGCACGAATCGGACATCTACGAACTCACAAACCAAATTAGACAATTACTAATTTATCATAAAAAATTGTCATCGCATTTAGGCCTATTGTTTCCATTGTGTTTTGTGCGTGGCATCCTGATTATCTGTGCGCCTTTTGGCTGGATGCCTCCGTCTTCAGCACTCTGCTTACTTGGGCAGGACTATGGTCCTGCTCGAATGGGACTGCCCGGCCAGTCTTAGTTTCCAGCCCCTGATGGCTATGGGACACTGTATGAACTACAAAAGACAATGAGTTTTATTAAGGAGACAGAATTACAGATATAGACATGTTTCAAGTGAACGAAAGAAGAAGAAGAAGACCTATTGTTTTTAATGCCATGCTCATCTTCGCTTGCAAAGGAGGAACATCATCATCATTTTTATACAAGCTGTTGTGATTTCTTTTTCGATAGTTATTTTCATTGTTGTTTTCTGGTCTTCTTTTTCTCTGTCCACTCGGTGACCATGTAAAGACTTGATGTTGAATTTTGTCTTCATTCTTTCTTTCCGATGTATGCCCACAACCTTTTTCTAATAGCGTCTGTGATCATATGTATTCTTGTTTTGTTCTACGTCACGCCAATATGGCGCGGTATTTTTTTCACAGTGTCAGTTGAGCTAATGTTTTAAAAGTTGTGTTAACATCATAACCAGTGTATAAAATCAAAGTGTGTATTTTAAGACGCTCTGAGTGAAACATACTTGCTGGAGTCGGTCAGCTCTGTGAAGGAGTTGCAGGACTACAACAGACTAAGCTGAAAGTTTACAGAGCAGTGGTACTTCCAGTGCTGCTATACGCTAGTGAAACATGGACTGTGTATAGACGTCATGTGAAAAAACTCAATCATTTTCATACAAATTGTCTCAGAAAAGTTATGAACATCAGATGGCAAGACAAGATTCCAGATACCACTGTCCTTGATAGAGCTGGTATTCCAAGCATTGACACGATCTTGATGCAGACACAGATTCATTGGGCAGGTCATTTGGTGCGTATGCCAGACCATCGTCTGCCAAAGATACTTCTCTATGGTGAGCTAGAGAAGGGTATACGATCTCAAGGTGGCCAAAGGAAGCGCTACAAGGACTCGTTAAAGGACTCACTGAAAGCCTTTGAAATAGACCACGATACATGGGAAGAACTTGCACAAAATAGATCTACATGGCGTTCTAAAATTAAAAAAGAGCGCATCATCTTGTGAAAAAAAGAGAAATGCAGCAGCTCAACAGCGGAGAGCAGCTAGAAAGTCACGGATAGACCAAGATCCGTCTACAGTCGTTATTCCATGTCCAAACTTTCCAAGGACATTTACAGATCGTATAGGGCTCATTAGACATCTACGAACTATTAGACATGGTCATAATTCTAACTGAATTTTCAAAAGTGGATGTAAAAATGGTCATCATCACTTGTGATGGACGAACACACACACAAACACACACACACACAGAGATATGTATGTATTCATTATTACATGATGGTCAAGCAGTCCCTTGTGTAAACGTAGATTTATGTGTGTGTCATCAAGAAATAATTTTGATCACAATATGTTTATGTAATAAATCTCTATTTTGACATCCTCATGTTTCGTTATTGCTTAACCCTTGTTTGTACCACAAACTATGGTATTATTATAATTAATTTGATTTAAGATACTCTTATGGTGAGGCGCGCTTCTTCAAACACGGACATGGTCCAATTTCTCTCCTCTTCTTCTGCGTTCGTTCTCAGACTCCTGAATATTAGCATTATGTAGTTCGGAGAACGAAGTGCATTGTGTCATAGCTTATATCTTAGCTGCGATATCTGCGCTTTTCGGTCTGACACATCCTACTGCTTTGTCCTTTTTGGGGATGAAACAACCAATGGGAGTCCAAGACCTGCTTAGTCGCCTCTTACAACATAATTGGCAGGTAATAGTGTCGCAATTCTTTATCCCCCCCCCCTTTTCTGTCTTCTGGCAACACACGGGCGCCAATTTGGTTATATCATAGTTTTTTAACCATAAAATAATAATAGAGTTCTGGTAATCCAGCCACCACGAGTTTGAGAGTAGGCTTATGTATTTAAGGGAGTGGTGCAGAACCATAACCACCGAGTTATATTTTCAATACGTTTTTGTCATCACAATGTCAATATTGGAATCATGGTGACTGGATTATCTGAAACAGTAACTTCTCCCCCCCCCCCTCGTTGTGGCTGAAAGGCGCATACCTCGCCATAAGATACTTTCTTTATTTTTAAAAAGAAAAACTGAAGAATGGTGATTATTTCGGTAAACTGTGAATATACTATATATTCACAAATATATTCATAACTTTCGTATTGCAAGAATGGCAAAGAAACTAACAATATATATGGTGTCCCTATAAGCTACAGTTTACTCAATGTGTGTACTTTGAATCGCAGGTGCTTAACATGACTAGCATACCACCTAAGGACAAAGATGGTGCCAAAGACCTCACACTCTAACATCCACGCTTCCTTTTCTCACTTACTGTCTTTGGAATAAATGAAAGTGATAATTTGTCATGTGTATCACGTGACAGAAAACCCAAACTTATCATCCATTACTCAATTACAGCGACCATGACTAACCCATATACATAATAATACTAGACAAAACACTGTTAAAATTATATTCCTTACAACTCTCCCACCTGTGTTAAAATTATATTCCTTACAACTCTCCCACCAGTGTTAAAATGAATAAATGGTAGAAGTTTCTCTGGCAAAGAACACCGCAATAAAAGCGAGCACAGAGTTCAAAAGAAACAATAGATTAATGTTTTTGAGATTGTTGAATAGTCCAATGTCAGATGAATAACTTCTAAATCCATAAATGTGATCCATAAATGTGATCCATAAATGTCCAGTGAATCCAAGGTGGAGAAAGTGAACAATGTATAACCCAAGTATGTAATTATTGAGCACTGTGAATATTCTGCAGTTATGTTGAATGGTGTACAGGATTTTTGATTTATTTAAGATCAAAACTTGCAAAATGAAATGTCTGAAGAAGGCCATTGGAATCACCATACTCAACCAAAATGTGCAATGAGAACATCAGAAAGATAATAGATAAAACATCATGCATAGAATATATATAGAAACAACAGATAAAATAGTTTGGACAATGGAGGGAGGGGGTTTAAATTTCAGTAATTATTACTAATACAGACGTTTTTATAAGAATTGTCTATTGTCATAACGTCCACACTTGCCGCTGAGCGCAGAGATTTGTACAGAAGATGTAGTTTGTGTTCCAGAGCCAGGTGTGGTGCTATGGTTGTAGTTCAGTCATGTTTATTCAGGATGGTCTTGATGTTGTCTATCTATCTTTTCCAAAGTCTGCCCTTGGCGTTGTATCGTTATTTAAATCTTGTTATAAGCTCTTATGGGACCGTTCATCCTCATAAGTTTCGATCTTTCTCTTAAGTGTAGGTGTTAGTTGCCAAGCCTGACATTGGTAGCATAATGTTGGCACAAAGATGATCTTACTTATGTGTAGGTGTTAGTTGCCAAGTCTGACATTGGTAGCATAATGTTGGCACAAAGATGCTCTTACTTATGTGTTTCTTTACTTCCATGTTGTTTTTAGGTGCTTTAGCAAAAGTGACATCTGGTATATCACAATATTATCATTTTGACATCTTGTTTCTATCTCTCAATTGACTCGTCCGTCTTCTGTGAAGATACTTCGTAGGTGCTTGAACTCTTTGACTTGTATTATTTTTGTGTTCTCTATTTGAATGTTTAAATGCTCTGTTGATCTCGTTATTTGCATAGTTACTGCTTTTTGTCTATTGATCCGATTGTTGTATTTATTGCATATTCTTGATAATGAGTTGAAGTGAGTTTGCAGTTTTTCTTCATCATCATACATGATGTTTTTATCGTCAGCGAAAAGCAGTTTACTGAGTTTGTTTTTACGTTGTTCATTCTTTGTTGTTTCATAAATCAGAAGTTGTATAAAAATACGCATATACATTCTACTACATATGACTGTATGTAAAAATAAGATGACAGCTATGTTGATGGAAAAGATCTAAAGATAGTAAGAAACATGTATTGGAAACAAACAGCTGTGTCGAGGATTGACGGTAATGTAGGAGAATTTCAAAAGATAGAGATGGGCATCAGACAAGGATGTGTAATGTCACCAGATCTTTTCTTTCTGTATACAGAGGATATTATGTGAGACTTAGAAAATATGCTAGGAATAGCAGTTGGAGGTTACAAAATCTGAATAATCTAAGATATGCTGACGATACAGTTCTGATTGCAGTGAGAGAACAAGAAATTTAAACCTTGTTAGACATGGTTGTAAAAAAAGTGAAAACAAAACTCTCAGTCTAAACCAGAAGAAACCAGAAGTAATGGCTGTTTCAAGAAATACACACCGCCAGAATACATCATTACTATCTATGATTCAACATTAAATCATGGGGATAAAGTCAAGTATCTTGGCACCATTTTAACATCAGATGGCAGGTGCTCCAATGAGTAACTGTAATTGCAGTAAGAGTAACTGTAACAATGAAACTGTAACCCTATGATTTTTTTAAATTGATAGAACAAGGGGATCTCATCCAAATTTCTCTTTTTTGTATATAGGAAACAATAATTTGTAAAAATATTTTAGACAGATGCATACAATAAAAAAAATAATACACTAATTGGTAAATACAAATTTAAAGTGAAAGTACATCAGGAGTAGATTTCTCAACTTTGTTGTGACACAATAATTAATTAAAACAAATCTGTTGACAACTGTGTATTTTATCTCCCCTTCATTGCAAACGTAAAACCACCTTCTATAAAGTGAAAACCACCTTCTATAAAGTGGCAAGTTCCCTGTTTACTGTGACTAAATTATATTTTATTAATGAAGCATTATGTTTAGTCAGTGTGACTATCTAAGACACATTAGTCAAGTTTTCTTCCAGTAAACAGAGCCCTATTTCTATCTCGTGAACACAGTTCACGAAAGTAAGATTGCTCTTAAGATGTCAACATTAGGACCAGTAAGAAAAACCAAAACATAAACAATGCGTGGTGTGGACTGTGCTATGTGGTTTTGATCAGTGGTGCCAATGTGGTGTGGAAAATCAAGCGAAGTTAGTGGTACTGTTATTGTTGTCTACCATGCACATCGTAAAATGTGACTAAGAAGGTTTTGGGAGGTTGAGTTGGCTCTCCTATTCAATAGAGGATCATGTTATCCTGAAGTCATGCTGAATAGGGTGTGTCAGATCGAAAGGCGCAGATATCGCAACCACAATGTAAATTATGACATACCACATTCCATTCTCCGGATTACATCCTGATAACATACAGGAGTTTGAAGACGAACGCATAAAAAGAAGCAGATAAAGATCAGTGGTTCTCAAAATGTAATTAGGTTCACGTTTGGGTCTATATATTTGAAGGGAGGGGGGTCATTGCACCAAAAAATGAAACTATGGCGCAGATTCTTCCAGATCTGCGACATAAAAATAAGTTTTTGAATACTTCTATTCTTTTACAAAACTGCCCACTATATCACAGCACAAAGGGGAAACGATGGCTATCTGAAACAGCTCTGGCGGAAAGCTCTACAGCACTGTCTAACTGCTACACTGTCTAACTACTGCACTGTCTAACTATTGCACTGTCTAACTGCTGCACTGTCTAACTGCTGCACTGTCTAACTATTGCACTGTCTAACTGCTGCACTGTCTAACTGCTACACTGTCTAACTACTGCACTGTCTAACTATTGCACTGTCTAACTGCTGCACTGTCTAACTGCTGCACTGTCTAACTGCTGCACTGTCTAACTGCTGCACTGTCTAACTGCTGCACTGTCTAATTGATGCACTGTCTAACTGCTGCAATGTCTAACTGCTGCACTGTCTAACTGCTGCACTGTCTAACTATTTCACTGTCTAACTGCTGCACTGTCTAACTATTTCACTGTCTAACTGCTGCACTGTCTAACTATTTCACTGTCTAACTGCTGCACTGTCTAACTATTTCACTGTCTAACTGCTGCACTGTCTAACTATTTCACTGTCTAACTGCTGCACTGTCTAACTATTTCACTGTCTAACTGCTGCACTGTCTAACTATTTCACTGTCTAACTGCTGCACTGTCTAACTGCTGCACTGTCTAATTGATGCACTGTCTAACTGCTGCAATGTCTAACTGCTGCACTGTCTAACTGCTGCACTGTCTAACTATTTCACTGTCTAACTGCTGCACTGTCTAACTGCTGCACTGTCTAATTGATGCACTGTCTAACTGTTGCACTGTCTAACTGCTGCACTGTCTAACTGCTGCACTGTCTAACTATTTCACTGTCTAACTGCTGCACTGTCTAACTGCTGCACTGGAGCTGTTCTTTGAACAGTTCAGTTCTTTGATGGAATCCATATCAGCATCTGACCTGCTGGAAAACGAGGAAGAAGGGGAAAAGAATTATGCGATGCATAAGATATACGATAGTAATAATCCTTGAGGAAAGATGACAAGCTTTTTTCTGGTCTATAGGAATTAATCTCTAGTTCCGGGAACAACACATCGGCTGGAAATACGAAGGCTGGGACAACACAGTGCAATATAAGGAAAAACGGATTTAGATACAAATGTTATCAATATGTATACGCACGACATACTAGCGAATAGGCGCAAAGACATACGACGTTTTGAAAAAGAAACCATCATCAGGACAAACGATAGCTGACTAACAATGAATAGAAACACACATATGACGAAATGGGAGGCAAGGGATGATGAAAGTGGGAGAGAAAGAAATAAAGCACAAGTGGATTTTAAGGGAGTGATATTACGCATGATGTGATCAGCCCTGTTAACAGGAGATAAAAAGGACATTGAGATCTGGTCAACAAGACATAGTTGCTTTCCATCTTAGTTCTCACTCTGGATAATTGAGTTTCTGCGTTTTTTCTCAAAATCCTACAGAATAGCAGGGTGTAGTTCGTAATTCGTTTTGTCATTGTTCACAACATTGATGCGAGATCTTCGCTTTTGACCTAACACATTCGACTTTATAATGGCACTGGATCATTTTGACCTTATATAGGAGGGGGCAGCCAACTCCACCATATAACCTCCTTAGTCGCTTCTTAAAATATACATGGAAGGCAAACAGTATTGCTATTCTTTGTTCCCCTCTCGAGATTTAAAAAAAAACTAATGGTGTGTGACTTTTTAAAAACAATTTGTGTTGTCTAGTGCTTTTGACGGAACGAGTTGGTGGCACTTGCCTAAACACAATACGTATTAAAAGATGGTTATTTTGTGCATCAATCATTCAAGGCAATATACTGCTAATTTTCCCAAACAACTTGTATATCATACATTAATAAAAGAAAAGTGTGAAAACCAGAATACTGGTTTCATTAGTTATTATAAAGATAAAGAATGCAACAGATCGCATGCAACCCATGTCTGCTGAAAGACACAGTACAAATAGAAATTACTGGAATATACCGGTGTGGTATCAAAAATTCCCCATTACACATTGTTTACTACACTGTATAATCTTGTCTCTCAATTAGTTGTGTGGACTATTTGAAAATAGTCCATCTGAAGTCACATTATTTAACCATTACAATGATTTTCATTGGTCACTTTTGTATACATTGTGTCGACAGCCAATGACAAATCAACGTCAAGTAAAGTCATTTAGAAGAATGAGTTCACGTGACTGTATTTGACGAGAGACACGGTACAGTAAGTCGATATGACCTAGCAAAAGACACCTTACAAAACATTTACAAACAGTCATGATTGAATGATTGTCCAAACAAATGTCAAGTGTTTTGTTTTTGCGAAAACTAATTGTACTTGAATTAAACTCACAACATAACAACATGACTCATTTTGGAACTTGACGTTTTAAAAAGATAAAAACGTGATTGCAATGCAAAAATAGGATAAAAACTGAGGCTCTGTATGGAAAAATAATTTTGTGAAATATATTTTGAGGCTCTGTCTAGGATAGCAGGGCTATAGAGAGTGGACATTTCCATTATTCATTAAGGGTCATAACCCCGCAGATACTATCAGATAAGGGGATGTAATACATGTGAAATGTATTAATATGTGCAAATGTATTAATAAATCATAAGAACACAAATATTTTGATCTGATCATGTGGTAATATAATTTAAATAAACAACTCTCATTTATCTTGAGTGATTTTATGTAACTCTTCCCCGTTCTACTATTTATAAAAACGTTTTTTTGAAAGCAATATGCACGACATTCTTCCCTAACTGTTGACATGGTGAACAAAAGTGTGGCACATAAACTTTTGGATGTTAAGGGATAATGTCCGTATAAGGTTCAAGTTCCCCGCGGAACTTTCCTACAAAAGTTGGCTCTTGACTTTGTATGGGAACTAGTGTCAGTAGTCCGTTCACATGTCTTAGACTCCACCGCGGGGTCAAGGTTCAGCCAGTGTCGAGTCAGCTCGCTCGTCACAGTACCGCTTGGGATCTAGGCTGGTTCCTCCCCATATGACATGTTAAGACAGGACGAAGTCACCGGGGTGAAGTTTTCGGTCGTACGGAATGTTAACAGCATAAACGTGCTCAGCTAAGTGGTGAGCTATACTTAGCGTCCGAGTGGCTTTCGAATGTCGGCGCCTGCTATGTCATACCGCCTCGAAAGAGGATTACGGGGGTATAGGAGAGCTGCTTAGAAAGTGCTTCACTCGACTTTTTTGTCATGAAATAACTTTGGAATTACTTAAATTTTAGTATTATTTGAATTTACACGGTTACCTCCCTACACTTGAACGTATTTTTGATTTAACATTTGGATACTGCTATTTATTGGAAAGAATAAATAAAGTATTTTGATAAAAAGTAGTAATGTAGTCTTACAGTTTTTATGGCCATAATTCTTAATTTAAAAGATATTAATTATCTAATTATAATTTCGTTAACAAAAGAAAATACATTTAGTATTCAAAAAGGAAAAAAATGGGATTGCAATTTGTCAGTTTTAAAACGCTTCATTTTTTTAGAGAAAATTTACTTTCAACATTAACGCAATTTCACAATATAGCGACATCCACATGTATCAGCTGAGTTTAAAAAAATGTAAACTCAAAATATTTTGACTTGATACATTGCTTACTAAAATTGCGGAAATATACATTTGTTTATGGCACATATGTATTGCAATTGTATGTGTTGAGTGCAAAGATGTGTCCAGGTCTCACCAAGATTGTCTTGGTTTTATAACACTAACTTATATCTCGCCCTGTTTTGCCTATGTCCCAGTTTCTATAACAGTTTACAAATACAACAAATGTGTTACATGTTAAAATCAACACACTTGGTCTCGCTTCGTTGAAGTGAATAAACACGCTTGGTACCCTAAATGCGGTCGAGCGTGAAGACTTTGATTTATTTATGCATAGATGAGTGGTCATACGGTATTTTCTGTAGACGTATTAATTAATTCACAGTATTATGTGATTGCCATGTGTCTTCTGTCACGGAGATCATCCAATAAATAAATTAAATTTCCAATACAGCTGACCTGTGTTCTTTGATATAATTAAAAAGATAGAATTCTCTCAAGAATATGTTTCTATTAAACAAAAATCTGAACGTAGTGATAGATAAACTTAATTTCCAATAGAAATCATCCTTGGTTGGCGGGTCTGAAAGGGGAGCCTGTGGAGCCAAACTGTTAACTGTCAATCATATCGTAAACAGCAACTAAGAGAAATTTAAGGCGGAGTGTGTTGTCCCATAAAGGCCCGTATATAAGGAGGTTGTAGGGTTGAGATATTCAACTTCCTGTCCTTTAGCAAATCAGAATAGGTCTATGCCTTTTAGCATTAGAAATTTGGCCAAAATGCTGGTAAAAAGTACCCCCCCCCCCCCGTAGAGATTTTCACAAAAGGAACATCACAATTCACATGAAGAAGATCGGATACACGAAAACACACAAATGACTTTTTTAAGGGAATTACTCCTCTCCCTCCCCCTACTTTATAACATATTTATAACACTGGTTTCACACCACAGTGTCAAATTGACCTAGAGGCTATTATGAAGTTCGATTTGTCAGTTAAGCTGTCAATTATGGCACAACTTTTATCTGGACTGATCTGTAGGAGCTTGAGAATGGATACAGAAAATGAAACAAGAAGTTGAAAAGATGTTTACACCAGATGGCATCGATCTTGAACAGATATGTGCACCAGAAGGCATCGATCTTGAACAGATGAGTGCACCAGAAGGCATCGATCTTGGACAGATGTGTGCACCAGAAGGCATCGATCTTGAACAGATGAGTGCACCAGAAGGCATCGATCTTGGACAGATGTGTGCACCAGAAGGCATCGATCTTGAACAGATGTGTGCACCAGAAGGCATCGATCTTGGTGAAGAATTGATTATCTTTTCAAGACTATCTTTGCAATCACTAGAGAGTTCGTTGATAAACATATGAATGTGAATGAATGTTTGTTCACGGAGTTCATCTCCGAACATTTTCATGACATGAATGTTGTGAGACACAGACGATCAAAATAATCTACAATCAGTGATTCGAATGGACTTTTACCACCAGATCACGTGGAAGAACAGTTCACGAAACCAGTAGAGCCTTCACCAAACAACAAGCAGCCTAACAAGGTGTGTGTTTGCTGTAACGCAAGTACACTTGATAGAAATTGAAGCCTATTTACGCTAAGACGATATCAACATCATCATCAGGTGCTATGCCGGCTGGCGTAGGCGATCATGGCTCTCCACAGCTCTCTGTCTCCAGTATTATGTATCAATCTCGCTGTTGTTTCCCTGCCGTGCCAGGTTAGCAAACTGTCTAATGTTTTCTCACAATGTCACCATCTGTCTCTGCTGCCTTCAATCTTGCCTGTTGTGACTATGTTCTCCTAAACCTCCTTGTCTCATGAAGTGGCCAAAAATATGAAGATTGTCTTTTACTTATATTATTGATTAAAGTCCGTTTCGCATATGACTCTTTCAACACTTCCACGTTAGTTTTTCTGGCAGTCCATGATATCAACATACCTTAACCAAAAGGTTTTAATCCCTTACGACCAATCATCAACTAAGGAGACATTTATTCATGCACTGTAAATGTCACGTGAATGTGTCTCCTGTGTAAATCATTATTACACGTTTTTGAGTATTCCTGTATTTCTCGGTTGTTGTTTTTGTGTGTGTTTTGTTGGGAGGGTGGTGGGGGTTTACCGTGAGGATAAAATGAGACGATTGAACAGGCCTAAGACTGACTGTTTATTCGAGATTCCTAATCAGGGCTGGCACGTACTTTAAAAAAAAAAGAAAGTGACATTTCCCCGTAAACATGACAGAAGTTTAACATTACAATAGGCTATTCATTTAAGATGAGGTACAGTCTTCGCACGAAAGCTCAGCGTCCCCATTTACCTCATGTCCCTTTCCCTGCTATCACACCATACTATAAGCTTATAACCCGGCGTTGTGGCACACGCTCCACATGTGGAAAGGGGGGGGGGGGGATTTCATTGTTTAGGGGGGGACACATCAGAAAAAAAATATTTGTACTTGGATTTATAGTCTATTATATGTTTTGAAAATTTAGCCTACCTGACTGTTTTTTTTTCTTAATAATTTCCTAGTGTTTTCTTCCTAAAACCCAAGTCTTGTGTCCTCAACAAGTTATAATTAAGTTTCATTTATGGAATAATTCAATTTTTGAATAGACCTATAAAAAATGTAGGGCCGCTTTATGTTTACATGGGGGGGGGGGGGGAGTGGAGATATCATAATTTTTGAAAGATTGAGGCGGGGAAAGGTTTAAAGAAAAGGTTGGGTAACACTGCTATAACCTGCCAGGTTCACAGGAGTACCACATTGGATGAAATAATACCCAGAGTTCTCCAGCAAATGCTATCTTCAGCAACGCAGATGAGTGTGAAAATACCGTGACCTATCCAGCCCTTGATGCTGCCTGTCCATGATTTTCTTAGTCTTCGTCTGCTTCTTCCAACCTCGACTGTTCCCTGTAGTATAGTTTATGACGATTAATCATATCATCACACGTAAAAAAACAACCCATCAGGGCTGTAGACAAGTTTTCACTGAGGAATGGGGAATGACTAAATCGTAACAGACAACTACGTTTAATGATTGTCACTATGGTCTTATTGTCCAGCAAGTCTAGGCTATATATTATATATTAATACCTCATGATGTTTTGACATTGACATATATGTCACTTCGGTTGTGTTGTTTTCATATGCTCACTATTATATTGATGTTATCAAAATTCTTCTTGTTTTTCCCCTGTACTTGCTTATAATTCTTTTTATTTTTCTATTCATAATCCGATGAATTGTAAAGATAGATAATTGTAGTTGGTTGAATGAAGCATAATCCATCTGTCTGCCAATATTCTTCTTCCACTTTTAATATATGGTCCTCACATTTTATCCAGAATTCTTTGTCAATGACGGAGAGCATAATATATGAAATTATCTGAACATCATTACGTTTGAAGGTTTTATTTTCCTTTGCCACTGCTACCTTAATTTTAGCCCAAACAAATTATATTGGATAAATGTGAATGATACGGTGGTAATCTTATACATCTATGTCCATACTCCTCTATAATTTTGTCAATGTGGTAAGTCTGTGCTCTGTGTGCATTCTTTACCAACAGCAGTAACTCCGGTTTCAAGTAAATGGAATATGTTCCTTTCTAAGCCATATTTTTATCTCTTACTTAGTAGATAAGGATGTAGGGATCTTATCTTCACATGCAACAACATTATGGTAGGAAGCGTTGTCCATAACCAGACAGGAGGGTCTATCTAATGAGGGAAGTACAGTTTTCTCTATCCACTCTCTAAATATATGACCATTCATCTCAGCATAGTAGTCTCGATTATCGGTAGATTTGGAAATCTCCCGGTAAATGTAATTATCTTATTATATAAACACTTATAGGTTTCTGGTTGTACTTGAGAAAATAGAGAGAAACAAGAGCACACAAATTGCCAGCTTAAGTTAAAATGATGATGATGCCACTGAAGAATTATATACAATCAATAAACAAAATTAAACACAACAAAAAAAGACTAACAAATCATTTCAATGAGATTTCTTTAATTCATTGCAGACATTCAAACTCAGAAAGTGTAAGGTGTCACACAAATTATTCACATCCAACTAAACCCACAATGCAGTATACCATTACTCCTATAGAACTCCTTCACATCCAACTAAACAAACAATAAATAAATACAATTAAATAATATCCTGTGATGGACATTGTTATTTTAACTATTGTTGAATTTTAAATTACCGCTACCAATAATACATCCAATTTCTTTGCTACTACAATGTGGATGATCATGTCTCAAACTACTAGCAACTCTAACCACATTGGCATTTTGAGACAGACCCACAGCCCATTCCAACACAGAGCTGACAAAACCACATGTGCCGTGTACAATTACTTTTCTAGCACTAGATTCACACTCAATTAAACCGTTATGGCAACATACAATTTTCTATAGCATGTTTCACTAGCTTTGCTCAACTTCAAAATGATGTATCTCAGTAAATATATAACATACATATTTGAAAATTTGTGTATCAATCTGAAATGCTATATACCAGGGCTATTAAATTATATATACTGGGAGGGGGGGGGGGGGGCAAAATGTAGAAAATGGGGATCATCACGTGCCAGAGGTCCGAATATAGTTATATAAATCTGTTTTTTAAAATAACTATTTCATTGTTTTAGCAATGAATGATACTCGGGCACCTACTAGGCCTCCTCGGGTCAGATTTGGCCCGTGGGCCGCCATTTGAATAGCCCTGGTATATACCCTATGAATTAAATTTTTCAGTAAAATGCAATCATTGATTTCAATTATCATTTAGTTGCGATATATATTTCAAAAAGTATACTTGTCAACTTATATCTCACACACATTCTTAAGATGTTTAGTCAATTAAACAATGTCACTTACATATGATTGGTTAATCATACAATTGCATGACTTAAGTGTGAAATTTCACTAAGTTGTACTCTTGAACAGGTAGTGTTTAAGGTTGTATCTGGTGTAATATTTGAAGTGGTAAATTTTCTTTTCTCTATACACAATTATTAGTATGTCAACAAAGATCAAAGGATTTCATTCGTTTATAAAAAATGGACAAGATGCACAAATATAAAGTACATATTTATTAGGTCTAAAACAATATAAGATCATTTGCAAAACATGGCATTAATATGTTAGACTATTAATCCAATAATTACGTTTGTTTGAGGCAAAGCTAGTGAAACATTCTATAGCATTAGATTCACACTCAACTAACACCTTAAATGGCGGCATTCAATTACTTATCTAGCATTAGATTCACACTTATCTAGCATTAGATTCACACTCAACTAAAAATCTCAATAGCAATTATATAAAAGATAAAATTACATTTAATCAAATCCGATGTCATGCTGATTATAAAGCACATTTTGTGGGGGGAGAAAGAACATCAAATAGTGACGATTGTTTATACTATTAAAGAAGCCTAACATGGACATCACATTTCCTCCATTTTTTGCTCAAGTGTTTGCACATCTGGTACCTCTTTGTCCGCAGGCAGCGGCTTTTTCTGCTGATTTAAGAAGAAAATAAACAACATTGTGAACCTGCTCTTCAATTAAGTAATGATTAATGGCTAGAAAAAAAACAATATTTCATGACATAACAAATATTTTTCTTAAACTAATCATATAATCCTGTAACCAGTCACGGATGATTGAGGGAAAATTGTGTCGTGTCCATTCCTTGATGTAGTCTGTCCATGCTCTTTATTTGTCCTCCTGTTTCTTTCACCTTCTGTATTTCCTTGTTTTTGACAAGGAATCATGCCAGCATACATGTCCAAACTATGCAAGTTTTTATCGTTTTATTATTGAAAGCAATGGTTCCTGTGGAACTGTTTACATCTCTAGTTTATATTTTACGTGCACAATTGTCGTATGCTCTCTATGGGAGATTCGCAGAATTCAAACATTAGTATTCAAATGTTTGTAGTTGTCTCTCCATTTCTGCAGTGAGTGTCCATCTCTCACAACCATATAACACAATAGAAAGCACTAATGAGTTATAAAGTTTAATTTTCACCCTAACACTGATATTGTTTTTTCAAATTAAGTTTGACCTTAACATAGAAGCTAAAGCCATCTCCAGCCTTATCTTTAATTCGGCTTTGCATTTTTCATCGCTGCATATGCTAGATTAGAGATATTTGAAAGCATTCACCTCCTCAAATTTATATTAATTCATCATGATGTTGGTCTGTACTTCTGTGTCTCTGCTGTTAACCGAGACATTGCTCTTTTCTGCGTTGATTTCCATTCCGTACTTGTTGCTAAATTTTTCAACTTTGCTGTTAACTCTTGTAATTCTCGTAATGCGAACTTTAAAAGTGATAGAAATTATAATAAACATGGCATTCGTCTTGTGACATGTCATTATTGTTGTTAAGGATATCCAGAGTCTTCTGCATATGCCATCTTGGTGCAGACGAACAACGTGAAATCATATCATAATAGTTTTACCCAGCAAACATAGACTTCACTCATTTGGGGGGGGGGGGGGGGGGTGTGTGTGTGTGTGTGTTATTACTCTTAAAAAGGATGGAGGCTTAATGTTTTAACTCCCTTGGGGGGGGGGGGGGGTCTAGATTCCCAATAGCTACTCAAAGGATCAAGTCCATGTTTACTGAGAGAATAAGACGAAAGAACCAAATAGCAATTTTTTCTTCTTCGGCGATCATTACTCAGTCAGGTTGGGACTTCAGATTCTATGATATAGGCTGCTGTCTGTTTTAGAGTGTCCACTGTGCCATACAGTTTATCTTCAACTCTGATTGGGGAAATAGCAATTTAAAGATGGCCACTCCGGAATTGATATACACCAAAGAGGAACTCTTGAGACCAACGGGAACTGAGGAGTAGTGTTCTATTTTTAATCAGCGAAGCGGTGAAGTCTATACAATTTATCGGGGAATGAAGGTCTAGTGGTGTGAGTTCTGGTTCACTATCACAAGTCAGAAATGAAAGAGTAAGCAATTGATGGCTAGCAATTTATGGCGCCATCCATCAACAAAACTTGGGAAGTTTTTCATGCAGCTATCTAGTTGTACATAATGGTTGCAGGCCATTATGTGATTGGATGTCTGCATACCAAATATGGTGGAGCTTCCCTTCTACATACAAACTTCCTTTGAGTTGGTTTATCTATCTATTGTCTTTTCTCTGCTTGTGCTGTGAGATGTTGCAGGATTGAATGACGACTGGTTTAAGGGTTATTGCATGTTTGGTTGCTTGGTATGCAGTAATACTGTGCCGTGGGAGAATGTTGTAAACTCCTTCAATCCATCTTCTTCTTGGTCTTCCTCTGTATTTTGCTCTTTCCATTTTCATGCTGTATGCTTTTGCCGCTGGCCAGTAGGGGTTCATTCTCATTAGGTGGCCGAACCATTTCATTCTGTTTTTCAATATACCGGAGTACTTGACCATTGATGTTGTTCCAACAGTTCTTGTAATCTCATTTCTTACATGATCGCTTCTTGTTCTGCTTTTCTTAGACATCTCATTTGAGACGTAGTAAGCTTTCTCTCTTGTTCTTTAGTTAGTGTCCATGTCTGATTTTTGAAAACATAATGTGGGATGAATATTGTATGTATGATTTTCCTTTTGGTTTCGATTAGGATAGATATGTTTCAAATTTAGTTACGTTCATAATTTATGACATAACCGATTAAACGACCATTTAAATAGACTGGTCCCATCACCTCTGTGCTCTTGTGGGCAGGCAGCACAGACCACTGAACATATCCTGCAAGACTGCAATACACTAAACCAGTTAAGGGAAGAACACTGGCCCACAGAGATGGATATCCACAGAAAAATGTATGGAAACACTGAGCTTTCACATACAGCAGCATTTATTAAGAAAACAGGACTTGCTGTGTAGACATGTCAAACTGCAAACGAGAAGATAATTTATATAGTTGACTTTTTGAATTCTTGTCTGAATCTCTTGTCTCTGAGTAGGTGACTTCTCAAAATATTACATTAAAGCTGATGGTTTCTTCTGGGTATTAAATAAATATCCCACTGCACATAGGAAACAAGAGCTTCATTGTGAGTAATTCCTGGGAACTGAAACAAGTCTTTATGTTCAATAAGCTACAGAGAAGACTAGCTTCTGTGTGTGAGGCCAGTCTTTCAGTACTAAAGAAATGTATCACTTCATCTAAACAATAACAAAACAAATCTTACCTGAGGTTTATCTTGCTCTACGGGCTTGGAGGGTACCAATAAAACTTTAGTAATATCTGCATTGAGGAGGTCAATCTTCTTGCTGTTGTCAAAGGACATCTAAAATAAAAGATGGCAATAAAATATGATGACTTTAATGAATTAAATATATTAAGCAACAATAATTGTTTGGATGTCATATAAGAATTAATCTCTGGCATATAACAAAAATGTATAATACAACGCAATCTGCTTGCGTGCAAGGGACATAAGTTATGCACTGACATTCTTGCACTACAGGCATACCTATATATGCTCAGTCTCCCCCAGTAGTTGTTGAAGGGTATGCATATGCTAATTGTCCTGTGTTTCACTGGTTCAATACATTCCTCATTCTTCATTCCCCCCTACAGGTGTCCAGTTGTAATAGCCCATGAGTAATATCATTCTCAGAATCTCAGCTTCGATGTCTCATCAATGCCTGTGTCTGCATCCAGCAGGGACTCATTAGGCAGTTTCAGGATGTCCCACAGATATGTCCCTTAAGATACAATGGAAGATCAAGAATATGCTGGATAGACATCAAGAATATGCTGGATAGACATCAAAGATTCCTGATTTAAAAACCAGTACCATAGTACACAAGACATTCCTATAAGAGATCTGCCATTTGTTCCAGCAGCCATTCAAAAGTACACAAACTCAAAATCCCAGTCAGATGTTGATTATGTAACCTTCAGATCTTTCCAGAGAGGACACACATTCTCTCCCCATCCATGGTGATCCTTATTTCTGTTGTCTTCTAAGTATGTGTATGTTGTCATCTCCAGTGCCATCATCTTCACTCTGTAGTAAATCAATGACAACTCTTACTAGGTCAGCCCTATCTCTTCAATACTATGCCTTCCACCACAGCATTTCCTGCCACTGAGATATTGCATGTCTCTTTGCAGGCGTTTCTCATGTGACATCTACAACCTTCATATTCCATGGACAACATCCCTAAAAGTTTTGGTCAGAAACACAGCACAAGACGCTGTATTTCTTTATCCAGTGTGCACCACGAGGAGGTACTTTTACAATCTTGGTTATCTGCTAACCCTGGGACCACATGAGAGCAATAATGGGCTCCTTTGCACCCTGACAATAGAACTAGACACTATTAAAAATCGCTATATTTGCAGTTTGGTACCCTGAAGTCATAAGCCATTTGGTCTTTGTACCGAAGACATTAATTAATTTAGATTTTGGGGAGAAGGGGGTGGGGGTGATGCCGTTGTTGTGTTATCTTGTGTTTATGTACTTCATTGTTATCTTGGATGTCTCTGCTGTTAAATTCTTTTGTGATAGTCTCATTATTTTTACTGCTTTTCCTTGTTTGTTCACTGTTGGTCTTGTACTTCCTTAAAATTAAAAAAGACCACAAGTTTGAAACGTTAAAACTGTTTTGTATACTGTTACTTATATTTGTTCGTACCCATATCCTATAGTCTGATTGTACATTCATTGTTACGCTGATCAACCTTGCATTTTAACATAAGCATTATTGTTATAAAGCAGTCTCACTTATTACCAACAAGTAGAAGTATTTTTAATGTGAACATTTTACAATTTTAACTCCATCTTGTTTCTAATAATCAAAATGTGGTATTTTCAGATCACGCATGTGTACATGTTAACATTTTTGTATCATGTTCTGCACAAATTTCTACCAGCTAAACTACACCTCTTATGAAAAATATACCACATGAAAAAACACAACTAAGACATTTTAAAGTCCTGTTATTACATAAATATTTTGTCTAGGTTTTTCAGGATACTGGGTCAAAGCAGTCAAAACCAGTACATCTAATCGCCCTGATGTTACTTGAAAGAATGAAACATCTGGTGTTCAGCGGACTGGAAGGCACTTGCCAGCAGAGGGTTATGGAACGCAAAGAGCTTTGTGAGACACGAAGAACACTCTGGGCATCCACTTCATCCTGGTACACCTGCAGTCATTGTCTTCACTTAATTTGTCACTGGAACACTGTTGGATCAGGAAGAGATAGAGTGTGTAGACGAATGGCGCAACTCCTACGCACTTTAAACAAAATTCAGCGCTAGTCATTACTAAAATGCTCTAGAAGAAATGACAGAGCTGCTCAATGTCCCACAGACTCATCCCACACTTGCACAGAGTGTGTGGTAGACATGTCCCACAGACTCCTCCCACACTTGCACAGAATGTGTGGTAGACATGTCCCACAAACTCCTCCCACACTTGCACGGGAGTGTGTGGTAGACAATTCCAAATACGTTTAGGACCCATTAGTCCCAGTCGGGCACACTGCAGACATCATCATCTTCAGTCACCCCAGCTGAGCTGAATGGTCATCGTTGACTTCAGCGGACAAACAGCACATGAGAGCCAGACCAAATGTTGTTGAGAGGTACAATCCTTTTTCCATCACTGCATGGAACTTGAGGAAGCTACAAATGTGGGTACAGGTATGTAGATCTAGATGTAGACAACAAAAAGTTGACAGATTAATGTGGTTATACACAATGTTACCTTTTTAAGATTGGTCTTCACGGCTTTGGACTGTGTCTTTCTTGTTTTAGCTTTGGCCTTTACTACGGCTTTCTTGTGATTCTTAGATTTCTGAAGCGCTTTAGCGTTGGCACCCTGAACTTTCTTTTGTCCGGTACGACCTTTCTTTCTTGCCATGTCTGTTTAGTATTCTGTGAATGATATGGGAGGTAACAATGAAATAAAATTATCATAACACAAATTGGAGATAACTATTGATAAGTCTGATCAGCCAAGATGAATGATGTAGTACGCATGCCATTATATCTTTCGTGGGTTGTGGTACAGTAGTATAACTACAGTTTGCTGCTGGCTATTGGAAAAAATTGTATAGATGTTTGTCAATGGATTACAAGGCATGAAAGGGGAGTAAAGAATAGCAACACTGTTTACCTTCCATCCATGTCACAAGAGATAGCTGAGGAGGTTTGGGCGCGGGTTTACTATCCTATCCCATATAGGGTAAAAGTGGCACAGAAGTTATGTTAAAGCCAGATGTGTGAGACCGAAAAGTACAGAAATCGCATTTAAGCTGTAAACCATGGAACAACTAATTAAGTTTTCTAAACTACATCCTGCCAATCTGCTGGAGTTTGAGAACGATCTCAGAAGAAAGTAGAGATATCAATATGATCTGCTTGTGTACGTTTATTTATGAAACCGCTTTACGGTGTTAGTGGCACGCTGGGAGATGTCTTCATGTGGTTGCAGTAACCCACATTCCCGCATAATGAAACAATAATGAATGGTTTCAATATAAATTACTTTGTTCTGCACATTTTCATAAAAGCTGCAAGCTATGGCGCAGCCGCTCTGACCTGGAGAAGACAGTGGACTTCGCCCTAACGACAGGTCTGACAATATCACATGGTTGGGAAAAGTGTTTAATATGGACATTTGTTATAGACGTATGCGATATAGAAGTATCACACAGTAGCACTCCCCAAGTTCGATTCGAATGTGTCGTGTCACTGACACAAATGAAACTGACGTTTACTTTACTTCAATAGAAGACTTGTTGGCTAAAGGGAAATCCAGCCTTCTTGATGACAAAATTGATTATCCCGTGATGTTCATTATCACTACACCGGTAACTATATTTTGTGTTGTCTGCAAATGCCGACAAACAAGAATAACGTAAATGATAATTTAAAAAAAAAAAAACAAGATGTAAAAAAAGGCTTGTTTGTAAATCTGATTCAGCTGTAAATATATTTTTTTTCCAGATCGCAACGGCTGCAAGGTAGAGACCCAGCCTTAAATGAGTACCGAATTAATCCGGGTAGTAAAGACTGCGAGGGAGAGGAGATGGCTACCGCCCTCATATAGCAGAGACACTGATATGTGAGATTGCTAACATCTCACACCCCTACGGCATTAATAAATGCTATAGGTAACTTTACTTACTTATATTGGAGAAAGTTACGCACAACGCACTGTTGCGCATCACTGCTATCTGGACTATATCCCGCTGCAACAGAGATCCAGCAGGAGTTTGAAAATACACACTAAAAAATGCGTTTCCTACTAACAAAAATCACACTGCATGCCAAACAAACTAGAGGCATCCTTTTTTTTTAAATAAAAAAAAACCCACCCACAACGTTCTACATATAAAAGTACAGCAATTCATTAATACGACTTGGAAACTTAGAACTGAATGAGACAAAAGTTGGCATACAAACAGTTATCGGAAACTGGATAATCGAAGACTTGCGGTGACACCATTCCCAGCTTACTGCAGCGTTACCATTCAGCCACAGCGTGACAAGTCGCAAGATCAGACCTACCAGCAGAATTCAAATAAATCTTTTTGACCATGTTTGCAATTATTGCCGTATGTTCGTTGGTCCCTATTTATATGCTTTGTGCCACATGCTAACGTCGGCCAACCAATTGTACGGGAATAATCGACCCAAAAAGTCTTGTTTGAATTATGTTGGCAGGTCTTCTATAGCGAAAGTCACGGTCACAGCAGTAACAGACCAAAAGAGAGCAATTGAATCATGCCGCGGTTCTGACAGTCCAACATAATATAATCACTGGACCGTGTCAGTTGGATGTCTTAATATATGCGTTACATTCTAACAAGTGCATACGTTACGTGCGAAACTACATAAACATTTATTCAAGTATTTCGACAAATGTAAATTATATATCATATAGAACGACCAAAAGGATTTATTTTTAAAAAATGCGCAAGGTAAACAGAACCAACAAGAATCAATGCTGTGTATAAGCCAAACCTGTAGACCGTGGGCGGAGAAATACGGACCGTCAAGTAATTTCACTGGGCTGATTTAATAATATTGCTATATGCACTAGCCCCCTAGATAAGAAAATGCTAGATCACAAGCTCCCACCAGAACCACACAGAAAAGTATTATGCATCGATGCACCCGGTTTAGATATACCTGCTGAAGGAATGCAAATACAAATTTACTATATGTGAACGTGCACTAGTTGCTATATACGAATGTATACTAATTGTTATATGTGAGCAAGCACTAGTTGCTATATGCGAATGTATACTAATTGTTATATGCGAACGTGCACTAGGTCCTATAAATGAATATCTACAAATTGATATATGTAAATGTATACTAGTTGCTATATGTGAATGTTTACTAGTTGCTATATGTGAACATATACTAGTTGTCACATGTGAACATATACTAGTTGTCACATGTGAACATATACTAGTTGTCATATGTGAAAACCTGTTAGTCGACAGAATGTACAAATAGTTGAATATATCAGGATTTTGAAAGGGGGAATTATAAGATTATATGTAATATTTCCAATAAGACAAATAATGGATCATTCAGTAACCCCTCTGCCACAGAAACCATCTAGTTGGATTGTTGTAAAAGTAGCTATGACTTATTGAGATTTTGGATCGAGTTAATTACTAATTAATACTGTACATTCAATAAATGTCATTGCTATTCAACTAATGCAAACACATTTTAGACCGATCGCATGGCCAGTGCTATGTCGGGGATCGGTTTTCGAACCACGAGTACGTTCGGCCGAGATGTGTTTGTGAAACGGGTTCACTAACGTATCTGCTATTGAGGACATTGTTAAACAAATTATTGAATCGGTTTAAGCAGAGGTAAGCAACTTTCATCCCATGACCGAAGACTAACTATAAGTGTGAAATGCTTTGAGAAGAGCATCCTTCTCGTGTGGGTTAATTTCTAGAAGATGAACATGCTGGAGAGATTCCAGTCCTCCAGGCGACATAGTGCTAGCCGGCAAACATTTGTGAACGAATGCAAAAAAAAGTACCAAAAAAATAAATACTGGAGCACGGCTGAAGACTCTCTTGCTTAAGAAAACGAAGGAGCACGTACAGCCATTGCCAGAAAACAATAACGAGGTTGCCACTATAAACAATCAAATTCACTCACTACACTTCCCGAAGTAGCAGCTCTTCTTGTACCAACCTTGACAGCGCACGAAACTAGAACTCTAGTGTTATACAAAAAACAACTAAGTGATTTCAAGATAAGCAATTCTGTAGTCACAGCATGCAGACGCCAGAAACTGCATTTTCTGTTAGATTTCTTCTTTGTTCCCCAAGTGCAACCATGTTAACTAATTCATAAACGGATTATACTTTGACGTGAGTTTTTTTCCCTGTTATTTTCGTTTGGCTGTTAAAAGAAATATCGAGTTTCCATTATACAAGTGTATTTAACGTATTCTGGATAATGTCAGACAATCGTGAGACTGCTGAAGTAAATACAATACATCGTTTTCCTCCTTGAAGATTATGGTTTTTTTTAAAAGGAATAATTACAATGCTTTCTACAGTTACCCAATGCTTTTTGTAATTCTTGCTTTGAAATAAGCTGTTTTTATGTGTGCGTATCCTATATGGCGGATAGGATGACATCTCCTTATTTCTCAAGGAAACACACAAACATACATACCTTTACCGAGTCACCCAACAATACATTCCTGTAGATCCTCGGGATCATCCTTCTAAAGTAACGCTATTTGACGTATCTCGTGATTTTCATTGGCTAATTGTGCATAACGAACGTGTCGACAGCAAATGAAATTCACGAGAAAAGTCATATATCGTCACTTTATAAGGATGATTCCGATGAATCCACATGACTGTATTGTCGAGGGACTCATCTTTACCTAATTTTAAATTCACACCACTTAAATGATGTATACAAATTCAACAATTCACTTAAATTATGCATACAAATTCAACAAATCACTTAAATGATGTATACAAATTCAACAAATCACTTAAATTATGCATACAAATTCAACAAACCACTTAAATGATGTTATACAAATTCAACAAATCAAATGATGCATACAAACTCAAATCACTTAAATGACGTTTATAAATAGTTTTGCTGACACACCTTTTGCCAACAAATGTAAATTATATATATACATATAACATTATATAAATGTATACTATATGTAAAATAGAAACGATATATTTTTTAATGAAAACAAACTTTTACTAAAGGTGCAGCATCCATCAATCTGCGCGCAACGCAATGAGATGTCCCATACCTTCCCCTGGATTACTGGGGGGGGGGGGGATTCTCAGTGCGTTGCGCGCAGAACGAATGATCGCTAGTAGACGAGTCGTGTTTTTTTGTTAATAGCGCGTACCGGAAGCTGTATGCAATGAAGCCTAATATTAAAATGTTGGAATTAAATCACGTGATATGGACACATTAGACCGTAATGAACCCTAAAATGATACTACAATTGAGTAATGATGCCAGTTTAGCTTATGCATTCGGTTTTTGCCTCAATAAACTGGTTTAGAATTAGTGCCTACCTATGTGATTATTATTATTTGGCTATGTTTATGAGTTTATGTTTATCATTTATTAATTTAAATATAAACATATTTATAGTTATGGTTATGATTAGTTGTGTAAAAACAACCCTAACCATTAACCTTAGAAATTAATATTTAAATCAATTATTGATATAATATTTAGAATAATTAACTATACAATACGTATGTAGACACTAGCTGCAAACAAGAACCGAAATAGGTACCATAGCCATAGAAACATTAATACTCACATTTTCATATTATATATATATATATATATATATATATATATATATATATATATATATATATATATATATATACCTGAACCTAATACACTTGAAATATTCAGTAATCATATTTTTATCAAGGAAAACTTTTAATCGAGTAAAGCCCAGCTTAGTGTGTGTTAACATGCCAGCAAGAATGTTATGTTAAGTGCGTTATTACAAAGATACAAGAGAGAGTATTCGTCAAACTGGCAACGACCACCATATCACACATAGAAAGGGGATATTATCAGGGGATAAGTATAAAATGTATACGTATACATTAAAATAAATATATATGATATAAATTAGGACGGTCGTTAAAAGTTTCGTTAAAAGGTCCTGTATGAGCAAATAACTTCAAATATACAATGTGATGTAACATATAGTGGCCCCATCTGGTCACGTGACGATTCTAGAAAACAGGTCTGTATTACTCTGTCGATGGTCACATTCCAATTTCTAGATACCCTTTTAAAACAATTATTCAGCCAGATCGTCGCTAGCAACTAGCAATCTAGCAACTGACAGTTGTAAAGGGGTAGCAAAAGAGGAATGAAATCTCAGTTAAGAGCTAGTGTCTAATTTCATTGAAAGAATTGGTTCCAGTCGGCTAAATAGTTGTACTGATAACCTTCACATTGGCATACATCGGGCGACGCCGCTGGTGTCTTGGGTAGGCCGACAGAAGTAGCTCTTCAATTATGTTATAAAACGAATTATAATGCTCAAGTTGTGAACGACTTGTCACATTGGTGTAACGACTTGTCACGCTGGTGTAACACTTGTCACGCTGGTGTGAGGATGGTAGATCTACCATTCAAAATGATCTATCCAGCGACGTAAGTACCAACACTTGAGGTGATGCGTCGCTCCTGGAGCATTGTTCAACATAAAAGGACTTCAGTTCTTCGTGACTGCACGTCAAGGAATGTTTGAAATGATGATTGTGTGATTTCTTCAGTGCAATTTTATGCAAGATTTGTGCAATTTTATGCAAGATTTGTGCAATTTTATGCAAGATTCGTGCAATTTTTGTGTGCATACGTTGAGATGTTAGTTGACATAAATGTGACAGTACCTGCGACTTTAAAAGCATCCGCCTCAACATATCCGATTTCGACAAGACTTGCTACAGCAATTTTTCTAGTCATTGCAGGCTTCTTCGTTCTAAACTCCTGCAGACTAGCAGGATGTAATTCTGAGAACGCAAAATACTGTGTCATGCTTTACAGCTTGTCTGCGATATCTGCGTCTTCTGGCAGGGCACATCCGACTTCGCCGCAAATTCCAAATTTAAAATCTAACAACATAACAGTGTCTGTTTGCTGACCCTGTATGGAGAGGTGGCATCCAAGTAACAAGGATGTGTAACATGGTCAACATAGCAGTGTGTGTTTGCTGACCCTGTATGGAGAGGTGGCATCCAAGTAACAAGGATGTGTAACATGGTCAAGTAGTGAAAGACTTAACTCGTTGCTGTAAAGGTAATTATGTAGATATATCATCCATTTGATGTACTAAACGCTGTAAAAAAACTGTCAAATACTGAATGTTTCCCGTTAAGGAGTTTCAGGGAGGGATTTTGTAGCTGTGTGATAAAGCCCGCAAGCACTTGCTGTCTCCACGTCATGTACAGGGCGAGTTTTTTTTTAAATACTACCGGGGATCGAACTCTAGACCTCACTAGTGTGAGACTAACGCTCTAAACTCTCGGTCATGCTGCCACTGTCAACTAAGCGCTGTAGTTACACGATATTGGGGTGATGAATGGCGATATCTGCACCTTTAGAAACATTCTGATGTGGAGATAAGGGAAAGCAAAGAAATAGCAACACTACTACATGCCATGCAAAGCGTATGACGCGACTAATGAGGTTTTTGGAGTGGAGTTGGCTGTCCCATCCCAGTGGCGTAGCGTCAATAGACACAAATATGCTCGGCGTCCCCTCCCATGATTATACAACTTTAACTCACACCGCCCGTGTGTTGCCGGGGCCCGAAAGGGGAGCAAAGAATAGCAATAATCTTTACCTTCCATGCATGTCGTAGGATTCGACTGAGGAGGTTATGGGATGGAGTTGGTTGTCCCATCCCATATAGTGTCAGTGATCCAAAGTCATGCTGAAGTAGTATGTGTCAGGCCGGAAGGCGCATACATCGCAGCAATGATGTAAACCATGACACAACTCATTCCATTCTCCGGACTACATCCTGCTAATCTGCAGGAGTTTGTGAATGAACACAGACGAAGAAGAACAAGTATCAGGATCGTTGTAGACTCTTTGCCTTGCCACTTTGATAAGCTTTCTAATACTTTCTAATACCGTTCTCTCTCTCTATCTCTCTCCCTTTCAATCGTATTCGTTGCAATGCTCTCCATATCACACTGTCTCATAACGTGGCCAATAAAGGTCCTATAGAAAACCTACATAAAGTAACACTTTTTTCCACGTCGGCACACAGTTTACCTGCGTGCTTCATAGAGGATGAACGTTGCCAGGTACACAGTACTACGCTCCGGCAAAAATGTTTCATTAAACGGGAAGTTTCAAGGCCAAATAAAGCGTCTGGAAACAGTTAAAGACATCCAGGCGAGAACTTAGTGTGGAGAACTGAAGTTGTATTTCAAGGTAAGATATCACATTAACAACTCGTAGGAGTGTTTTACGATCGCTTGTATATTTACTATTAATTCTTTCACCTGGGAGTGATTTACAACCGTATGTATATTTACAATTAATTCTCTCATTGTGTTTGTATTTTACAACCGTCTATATTTACAATTACTAGTTCTTTTACGTGGGAGTGTTTTACGATCGCTTGTATATTTACTATTAATTCTTTTACCTGGGAGTGATTTACAACCATATGTATATTTACAATTAATTCTTTCATTGTGTTTGTTTTACAACTGTTTGTTTATTGATTAGCTACTGTGGGAGTATTTTACAACCGTCTATATTTACAATTAGTTCTTTTACGTGTGAGTGTTTTACAACCGTCTATATTTACAATTAGTTTTTTATGAGTGTTTTACAGCAATCTGTATATTTACAATTAACATAAGTATCTAAGAGAAGAATACGTACATAATATAATTTTACGTACATAAGTTACTGAGAAAAATTTACGTATTAAGTTACTGAGAGAATTTTACGCACATATGTCACTGAGAGAAATTAGCTGGCCAAGTATGGCGTCGTGTAGCCACTGAATTGTTACATTCTCCAACATTGCAAAATCATTGTTTTATTAAAGTGACTGAAGTGTTTTTCCAATCGGAACATATTAATTACATCTGTGTGCTTCTGTCTGCATGTGTAATTAATCTGTCACATATAAACTGACATGCCATGCAGTCAGTGAACAACATCTCCATTGTGACATGCCATGCAGTCAGTGAACAACATCTCCATTGTGACATGACATGCAGTCATGTTATATCGTGCTTATATCAGATCACAAGCCAGGTATGCAAAAGACCAGCCATTGCAAATACACCTATCTGAGACAAACAAGGCAACTTACTCATTACTGAATAAGAACAAATACATCGATGAACATTTTACAGAGGTGCTGAATAGTCGACCACCACCAGCATTAACTCCAAACGTTGAGATCTAACCAAACATATCATTTATCGCCCGTGTGTTGCCGGGGCCCCAAAGGGGAGCAAAGAATAGCAACACTGTTTACCTTCCACGCATGTCGTAAAAGGCGACTAAGGAAGTTATGGGGTAGAGTTGGCTGTCCCATCCCATATAGGGTAGTGATCCACGGCCATGCTGAAATCGGATGGGTCGGGCCGAAAGGCGCATATATCGCAGCAATACTGTAAACAATAACACAACACATTCCGTTCTCCAGTCTACATCCTGTTAATCTGCAGGAGTTTGAGAACAAACGCAGAAAATTTCATTTATTATGCAATGAAATTACACGTGATGAGATCAGACGAGCAATTAAAAGACTAAAAAATGACAAAGCAGCTGGCGACGATGAGATTAGTGATGAAATGTTGAAGGCTGATGATGAGATTAGTGATGAAATGTTGAAGGCTGATGATGATACAACTCTTTTAAAGATGACTGATATTATAAATCAGGTATCCCCCAACAATGGAAAGACGGAGTGTCATAGTAAAATTACCAAAGAAAGGAGATATATCTGACTAACAATTGGTGAGGAATCACTGTTGCCACTGTCAGGAAAATGATTATATAGTATGGTAGTATGATGCTAGAGAGGCTCAAGGGCCTGGAAGACAACACAAAATTAGAGATGATCAAGCTGGATTCAGACCACAACGATCACGTATTGATCAAATTTTTAACCTTAAAACAATTATCGATGAATCAGTAGAAATGCAATCTCCACTTATTATCAACTTTATTGATTTTTAAAATAGTCTGCACATGGCAACACTCTACATGATCATTGCAAATTACATCTTCCCAACTACATATTTAAATGTAATCAAGGCTTTATATAAAAATTCAAGATGTGTTAAAACAGACGAGAGCCGGACTGAATGGTTTTACGTTGAAACAGGAGTAAAACAAGGCTGCATTATGTGACCAATGCTTTTTAGCTTGGCTATGAGAAATTACAACCGAAATGAACACTTTGGTATAACATGGACAGGCGATAAAATTCCAAGTGATCTTGGTTTTGTAGATGACTTGGCGTTATCACGTCCAACCCCTGATAATGTACAAGATATGCTGAATCGATTTGTTGTCACCTTTCAGAACAAATTGGCCTTCACGTCAACATTTCCAAGACCAAGTTAATGCATTTTAACCGTAACTGTAACCTTAAAATCACCCTAAACGGAGAAACAATTCAGGTATTTTATCAGCGTTATCCACCAAGCTATTCGACTCCGTAGACAACTTACAGACCTACCTTAAGGTCTGTACCAAAACAAACCCCGTGGAGTGAAAGTCATGGAATACCTAAATACATTCAGACCCACGTATACATTCAGACTCAGGTATTCCTGAGAGGTCAGTGCTTCAATCTCTCCAGTATGGAAAACTAACAGACTTTAAAAAATTACTTAATGAACTGTCTTACCAGTATAGGGTAACCATGCAGTGGATAACCCCCCCCCCCCACTGTGGAATACCAGGAAATGAAAAAGCAGACCAACTGGCTAAGGAAGGTACGGGCGAAGATCAACCAGATGTATCACCTACCATCAGAAACTACAGATGATCAAGTCAATAAGAAAGCCACAAACACCAACTCAAGATGACTATCAAATTATGAACAGATCAGAACACAACCGACTTCGCAGTCACATGTACACAAAGTTCAAGATTGGCAACCCGGACATGTGTACATGCAGCCCATAGTGCCAAACATATATTTTAAGAGTGTTCTGAGTATGAAACGCTGAGGCAGACATATTGGCCAGAGGAAACAACACTGGAATCAAAGTGCTATGGACCACTATATGAACTACAAAAGAGTTTTATTCAGGAGACAGAATTACAGATATAGACATGTTTCAAATGAACGAATGAAGTCAGTTGATAACTTTTCTTATTTAGGCATCAAAATGACACAAGATGGAGATAGAACAAAAGAAATCTCTACCAGAATTGCACTGGCACCAAGTGAATTCCACAACCGTACAAAAATCTGAAGTAAACATACCAAACTACGACTGTTCAACTCCAATGTGATATCCGTGTTGACATATGATTGCGAAAATTGGAAATAATGACAAAGGCGCTGGAGATGACATTTAATTCATTTGAAAATAAATGTCTTAGAAGACTCTTAAAGATTGGTTGGAAAGATATCAAGTCAGACGTGTAAGTAAGAGAAGACACTAAACAGCAATATGTTTCTACAACAATAAAAAGAAAACGATGGACTTATATTGGGCATGTACTTAGAATGAATGAAAACAGACTGCTACTACAAGCATTAATATGGGTAACAGATGGGAAAAGAAAAATTGGAAGATCAAGAAAGACTCTTACCCGAATAACCATCAAAGAGGGTATGGTATGACTATGGGTCTCAACAACATACAAGAATTACACACAGTAGCATCACGTCGCTCGAACTGGAGAGCTCTGGTTTCTGCCATATGCACCGTGTTCGGCGCTGAAGGAACATAGATAGATAGATAGATAGATATAAAACTATTAGTTTGATGGTAGTCGTCATTCCCCTTCTGTCTCATACATTTTTGCGTAGTCTTCCAAATGTGGCAATAGCTTTCACTACTCTAAGACTAATTACACACTGTACATAGAATGTACACCTGTAGAAGCCAGGTAATTGACTGAATAGAGCGGATAAGATCAAACAAACCATGGCAGAATCAATCCAGTCGACACGGACACCAGACACAAAGACATAACAGTCAATGAAGCTAGCCGCTTTACGCAACTACACGTCTTCATATAAGTGATTGACTTTGGCTTTCTGTTAGCATTATCCGCTCAATCCAAACGTCTCAAGTGCTAGCTATTTTCTCTCGAAAATAAAAGCGATTTTGAAATTTCAATGGGAGAAATGTGCCACTCAAAGAGATATCCTAGGCAAAGTTTCCCCTGTGTTTTATGTATGATCAAATAGGTATGTACATGAAGCGAAACGCCTACAAGTGTGTCGTGTGTGGCCATCAATAATTGCAATGCTTCATGTCTACGATATGTAATATTTCAGTATGGCTTCACAAGATTTCCGTCTTTAGGTGGTTGCGACGGTTGGGTATAGTAGACCTATTGCAATTTGGAAAACCGCTTTCTAAAATGACTCATTTCATTTTTCCCGCGATTTTTATTGGATGCAGACACAAATTATAATCACATTGACCAATGAAAAACACGGGAAAGTCAAGAGTTATTTTAGAACGCTGTTTTTGAATTAGCCAAAAGGTCTTATATTGTCGACGGGCTGGATTGTGTTACACGTTTACTTGAATAAGGTGTATGGAAATAGAAGTATAGAAATAGAAAGAGCTGGAACGTCGACGTCATAACCCGGGAGCCTAAGTAACTTTGAAACGTTTCCTGTCTCAAATGGAGTTAAACGGGGATATCGATTAACTCTTCCTTCATCCAAAGATCAAGATAGAAATTAAAAAATAAATAATATCTACAATTTTTATACCAACACTGTGCTACCAATGTCAAACAGCTTCGCAGCAAAGAAAAACCGTCACGTGAAATGAAGTGTCTGAGGAAAGCTGCAATGGTTACCAAACTAGATAAAATAAGAAATGAAGAAATTAGGAAAAGAGTTGGTATAATATCACGTATCGAACATATTGAGAGACAGCAAGTAAAATGGTTCGGTCACCTTATGAGAATGAAGTCAAACCAAATACCAATAAGAGCATATAATACAAGAATATCCGTAAAGCCAAAGGTAGACCAAGAAAACGGTGGATAAAAAACATCAAGATAACCTTGAACAAACATGGACTAAATGCAACCTCGGCGACACATCTGGCCTTGAAACGACAGCTTAACCTACCACCACTACGCTTAACGGAGAGTGTGAATGCAATCAACAATCATTCACCTGGGGAAAGACAATGTATTAGCACCTACGCTATTTAGCATTATGTTCTCTGCTTTGTTGGATGATGATATCAGAGATCTGGACTTGGGAGTATACATCGTATACATATATGGAAAAATTGTTCAACCTTCGGCGGCGGCTGTGCGTAAAAACCAAAGTCAAATCACACACAATCGGAAATCTCCTATTAGCTGGTGACTGTGCCCAACTCTGAAGCTGATCTACAAAGTATTATAGATAATTCTTCAACGCTTGTAGCAACTTTGGACTTACTATTAATACAGAGAATACAGAAGTCATGTTACAACCAGCTATCTCGAGCCCTGCAGATAGATAAATGGTATAGCACTGAAAGTTGTGCATAAATTCACAGACTTAGGGAATATGTTATCACACAATTATAACGTTGATGGTGATGTGTATACGAGGATCGCCAAGGCAAACATCACTTTGGCAGATTGTATGCAAATGTATGGCATTGACCAACATACTAAGCGGAAAGTTTACAGAGCAGTGGTACTTGTAGTGCTGTTATACGCTTTCAGACATGGACTGTGTATATACGTCATGTGAGTAAACACTTCCTCACAACTTGTCTCAGAAAAGTTATGAACATCAGATGGCAAGACAAGATTCCGGACACCGCAGTCCTTGACAGATCTGTCATCCCCTAGCATTTACGCTATCCTAATACACACATATTTGTTGGGCAGGTCATTTGGTACGTATGCCAGATCCTCGCTTGCCAAATATACTTCTCTATTGTGAGCTGGAGAAGGGTACAAGACCCCAAGATACCCAACAGAAACGCTACAAGGACTCGTTAAAGACCTCACTAAAAACCTTTGAAATAGACCAAGATACATGGGAAGAACTTGCACAAAATATATTTATATGGCGTTTTATAGTCAAAAAGGGTGCATCATCTTGTGAAAGGTGGAGAAATGCAGCAGCCCTACAGCAGAGGGAAGCTAGAACGTCACGGATATATAAAAAACCGTCTACTGTGGTCATTCCATGTCCGAACTGTCCACTAACATTTGCGGCTCGAATAGGGCGTATTAGCCATCTACAAACTCATAGGAACGGACATATCTCAAAACTGAATTTCAGAAGTGGATGTAGCAAATGGTTTTTATCATCATTTGATGGGCGAACAACAGGTGACGCAGCAAAATAAGCATGGATGCTGGCATCGCTGAGAAGCATCAAATCTCATAGATAAAAATGTGCTGGTTGAAAGGATTCTGACCATATGTCTCAAATGTGGCAGGGAGTTTATTGCTAGACATGGACTTTTCAGTCATTTCCGCACACACTAAAGAGACGCAACAGCAAAAATCTGAGAAACAGTTATCATCAACTCTACGGATGGCTATTTGGAATAACATGCACAGATAAGCAAAGTTAACCGTTCTAGCACCATTCTCCATGGATGCCAGATAATTAAAATTAATTATACTAAAATTTCCGGTAAAATATGACCAAAAATTGTCGAACTCTTAACTTTCTCACACATTATCAAATTGACAACTACCCAAAAATGATCAAATCCTAAATTTCATTGGTCATTAGCACGTAACATTGCCAAATTCTGGCAACCCTCCGTGGTTAGGAAACACACTGGGTAGACTCAAGAGTTGCCATATTGGCCCTTTCACACCCCCTCCCCTTTTTCCCCAAGAAAATAAATAATTAAAAAATTCTTCAAGTGCCTTCAAGACTATGAGTCAGGACAACGTTATTTCTGGAGTAGAATACTGCCAGCTGGTGATTCGGTGAGTAAATGATGTGTGATCTAGAAACAACTTCATGAAAACTGTATAGTTCACGCATGAAACAAAGAGAAAGCCGAAGAAAAAAATGGATGCACTGTTAAAATATTGAGAGTTCATACTTCAACTAGAAACGCAAACAAACCATTTCATAAATCAGCAGATCACTTAACACACTTTACGATTCGGAATATTTTAGTCCAATTCCGCTATAACAACTTGGTCCGACTGACAAATATTCTTCTTCTTCTTTCGTTCACTTGAAACATGTCTATATCTGTAATTCTGTCTCCTTAATAAAACTCACTGTCTTTTGTAGTTCATACAGTGTCCCATAGAGCTTTGATTCCAGTGTTGTTTCTTCTGTCCAATATGTCTGCCTCAGCGTTTCATGCTCAGAACACTCTTGAAGTATATGCTTGGCACTCTGTGCTGCCTGTCCACATGGCCGTGTTGCCAATCTTGAACTTTGTATACATGTGACTGCGGAGTCGGTTGTGTCCTGTTGTGAGACGTAAAATTATAACTTGTTGTTCTGATATGTTCATAATGTGATAGTCATCTTGTGTTGGTGTTTGTGGCTTTCTTATTGACTTGATCATCTGTTTTTTCTGATGGTAGGTGATTGGTATATCTGGTTGGTCTTCGACAGAACCTTCCTTAGCCAGTTGGTCTGCTTTTTCATTTCCTGGTATTCCACAGTGAGAGGGTATCCACTGCATGGTTACCCTATACTGGTACGACAATTCGCTAAGTAGTTTTTTCAAGTCTGTTAGTTTTCCAGACTGGAGAGATTGAAACACTGACCTTGCATCTGTCAGGAATACCACAGGCTGTAGGTCAGAGTTGGAGTTAGCAGTTTTTTTTTAGCTGCCACACTAATTGCCTGGATTTCTGCATCATAATTATTGCAGAATTTTCCTGTCGGTGTTCTGACTGTATTTCTAGGCTTGTGTGGATATTCTATATATACGCCTGCACCTCCATTCCTCACATCATTCTGTGCTGACCCATCTGTGTATACTCTGACCCATATATCTTGTGGATATTCCTCATCCAGGAAACTGAGGGTGACTGTCCTCCGCTGCACACTGTTCAGTTCGTCCTCGCTTAGTAATCCTTTCACATGGGTCTGACAAATATGTATGTAATAGCAGAAATTCGATATATACAGTACAAACAATAAAGAACAAATATAATTGGTGATTTTTAAAGTTATTGTTAAGTGGGAAAAGTTGATATAAATAAAAATAATGCGTTATAGAGGGATTCCACTGTATTAACTCAGAAAGTACGAGCATCCATTTTCAACTGGTAACTTGAGAATGAAATATACGAGGTGAACTTTTACCGGCACACTTGTTGTTACGCTACGTTGACTTCGGGGACAATTTTTCCATCAAAATGCTGTAATCAAGTACTGAACGAACAGATTAAATGTCAAAATTGCATAAATGCACCGCTTTTTGTATGCTACATGCACTAAACGATATAACATGGTCCCATTAAAATGCAACCTCTGGTCCACTTGCGGAAACCCGAAGCCAGAACAATTACCCGACCCAATTTAAAAAAGTAAAGCTGACATATGAAGTCACAACAATTACCCGACCAACTAGAGGACACATGAAGTCACAACAAATACCCGACCAGCTTGCATACAAATTAAGTCCAAAACATTACCAGACCCACTTGCGGACACAGGTAGTCACAGCACCGGACCAACGTGGGATCTGAAGTGCGACCATTGACGGTACTAAAGACCGAACTGAAAAAAAGCACATTCCTTACTTGGGCAGGACTGTGGGACTGCCCGGCCAGTCTTAGTTTCCAGCACCTGGTGGCTGAACTAAGCCCCATCACCACTTCACGGTGCTGGCCTCGCTAGGGACACAACCGACTCCACAAAGTTCAAGATTGGCAACACGGCCATGTGTATATGTGGGCAGGCAGAACAGAGTACCAAGCATATACTTCAAGATTGTTCTGAGCATGAATAGCTGAGGCAGACATATTGGCCAGAAGAAACAACACTGGAATCAAATCTATGGGCCACTGTATGAACTACAATAGACAGTGAGTTTTATTAAGGAGACAGAATTACAGATATAGACATGTTTCAAGTGAACGAAAGAAGAATAGTACTTTATACAATGGAATTCCCCTTATAATAAACGTGGTTCGGACAAACAAAATATGAATGTAATAAAAGAGATTCGCTATATACAGTATAAATAATATATAATAAATATAATATGGGGATTTTGAAAAGTGTGTTATATAGAGACATTTGTTATAAAAGAATGCGTTATAGAAGGATTACACTGTATCTTGTTATATAACTATCTCTAGTACCACATATCAGGTTCGTTGTTATTTCTTTGCCATGTACAAATGATACTCAAATTAAAAAAAAAAATATCATATGATAGCTTAGCAGCGATGCTGCAGGTACAAGGAATATGATTGTTCATGCGTGGCTTATGCAAACATTAAATCAGAATTAAGAAGACATCACCCCTGACACAGTTTCTTTGAAGACACTGTTGTACTGACAGTCCGAGTATTCTTTTCTTTAAATGGTTTTTAAAAAAATGTGCATTACTTAATGGCAACGATGATCTAACAAACAGAATGCTAGAGAGAATTAGACAAATAGAGGTAGATTTTAATGACACATTTGAAAGGTAGCAGGGTTGCCAGAAAATTAAAACTGTTTGTGGTCAAATTTTAAACGGTCTTCTTCTCGTTCGCAGTTTGACATGTCTAGACATCAGTTTTCTTAATACATGCTGCTGTATTTGAAAGCTCCTCGGTGTTCGCAAACAGCTTTCTGTGGATATCCATCTATGTGTGCCAGTGTTCTTCCCTTAGCTGGTTTCGTGTATTCCTTTCTGGGCCAAACAAGGCACATATGACAATAGTAATCATATTAGAAAGAAGTAATGATTTTGTTGGACCTAAATGAATCTCTATAGAAACTACAAAGACTTCTGTAACGCTTGTATTGGAATGTTCTACTCGGCTCTTCGTGACGGCAGTGAGTGTCCAACTCTCACAACCGCACAGCATATTATAATAGAGAAAAAAAAGCAACAATGAGTCATAAATCTGCATCTCCACTCCAACTACTTCTTTCATCATCAGGTGACGTATACTTTACAGAACGTAGTCTTCCCTATGGATCTCTTGAATTCTCCGCGGTCTTGAGCAAGTTGTCCCGCTTCTTTTAGTAACATGAGCAGGCATTCTTTAATGTCTTTTGTCCAGTGGCGTCTTGGGCGGCATTTGCCCATGTTGCCTTCTATCATCCCCTCTAGTAACACTCTCTCCATGCTGTCGTGTCTCTTAATATCACAGAAAAAACCTTCAAGCACACTCTCAAAGTGTTTCTACTGAGTTTCAGCATCCATGTTCTACCCTGGGAATTCGCAGCTCAGAATTGTCCCGTGTGGCGCAGCAACACAAGCAAATGTATTTGAATAGCTGAGAATTATATGACATTTCAGTAATTTCAGTGGCAAAGAGAAAAAGTGATGACCGAAAGGACAGAACAACTAACATGCATAGTCCAATTCGGACAATACGTGTCCAAAATGTGGCAGAGGATTCTATGCGGAAATCAACTGTGCATGTTTCACGTTGATTTCAGTTGTTTTAGTAAATTCTACGCACTTGTATAATATATGTCAATCGGGTGGATTTATTTCTATGTAACAACAAACTCGTGACACTAGTTATTTTTTTTTCCTTTTTATTCATCACAGGTTCGAGGTTCCACTAAAGTGTTTGCTTCAATCTAACTAATGGTAACATTTGCGAAAACACCAAACCACTCAGAAAAGACAATTCTAGAAAACAGTTTCATTTAGCTGTCTAAACATCACTTTTTTTGCGCTGTAACAACACACAGAAGGAGTCTTCAAAACGAAAAGCTTAACTTCTAAAAACATCTATTGCAGAATAACTACGCAGACTTCTTAAACGAAGCGGTTCATACGCTACACTTTGCCAAACTTAGCTATAAAGTGGTACGGTTTTGTTGCCAGATGATGCTCCTCATTTAAGCAGGTTTTACAAGTCGCACGATTTCGAATGTGATATCCCATTCACAGAACTGGATTGCTTATAGTTTATAATCAAACCTGCGCAAGGCTCAGAAGAAATTGGTAAATGTTTTATACATTCAAGAAGCTACAGTAACCGTCAAATCTGGATTAATCATCGTTAGATCATGATTATGTTTAACTAGGGTGGGAACAGGAAATTAATACCTTGTTATCGAACTGGACTCTGATAAGTCGCAATACTGTCTTCATTATCTCGGATCCAGACGGAGCAGGGAATCACACACGTTGATGAAATAGTCGGAAGATGTGGTCAATAAATATGACCCCAAGTCGGCGCCTGGCGCTGGTGCTGCTTGCAATAACAGGTAAGTCAAATAAAGTTAACAATACAGTAGTTAGTTCCTCCTGGACCATAAATAGTACATATGGCAGTGTCCATCTCCATCCATGTTGAGCTCCTTCTTGCAACTTGCTGAAGTTCTTGTCTATTTTCATTCATTCTGAGTACACGGCCGATATAATTACAACTTCTTCTTCTTTGAAATCTAACGTAAAATCTTGGTTGGCTTCTCTCCTCAGTGATTCACTTGTTTTAAAGTATCTCTATTTTATGTTCAGTACTCATCGAATGCATTTGATTTCAAAGTTGATTAACAATGTATATACTGATTGGGGTGCACATGGTTCTAAATTGTTCTCTTAAGGACCCAGGGTTAGCGGGTAACAGATACAAAAAGCACATCCTTTTGGAGAACCCTGGAAACAGACTGCTTCAAATCTCGCGTGAAGGAGTATGGTTAACGCTTTATGGATCGTGTCCAGGCAATGCAGATTAAGGAAAAAGGGGATTTGTTTGCACATCTCCGACATAAACAACTCGGTTCCTCTAAAACACTGTTGCAGCAGAGTATAAGAAAACGTCTAGCCTGAAATGCATGGCGGTCCTTTCGCAAACTCACGAATATGGAGAATCGTGAGCACATCTACGGAGAAGTAAAACTAACATATTGAGTGCAAAGAAAGGGCATCACAGCGCTAGAGGGCAGCGTCATGAATAAATAGGCTGGAGAAACGCTCAATGGAAATCGTTACTAAAGAAATGTTCGGCGAGATCGAGCTTCTAGTTACCTAACAGAAAAATGTCTCGCGGAAAAGGAGAAGAAAAAATATTATCTGGTGCCCCTAAATACGATGTCAGTAAATGAAACATAGACTAAGAGGGCCAACGAACTCAAGCCCAACTCTACTGTAGAGTGTTTCCAATACCGGAACCATGCTCACAGACGAAAAAAGGTTCAGTACCCGATGGAACATGCAAAATGCGTATAATTACGCAAGACAAGTTCACAGGCAGCGGAACACCTCGTGCGAGATAGACAATGTCGACCCAAGCCTAAATACCTGATTACCGCCTCCCCGGAGACTATATAGTAACGCAAAATGAGGTAAACAGGTTACTAAAACACTTACCTAGCCTATTAATAAAAATATATTTAAAAAAACATACAATAAAACTAAACAGGACAATTCTCAACGTATCGGCTCAAATTGAACCTTTTTCAAGAGACAAACAACAGAAAACGACAAAATAAAAAACAAAATAGATGTCTATATTTCATCAAGCCCCCGTCTCCATAATAGCGCAGGGATGGCAACGCATCTAGTAAAAGTGAAAATGCGTGCATTCATTATAAACAAACCGAAAGTGGGAAATTAGAGACACTATAGATGAGTGCAAGAATAATAAAAGAAAAAGATAAGAAAAATACCCCTTTTGTCACTCTATCAGACAGGCAGGTTTTAAGAACATAGTCACAACAGGCACGACTGAAGGGAACAGAGACAGATGGGGACGTGAGAAAATATTCATGTGACAACCTAGCAAGGCTTGGAAACAGCGATCCTGATAACAATACTGTGAACAGAGAACCATGGTCACCTACGCCAACATGAATGGCATATGACAATGATAGATGAGTAATGATGAGGTTGTGTGGTGGTGGGGTGAGTGGGTTTGGGGAAGGAAGGATAGAAGAAGAATCAACATTTGAAAACGCATGGAATGAATGTGAAACAAAATATAGACATAAACATATATATAAAACCAAACCTAAACATACATAGAAATGTAAACACACACCAAGAGTCAAGAAATAAACACATAACAAGATGGACACAGATGTGTGAAGGATACCCACACAAAATGCACAGGCATGTAAATGTATCCACACACAGGAAAGGGCTCACACCAGAATAGGTATACACATTGACACAGAATGGAGATACGTGCATTAACATAAAAAAGCGCTCACATAAATATACATATATATATATATGTATACATAAATATGAACATTCATGCACATAAACACTTTCTCGCATAAATAATAACATGAACATTCATACACATAGAAACATATACATATATTAATGTAAATATAAACGTTCGTTCACATAAAGATAATGCTATAACAACTGCATATGTATACATACAAATGTGTGGCCCAAAGTAATTGTGTGGATACATAGAACCATGTAAAACGAAATGCATATACAAATAACTATATATGTGTAGGCACCCATCGAAGAGACAACTGCAATAAAAACGAGGAAATCAAAATCTAAATATGTAAATGATTAAACAATAACAAGATGGCAGAGTACAAAATAATCACATATTGACATACACAAACGAAAGAAGACATAAAGGAATTATATAGAAGAACGGCAAACACAAAAATAATAATTATTCACGAAAGTGTACAAAGGACAAATAATTACAAGAATCAGTGCAATAAGGGAGTAGAGGGTATAAAGAAAAGGTGGTAACTCAAACAAAACGGTGATTAATGTTCATTCCGTGTGGTTGCAAGACTCCCATATGACAAATGAGACGATATTCCAAGGACTGACGTTGCCGGTCACCGGTATAACAACGTAACAAACCGGTTACAGAGACATCAGAGCTACCATGATGTGACGGGCTGTTAAAATGATTAGCCACTGGGGAGTCACGATGATTCGTGATATCTCTCAAATGTTCGGCGAATCTATCAGCTAAACGTCTACCAGTCTCACCAATATACTTCATATCACAACGCTTGCATATGATAGAGTATATTAAGTTACGGGACACACATGAAAAAGAATCATGAATATCAAAGTATGATTTAGGAAACTGTAAAATAGGAGTGAGAATAACAAAAGGGCAAGTCAAACAATTTCGATGACAAGGGACAGTTCCTAGTTGACCTGCAGAAGTGCGCAGACGAGAATGAACTAAGAGATCCCGAAGGTTTCTGTCCCTCCGAAAAGCGACTAGTGGAAGAGAGGGAAATGCAGGACTGGAGATGGGATCTAACTGGAGGATAGAGAAATGTCGTAATAGGATACGTAGTGCCGGCATATTATGAGGATGAAAAGTGATAGCCAGTATTGGGCGATCAGAGGTATGTTTAATAGATGGTACGAGGGCCACTGAGCGGGAAATAGTACGAACACGTTGTAAAGCTGATGACAGGATATCATCAGGGTATAAGCGACGGCGAAAAAAATCCAGCATCTTAAGAGATTGAACCTGAAAATCTACATCGTCTTGGCAGAGACGACGAAGACGAAGCAGCTGAGAGAAAAGGGAGGGGCATGACGACAAGACCTTGGGTGAGCTGATGTATAAAGAAGAAAACTATGAGAGGCCGTAGGCTTATAATGTATAGAAGTGGTAAGGGATGTGGATCCTATGGAAACACAAATGTCAAGGAAGTTTACAGAGGTGGAGGAAATAAGAGAAGTAAATTTAATAGCTGGATGGAAACCACTCACAAAGTCAATGAAAAGGTTGTGGTTATCAAGAGAAAATATCAGTAACCCAAACCCATCGTCTATGTAGCGGTGGAATATGGAAGGGACAGGCCCTGAAAAGTGGTAAAGATAAGATGTTCAAGGTGACCCATAAATAGGCAGGCATAACTAGGTCCCATTTTAGTACCCATCGCTACACCGCTAATTTGATCAAAAAAGTGTCCATTGAATTCAAAAGAATCAAGGTGAGAACTAATTCTGCCAGTCGAAGAATAGCGGCAGTAGCAATAGACTTATGCGGATTGATGTTAAGAAAGAACTGTAACGCCAGAAGCCCATCAACCCCGGAGACTGCCTCCTAAGGTTTTGGTCTGTATAGTCTAAGCGTACAGTGGGTGATAAACCGTCACGGCGTAGAGTCAATACACATTCGTTGCCTGGCGACATGTAAGGCTGTTATAGGATAAGGAAGCTCATCTAAATAAACGTATGTCGACAACGGATGTGCTGGACTGAAAGGCGCAAAATAACGCAGTTTCGTGAGTAAGAGGTATGCGGTGCAAATGCGAAAGAAACATCACGAAATGGGGACTGTTACAGTCTGACACAACGCATACTCGCTGTGCAGAAATGTTAAACTACAAACTAAAAGACAAGAGTGCACCACCAAGGCAAGAGAGAGGGAATGTTGTATGTCGATGCAGAGATGGCACTTAATGATGATGTATGCACACACGTGTGTATATATATATATATATTAAAGGTACATTTGTAATATAATATAAAATCATATATGACCGCTAAAATAACACTAAATGGAATAATGACATCGGAGGTTGTGGATCGCTCCACCATAACCTTCATTATATTTTATGGCGAAAATATCTTTGACCAACTGGAGAATGAGTTAACTACTGCTGTTAAAAAAACGTACTTTACCATAAGAGGTACTGTTTTTATTTTATTTATTTAATTTTAAAAAAACAACAGACATGAACGTCGCGCGTCATTTCCACACTGCTAATTTACCACCCCGGTTCGACCTGTTTGAAGTCAGCAAGTTGCTTGTGAAACTGTCTTGAGATTTACGACATTACATACCGGGATCACTGAATGGACATTTGTGAAGGCAACGGTTGGTTAGTGTTGGCACACAAGCATAAATTAGTTTATTAGTTCGGATCATGTAGGAGTAATGCTAAATTTGAAATAAACATCATAAGTCAGCAAACGGAATTTATACCAGGTCCATTCAGGCGGCACCTATTCGCCTCACAACGTGGGGAGTCCCAGGTGTTGCTTTTCGACCAACCCACATCCCATACTGTCGGGGTAAAAAACTTTGGTTAACCTTCTTCAAATGGCAGCCATTCCCCTTATTAAAGTAGATCCAGGAAAGGGTAATAAAATTTTGCTAATACTAGATAACATAATGACACGCACAAATCGACGTTTCGACAAAAAAGCCTTTATCAAGACAAACAATTCAAACAAAATTAAAACATATAACAGAAAGCGAACAGTAATAACATCGACGGTCACATTGGTATGAGTAATTCTCAGATAAACTAGTCTTCTCATCGTTCACTATATCATTCCCATGTATATAACCTTCACAATCTATCTCTTTGATAACCCTTTCAGTCATCCCTGTGTGCCTGGCTACCATATATCGCCTGCAGTAGATACCCAATCATTCTGCACAACACCGTGCTATAGATTAACATAATTCATCCATGTATTTCTAGCAATTTACACAGATGTTTGGAGAATGAAAAGACGCGCTACGGTGGAACCTTAGTCATCAGGAGATAATAAATGAAAACTTAAAAATAGAAGGTTTCAGAAATTTCAAAAGACGTTTATAATTAATAGGTAAGTAAAAGTGCAACGAAACACACAAGGATAAGAAAAGGATGAAAGTAAGAAATAAATTTTAAGCAATGAGTTTGTTATTCTTCTTCAGCGTTCATTCTCAAACTCCCCGCTGGGTCTCTTTTTCAGCAGGATGTAGCCCAGAGAATGGAAATGCGCCGTGTCGCCGCTTATTTGCGCCAATGGCTCGACACATCCATCTTCGACGGAAAGTTTGTTCAAGCTAACAATTCAGATGTGATGATTCAAAGAATGTTAATTTAAAGACAGGGTACCAGATGGTCGGAGCTTCTTATGACCAAATTGTTGATAAAAACAATGGCCAAATTTCACAATTGTTATTCCACTACTAAAAAAGCATGCTGAATTTTCTAGACGGAACTGTGTCCTTTCTATAAAGGTGTATAGTATTTTCCAATGATCAACATTAATTAAATGTACACTGACAAACTATTGCTAACTTAAAATGTTGGCTATAATGTTACTTTGAGAGTTTAATCTTTCCCTAGACTTACAAGTTTTTATAAAATTCACATTTTTACTTTTCACTGTATAGTAACTGAATTAAAGTTAAATTATTGTCCATATATATTACGTGGTGGTTTTTTTTTTTTACTACTATGGAAATTGATGTTGTCATTGTTTGCTATAATAGGACTCACTATCGCAACAAGAACCTCCACTTAGACAACCGGTGAAAAGTATGATCAAATACCTGAAACGTATTTTTCATTATACATCTATATATGACAAAATACCGCGTTATGAATTAGTTAATATTCACAAAATACCGCGTTTATGAATTAGTTTAATATTCACAAAATACCGCGTTTATGAATTAGTTAATATTCACAAAATACCACGAACACGCACATTTTTAGCCCGAATTTAAACACGAAAATGTGTGGAAGTACGTGTGTTTTTTTTAAAAAAAAGGCACAATATAAAAATTGACCAAAACAAACACACAGGTATATTCATTTCATGGATAACACTTGCAGTTTGATAGAGATCATCTTGCCGCAGAGTTTGTTCTCTAGTGTGTTCTTTGCGGCAATAGTCGGACTGTCTGGTCCAATGATATAAATGTGAATAACCACTTTCTCTGCATTCGTTCCTCAAACTCCAGCAAGTTACCAGGAAGTATCCAAGAGAATGGAATACGTTGTTATGGTTTACAGCCATAGCAGACGCAGCGACGTGTAAAATGTACAGGAAGGATATTGATGGTATCTAGGGCCTGTCAATCCCACGGTTGAGATCACACTGTCCAACGATATCACATGATATCACACTGTGATATATATATATATATATATATATATATATATATATATATATATATATATATATATATATATATATATATATATATATATATATATATATATATATATATATATATATATATATATATATATATATATATATATATAGAGAGAGAGAGAGACCAACCGAAACGACGACTATAATCACAAACGTTATGAATGAAGGCCTACTTAATTCTGTTGAAGGGGCTTTATTGGACAAGGTCATGCGTAGACCTGTCCAGAAAGATATTACATCACGGATCCCTATATTACATAAACAATGATATACTGCACAATTTACCACGTCACGACAACAGCTGATTTTTTTCCTGAATAAAGGATGCTGGGAGTCTCCGTAAATGATGCACATATTCTAGCTAGACTTATCAATATTGTCCAAGTGACGTTATAACGAAATTGAGAGGTTTTCACCAGTATAAAAAAAAATTAAGAAAAGATACATTGAAAAGAGTGTGTCTCGGCTCAAGGGCACTTTAATTATCTACCTCAACAGGGTTTCCGATGTATCCAAGAAATATATTCCGCAATGGTACAGTGGAACCCCGTTATAACAACTTGGTCGGGGACGATACAATATTTATTTAACAGAAATTCGCTATATACATCTATAAAGTGATTGTTTATTATTACATAAACATTTCATCGATACAGACCAAATTGTTCTAATGTGAACTGACTATTACTTTTTCTATTGGCGTGGGAATTATGAGGCTTATCGTAACTGTTTCATTGGTTATTATCAATAACTTGTCTTTTTTTCGACTTGAATTTTCTTCGGAAATAATTTATTTATCAATAACTTGTCTTTTTTTCGACTTGAATTGTCTTCGGAAATAATTTATTTCGAATTTATTTTATTTCATCTTAATGTGGAGCTTCAGAGAGAAGAGATGTGATTCTACAACAGAGTGCTAAGATTATCATGAACAGCTAGAGAAACGAACGAGGAGGCGATGAAAGAGTCAAATGCAGACCAGGTGGAGGGAGAGGGGAAGCTTTAATAATATCAGAAAAGATACATTTATTTGGACCCGTTAAGGTACAGGGAAGTCTGGAGAGTATAGTTACAACAGGGAAGATAGAAGACCACAAGGGGAGAAAATATTATTCTGGCCTCGTGGCATGGCAAAGAGTTACAAAGGCCCTAAAATGGAAATGGTCCTTATAAATTATACTCGAAATAGAGTTATGACGGACCGTGAACGACTACGCCTGGTGATAATGTGGAACACAGCTTTCTAGATAGATAATCTAGAAATATGTTGGTGGAACAGCTTTCCCGTTTCCGTAACCCACCTGTCGGCCTTATTGTAGATCCCCGTTCGCCCTCACAAAAGACTCACTGTGTACACAGGTGTTTCATTACCAAGGTGTTGACAATCTACTTCACACCATTCCACACTGCTTGAAAACCGGGGGTTTCCAATATCTGGTCACTGCGCGTAACACATTGAAACATGAAGAGTTATAACAATTGTTTGCTCATTTTGAGTCTTATAATTTTGTATTTTTGTTTAACGAAAGTAAATGTCGAAAAGAAACTTGGGCGGAGTATGTACATCCATAACAAGACGATGGAGGAAAAATGAGAAGAGATGTAAATATGAATGTATTTAAGCAAACATTTGTTTTCAAGTTCTCAACGTGTAAAGAAGAATAAATTAGCATTATGTAACTACTACAGTGAAAGTGTTCGATAAATGGAGATGTATTTACGAGGAAGTTTCAAATGAAAACCGTAAACTATGATAGAAATTCGTATAACCATGATATTGTCTTATAGCATACCAATATTGGGTTATTTTCTAGTAGACGTCAATACACCGTTCCTGCTTTTTAATCCCAATTTTTAGATAGTCACTGCGCATGACAATTCGCTTGTATTTATTGATACACACAACAAACATGGCTGCTGCTAAATCAGACATGACGGTTTAAGTCTCCCCAAAAATAAGCAGGAATCAATTGTGATTATCTACAAAGCAGAAAAAGTACTACCTGTTGATAATATCTGTACTCTACACTCCATCTGCGTGCTACACACTGGAGTTAGGGCGGCTCTCTAAGTGTGTAGTGCGCAGTACAAATGATTGTCGTTTTACTAACTGAGCGTTACGGAAGCACAATGAAAATAATGGCGTTCTGCACATCGCACGAGTGCGGTGTAGCGTGGAATGGAGAAACAATACACACCGTGTCACATCTCTAGAGCATCGTAAAAATTATCACGCAGAATTTATGTGGACATCAAGGACAATAACCACAGACACCATATTTCAAGCTACACTAGTTCTCATGCAACATCAATTGTTCCAATAAAACGTGTTGAATTATTTCTGATTGTGTATCTTATATATGTTTTTATGTCCCTTTTACCCTAGTTATGGGTAAACTTCATTTCACTCAAGTTTGTTCCGTTTACTTCTGGCGGAAGCGGACTATTTTGGTTTTTACGAGGGAAGTTATTTGATGAATTAAATGCCCGGGGCACTGTCGCCAGTGCCACGTATCCAGGTCCATCCAGGAGTCATTTTCAATCTACAACCAAATCAAAACGACTCAGTAAATGTGTCCTTTTGCAACATGAGAACGCTGGACTTCTTACCGCACATATGCTAAAAAAAAACATTGACCGTGTTCGCCAGACCTAGCCCCAAGTGACTCACACCTATTTGTACGACTCAATGAGTCATTTTAAAGAAAGACTTTTCAGGTCGGATGAAGAAGCTCAGCAGGCAGTACTTTATTAGGTAGACACCCGACCAAGACAATTTCTTTCTACAGAAATCGAAGCATTGTATAGGTGTCGGGATGAAACGCATATTGAATGCAATGACATTTAAGGTTTTCATTGGAAGCGCCATACAATATATCTCGCGGATGATATGGTTTTCAAACGAGTATGAGATAATTGGATAGCGTGTGGTTAGACATTTACGTGGTGTATGGAGAAGATAATTACATAAAGTGTGGAGAAAAAGCATTACCTAGAGTGTGGAGAAAGCGATAAATAACTATATTAATTAGTAATGTTAATGCAGTCTATACAATCAAATAGAAAAACGAATGTAAAAGTATAAATAACAATAAACACAAGAACAGGGACTTTTCCCACGTTACCGCCTAAATGGGACCTTTTTCAAGAAACACAAACAAGAAACACGCAAATTTATTAAAACTGTGATGACTCGGTAGATTTTCTCTCACCAGGAAATCTGCAAGTCAATACTAGAGTGTGGCGGATATATTTACATATAGATGAGGTGTATCAATAACTGCCATAATTAACTCAGTGCCTCTTCATATCACTGACCCATACACTCTAGAATAGGGAGCCTCGTAGCGCACTGTCTTCGCATATGAGTGGTGCTAGGTTCATTCCCCAGTTTAGGCGAAAATGTTTTTTAGATCGCAACGGCTCCTGGGTCGACCCAGCCTTAAATGGGTACTGAATTAATCCGGGAAGTAAAGACTGCGAGGGAGAGGAGATGGCTGCCGTCATCATTTGCAGAGCCCCTGAAATGTGAGATCGCTAACATCTCACACCCATACTGCATTAATAAATGCTATGGGTTACTTTACTTTATTTACACTCTAGATTTGCCCGCCAATGCTCCAGAATTCCTCATGACCTGGACAGCAGATCCATGTGATACCTTCTACTATCTATCCATCCATCTCTCTATCTATCTATGTATACGATGTGGTCCTTGTTTGGCTTGCGGTGTCAGGGATAGAAGAGTTCTCTGAAGATGGTCTTCTTGTGCGCTGTTTGCAAGCTTGTTCCTGTGGCTTCTTGTGCGCTGTTTGCAAGCTTGTTCCTGTGTCTTCTTGTGCGCTGTTTGCAAGCTTGTTCCTGTGTCTTCTTGTGCGCTGTTTGCAAGCTTGTTCCTGTGTCTTCTTGTGCGCTGTTTGCAAGCTTGTTCCTGTGTCTTCTTGTGTGCTGTTTGCAAGCTTGTTCCTGTGTCTTCTTGTGTGCTGTTTGCAAGCTTGTTCCTGTGTCTTCTTGTGCGCTGTTTGCAAGCTTGTTCCTGTGTCTTCTTGTGCGCTGTTTGCAAGCTTGTTCCTGTGTCTTCTTGTGCGCTGTTTGCAAGCTTGTTCCTGTGGCTTCTTTGATTTATGTGATCCATCTTTTACATGGCCTGCCTTTCGCTTTATATCCGTGATGTCTATGTGACACCTTGTATAGTGTTGATAACATTTACCTATTTCTTATCAATAACTTTTCTATTTCGTGTAGCATGTTATGTAATCCTGAAAGAATTCCACTGCTTGTTTCTATATTATCGGCAGAACAATTTCATTGAATGAATGGAAATAAACACTGAAATATTTGTACAGTATATGCTCGTATGATAGTAGTGAAATTAGAAAAAACAAAGAGTATCTTCAGCGGTCAGCAACTGTGGTCATGCTATATTGCCAGGCCCGTCGTCAAGACGAAGTGCACCGTCTTCTCCAGGTCAGAGCGGCTGCCACATAGCTTTTGCCTCAAGTCTGTATCCTCTGGCCAAACACAGGGTATCAAAATTATTTTCAAATATTTTTAGGCGTTAGTATCAGCAAATATATATACACACGATTCTCTTTAACTATCTATCGTCTTTTCCACGTGCTATTTATGCGTAGTGGGGAGTTGGAAGTTTATTGTCTTTGGCAGTCTTTGTTACGCTTGCCATTGTTAGGTCGTGTTTGGAAAACAATCTCTTTGATTGAATCTTCCTATCTTTTCTTGATCCTCTTGCTTTGTAGCCGTTCTTTCTATTGTAAGGCTGGTTATGATGGTTTCATTCGCAAAAGGTGGCCGAACCAGTTGATATGTTGTCTATCTGTATATTCTTTGCTTGATATTGTCTGTGCTGTCTTTCGGATGCCATTTCTCATTAGGACTTTTCTGGTGATGTTTATATCCTTTCTTAGGCATTTCATCTCACGTGTTGTAATCTTTCTCGTTAGTGTTTTTGTCAGGGGCCATGTCTGGCACTGTAACGTAACGTTGGAATAAAGATGGTGCTATATGTCGTCTGGTCGCCATGTTGATAGCTTGTTTTTTAAGCACCACTTGTAGGTGACGGTATGTTACAGCAATTGTATTGTTTGCACCTAATCTCAATTTCACTGTCAATTGTGCCGTCTTGTTTCTTTTTAAATGTTTCATCATATGTTTCAATATTTAAATTCTAAAGTCTGTTTTAGTTTTGTGCAGCTAACATACACATTTAGCTGCTCTCTTGCTCTACTCTAACAAAAACCAAAAACTAATGAAAAACAGCGCCAACGAAAGAGCAAATACATTCTCCAAGAAGGATACTGTCAAGAAATGCTTTGTTGCAACAGACCTTAAAGTCAATTTGTAAAAAAAAATATATATGAACTTTTCGTTTTTCCAACCAGCGTTGGAATGAATGCGACCATATTAAATAGTCCGTATCGTTATATGTATTTATACGCGCCACATAGACGGTGCTCCGAGAAGCATTGAGCTGTTTCATAATTGTGTGCAACGCTTTAATGTCTCTTATTCAAGATTTCTTATTTCATTGGGAAGCTTTGACAAACGTAAGACTAAGTATCACCAGATATAATGTTATATGGAAGGAGTGGGGAATACTAAGATACCGGATCAATTCTTCAAGGCTAAGCTCATACCGACACACACATATAAACACAAAGTTGTTCTGTAATATTTACCCAGTTTGCACTTCATTCATTCATGAATACTTGCGCTGTATCTAGACCAATGATTCTGCAACTGGAGTCTGCGATGCCCTCTCATATGATCCGCAAAGTCAAAAATATATGTTTGTTTTTATATGAAATTTTTTTTCGAAATATAATATTGTTAAAGAAGGAAGTCCATGAACAAAAACTGCATGGACATGAAATGAATCTCGACTCAACCATTAAACTCGACTCATCCATGCAGCCAAAAAAGACGAGTATAATCTACAGGCTTGGAACACAGGGGCAAACACTCATTTGTAGATTAACGACAGGTCACACACAAAAAACACAAGATAACCATGCATTTTAGGTTCGGGGTTGGCAACACTGATGTGTGTACATTTGGACAATTTGCCGAAAACATGGAAATATTCTGCAGAACTTCTCATTCTACCACACCACAATAAGAAAACTGTGTCTACCAGAAACATCTCTGCTGGACAAGCTCTAGTCCGTGACCACAGTATAGCTTATTAAAGAAATCCATATGAAAGTTTGACACAGGCGAGTAAAGGTTGGTCCCATGTCATCAACCTGCCGTCGGGGATGAAGATAAATCTTCATGTACGCTGTACTAAGCCGCAACAATTATTATGTTGTGTGGCCAGTTCCCTTCCTTGCTGTGTTTACCTTCTCCAACACATGTGTCAGGTACCCATTTACAGCTGGGTCGACTGGAAACGGTCACGTACGGTGAGAAATCACAAACTGGATTATTATTTTCCGGACGTGATTCCGTAATTGACACGCGGTAACTTAGCGATAGTAATCAAGCTCACTATCAACTAGGCTACCGCGCGCGACTCAGGAAAACAGGGAAGAAAAGACGGACATTGCTATTCTATTTGCTAAGTGTTGAGGAACCACTATACATCCAAGCTCGTACAACATGGACGATCGGTTTTCGGACTATGATCAAGTTGGATAGAATTTACTGTATGAGCCGAGTCACAGAAATCCAGATATATACATAGAAGAAGCATGCAACACTTTAGGAGAATTATTTTTCCTTGGGGAAGTTTACGCTTTGCACCAAAATTTGAGATCTACGTTATCTGATGAATGGGGGGATTTCCCCCTTAGCGTAGTGGTTAAGATATTGACTTTGAGCTCAAGAAGTAGTGGGTTAGAATCTCGCTCGTGGCGCCTTAACAAAGTGGAATTTTTAACTGAGATCCCTGGGGAGTATCCCTTGAAGCTATAGAGCTCCCTGCTATGAGTGTTACTCTTGGCAGTCGGTGTGTCGCTAGTTAAGGTCACAGTACATATGGAGTAACCCAAGTACAATGAAGTCAGTCCTCTGCGCCTTTTCAGCCCTTTCTGTATAATTTCTTTTTAACAGGACAGTCAAATAGATTAGACATTTGTGGATCCTCATATTTCTTTTTCTACTCCCAAACAACATCTATTCTCTCTTTTACCCTCCAACGTATCGATCAATTCAAATGTTTTATTCAGATATTTCAAATGTTTTATTCAGATATTTGAAATGTTTTATTCAGGTGATGTTTCAAAAGTTTTATTCAGGTGATGTTTCAAAAGTTTTATTCGGGTGATGTTTCAATATTTTATATGTTTTATTCAGGTGATGTTTCAAATGTTTTATTCAGATATTTCAATGGCAAGTAAATCATTTGACCGAGAATTCTCTACATTTCTGGAAGAGAACAAGTACAGCGGTGGAGCAGCTGCAGCTATGAAGGACGGAAAATTGCTGTTTGCTCAAGGTTTTGGAACTGATCCATCTGGGAATGAGGTAAGATTATTTCATTTTGACATCTGTCAACAGTGTATACAAAAGTTATCTCCTTCTTCGTTCAAACTCCTGCGAGCAACAGGATGCAGTCCAGAGAACAGAATTTATCATATGATTTACAGCTTGGCTGCATCTACGCATGAAACATCCGACTTCACCACGGCTTATGGGTCAGGTTGACCATCGCCAAATTTCACTCTTAAATTTCCTTTGTTACCTCTTACGACGTGCATGTCAGGAAAGTAGATTCACACTTCGTAAAAAGGATTCTCATTTATTCTTCTTCGGCGTACTTTCTCAAACACCCGCTCTGAACTTCTCCTGTAGCAGGACCATGGTCCTACTAGATTTCCAGCAGGATATATATTCCAGAGAATGAAAATGCGTCATGCCGCAGCTTTATTTGCATCAATGACCCGACACATCCGTCTTCGGTGGAGGATTGTCATTTAATGATGTGAGTAAAGTTACTCCAATTTAGCTACAAAAATGTACACCTAACAAAGAAAAACTTTACACGAAGAAAACTTCATATTTAACCGGGAAACGGCTTAGCATCTGACAATGAAGAGAAAAAAAGTAGTGTCAAAAAGAAAAACAACTTCACACTTTACAAGTAAACACGTTTCACATTTAGACGCAAATCCAAAAAGGACAAGCTGCACACTTCAGAAAATAATTTTTGATAACGTATATTTTCGTGTGGGGGGGGGGGGGGGGGGAAGAGAAATACATCAGTGGTTCTCAGAATACTGATTTTACTAATTCGCACAACTCATATCCAAGGAAAACTACAAACAAACCCCACGTTATAGTAAATACAAATATACATATCAAGATCGTTCAGAGATTGTACTAACAGTAAGCAGTGATCCACTGAGGTTCCACGCCGATTACCAAAGACATTAGCGGAGCCTAAATACGTCAATAGAATGTGTTCAGTTGCGCACTGACATCAACGATAGCTAATACATCTAGTGGCAGATACAATCAGGTGCGATATATATAATTCATGAGAAAATCCGTTTTTGTGTACATAAGAGACACGTCTAGACACCGTGTTTTTATGTGTACTTAAATGTGAATAGATGTTTGCGCACATATGACGGTAAATGTGTGTACGCATTTTTCTCATATGAATAGAATCTGTTTGAATATATGTGAAGTGGGGTAGCAAATATGCATGTGATTAAACATACTGGAAAGAGATACATAAATATGCTTATCTTGGATAAATTGTTTTATATTTTAATACCAGAGACATTCAATCATTTATTTGACTCACATAAAAGAGAAAGAGAGTGAGAGAAAGAGAAATATGCGTATATAAAATAATTTGTGTTTCAACACCTGATACAATCAATATTATTTGACTAAAACAGCACAGATAAAAATACTAATTGGAAATACTTAAAATCAAACGACATAATAAGAGAGGAGACAAAATCGAACATCATAAAAATACGCCGCTGGACATACATCGGCCACATACTTAGAATGAAAGACAGATAGAATTCCACGACAAGCCTTCATGTGTACACCAGACGGGAACAGGAAAAACCAAAAACAACGCTCAGAAGAACTTTTATGAATGAACTAAAATCAACAGGCATAAATGCACAAGACCTGCAATCTGTGGCAACTGAGTTGACCATTCTGCGCGCGACCAATTGCTAATTACGACTACAAGCAGAATCAAAATAAACCTATTAACATAATGTTTTTAATTATTTCAGTTCATTTCGTTGATCAGCATGCGGGTACAAAGTATATAAATAGTGACCAAGAGAAAAAAAATCATAGTAATAATCAACGTCGTCAAGTATGAAGCCTTGTTTTGATTCTGTCGGTAGGTTTTATTTGGTGAGTGGTCACAGATCCAGTGGCTTAATAGCAATTAACTTCGTATCTTAAGCCATAATCCATAAGAACCCATGAAAACATTCACAAATAAACTTGACGCAGCTATCGCATTTCGATCCTAACCTCCTGAACATGTCTGGTTATTTTGCTACGGATATTCCCTTAATTAGAGATGACAAACCAAATTAGAATAATTTGGAATGAATAAATGTGAGAGATATATAACATATCTGTATGTTTCTATCCCAGGTACTATTCTTGAAACTCTTGTTTTCCCTCTCTTAAATTTTGTAATGAATTGGGAGGAGGAAGTTATTAACAGGGCATCATTTCCTACATAGAAGTTAGTCTATCGAGCGTATTACGAAGTGTTATACAGCCGAATTACTGAAGCATAACGAATGATGTTTTCATGCTTTGGAACAAGCGTCTAGTTTTCACTCAGAAGCTTGTGATGTGGAAAAGCAGAAGGCAGGAAGTCATGCCGTTCTAGTTCTCAGAAAATGTGTACAGTGTCTCAGACTTAAAGGACATGTTCATGATATCCATAAACGAAGCTAGGATGAGAAGGCAAAACAATCATAGTCAAACTCTACTATAGAGCGTTTCCTATACCGAAACCTGGCTCACAGAAGCAGAACCCGAGAACACTGGAGCACAAACGTACTAGATAGACGTAATCGACTTATGTACAAATCCCTGGTTGCTGTTCCTCATCTTGGAACTATCGCTCGGGGACATGTTTTGGCATGTAAAGACCATGGGCGTAGTTGGTTATAAACCATTACGGCTAAGAGCACGCTACGCACTCGTCGCCGGGCAACAGATAGAAAAGCTGGTGCAGGGTAGTCAAGCTAGCGCGAACTTAGAAAAATATATATGCCGAAAACAGTTGTGCTAAGCCTATAATTGTCGTACATTAAACGGTAGTACAATGTTCCCCGGTGGAAACCAGCAAAAAATTCGTGATGGTTACTTGAGAACGAACGCAAAATAAATCACATACTCCTAAATCAGCAAATCTGTTAAAGGGAGAAACACATAGAGGGAAAAACAGAGAGTCAAACACAGAGGGAGAACCACATAGAGAGAAACACTTAGAGGGAAAAACAGCGAGAGAGACACACACTTAGGGAGAAACGGATACAAACACATAAGAGGGAGAAACAGAGAGACAAAGAGAGAAAGGGAGAAATACATAACCAGTCTTTTAGGATCTACATAAAATCTAGAAACCTCCCCACCCACCTACTCGTGGATCATGGGTCCTTTATTCATTGATAGATTAAGCCACAATGCCCTCCATTAAGCACGACGCGGATAAAAAACCTCCGAGTTGACAGTCTGTTATAGAATAGAAACTATTGTTGCGTAGCCCACACAAGATATTGCACGGAACTTTCTCACAGGACGTGCTGTAATCTACTGCTGTAAGAGTACAGGGCTCGCATATTCAAACAGCGGGACCTTACAATCTCTGATATCTCTGGTGTGGCAATTTGTATCGGATAGTCACAAGTAACAAATACACGTTCGAGGAACAAAACATGAAACAAGATACAAGCTTTTCAAAGCAAAAAAAATTGTTGTAAAATATTTTGATCTATACTATAGTCATCATCAAGTGTCGTACCGAATGGCGTTGGCGAACATATCTCTCCATGTACATCGATCTCTGTTGGTGTCACCAATCGAAGCCATTTAGTCAAATTGTCCAATATCTTTTCTCTGGGTCTTCCCCGTGATATTTTCCCTTCTATCTTTCACTATATTCTCAATGCATTCTCTGCGCATTATGTGCCCAATAAATGTTGACTGTCTCTTTTTTTTTTTTTTTTTTTTTTTACATTATCAGTAATGCATCTTTTCACATCGATCCTTCTAAGACATTCTTCATTAGTAATCTTTGCTGTCCAAGGAATGTGTAACATTCTTCATTAGTAATCTTTGCTGTCTAAGGAATGCGTAACATTCTTCATTAGTAATCTTTGCTGTCTAAGGAATGCGTAACATTCTTCATTAGTAATCTTTGCTGTCTAAGGAATGTGTAACATTCTTCATTAGTAATCTTTGCTGTCTAAGGAATGCGTAACATTCTTCATTAGTAATCTTTGCTGTCTAAGGAATGCGTAACATTCTTCATTAGTAATCTTTGCTGTCTAAGGAATGCGTAACATTCTTCATTAGTAATCTTTGCTGTCCAAGGAATGCGTAACATTCTTCGAATAAACCACATTTCTTCTGCCTCCAATTTGTCTTATTTATTGTCCATGCTTTACTTCCATAGAGTAGCACTGGTTCAATGTAGCATTTGAGGGCACGTATTCTAGTATCCATCAATATGGACTTGTTGCATAGGAAATTATTCATATTATGGAATGCTGCTTTTGCTTGTCCTATTCTGCTTATAATGTCGGTCTTGCAATTACCATCTGAAGTTATTAATGTTCCTTAATATTTGAAACTAGTCATATGCTTTTAAGTTTTTCTCATTTAATACTATTTTACTATTTGATGGGGAACTATTTCCTGATATTACCATTGTCTCTGTCTTTTTTATGTTTAAACTAAGACCTTTGTGTTCACTTTCCATCACCGTCCTGTTTAACAGATCTTGGAGATGTTATTGGCTTTCTGCTATCAACAGTATCATCTGCATATCATAGATTATTGATATTGTCTCCTCTTATTTTAATGTCTGGCATATTCTTAATTGATCTCAAGATATTCTCGCTGTAAAGAGAAAATAAATCTAGTGACAATACAAATCCCTGATGTACACCTTGTTTTATTTGTGAATACTTCCCAGTTATATTATCCACTTTCATGGTTGCTTCTTGTTGCCAGTATATATTGCACACAATTCTAAGATCTTTACTGTCCAAATTAATATCTTCTAGCATTTTGATAATCTGGTCGTGTTTTACTATGTCGAATATTTTGGTGTAACCAATAAAGCAAACGTATATATCTTTCTGAACTTCTAGTGATCTTTCAATTAAAAGTTCTTAATGTATATATGGCGTATTGTGGTCCTTTCCCTTCAACAACTCCAAATTGTTCATCCGCTATTTCATCTTTAAATTTCGGTCTTGTTGTTCCCATAATAATCCGTAACAAAATGTGTGTTATATGACAGGAAAGATTAATTGTTCTATATTCTTCACATTCTGTTGTTCCGTTTCTATGGTAACGCTATAAATGTTGATTTTAAAAAGTCATCAGGTAAGTGACCTCTGTCATAAACATCATTAAATAATTTTTTGTAATTACTTTTATTCCGGTGTCTTCCAGCGCCTCTAGTTCTTCCACTGAAATATCACCAGGTCCTGTTGCTTTCCATTTTTTTCCATGTGTTTTATTGCATCTATAATCTCCTCTTCTAGTATTGATGGTCCCTCACAATTTATTGTATTTTCTATTAATTCTGGTCTTCCTTCTCCATAAAGCTCTTCTATATATTCTGTCCATCTTTTTACAATGTCTTCTTTCAAAAGGTGCATTTTGCCAATTTTAAATTTCAAGCATCCTGTGTTATATTTTGTTTTTCATTTGTTTTGAGCCACTATTTGATCCATATGTTTTAGAAACTCTTTGACAAACAGTTTGTCCACAGTCAGTCGAACCTCCAATCATGGCTGTAAAAGGATGTATCCACAGTGAATTGTATCAATTTCTATTACTGAGACTAGTATACGATGTTTTCGCATTTCATCTATACGCACATAACATATGAATTATATACCTTTTCAAAAGCAACACCCTGGTTTAAGAAAAAAAGTCATTAAAAAAAAAGAATTTGGGTGGGCTCCAATGGGAACATGCGATCCATGTATCGAAGTTGACCTATTATACTACTAGGGTGAGGTGTTCAAATCTTAACTACGACTTTTATCAAATGCAGTATTCTGCCACCCTGACCAGTTGTGAATTTTACTGCAATTATACAACAAATATACAATGTGTTGTTATACTTCACATTAACTACTAATCTGACATTCCTCAGGTAACCGCCAAATCCAAGTTCCATATGTCCAGTATAGCCAAGACATTAACTGCGGTAGCTATCATGATGCTGGTTCAAGAGGGGAAGGTATCCCTACATGACAAAGTAAGTATTCTAAGTCTAGATAAGACATTAACTGCGGTAGCTATCATGATGCTGGTTCAAGAGGGGAAGGTATCCCTACATGACAAAGTAAGTATTCTAAGTCTAGCTAAGACATTAACTGCGGTAGCTATCATGATGCTGGTTCAAGAGGGGAAGGTATCCCTACATGACAAAGTAAGTATTCTACATCTGTCTTTTGCTGTTAGGCGAGACAATATTCTTCTTCTTCTGCGTTCAGCATCTGTGGTCATGCTATATTGTCAGGCGTCTTCTCCAGGTCAGAGCAGCTACCCCATAGCTTTTGCCTCAAGTCTGTATCCTCTGGCCAGGTCTGCTGTCTCTGCTCTTTGTATGTTGGGCAGTTCTGAAGTATGTGTTCTATTGAATGACGATCGGGTTTCGGACTATGGCACGTTTGGTCGATTGATATGCAATAATATTGTTACGTCTCAGGATGTTGGTAACTCTTTCAATCCAGATCCTTCTTTATCTTCATCTGCCTCTTGATTCAATTCTCATGTTGTTAAGTTCTTGCTGCTAGTCAATATGGATTCAATTCTCATGTTGTTAAGTTCGTGCTGCTAGTCAATATGGATTCAATTCTCATGTTGTTACGTTCTTGCTGCTAGTCAATATGGATTCAATTCTCATGTTGTTACGTTCTTACTGCTAGTCAATATGGATTCAATTCTCATGTTGTTACGTTCTTACTGCTAGTCAATATGGATTCAATTCTCATGTTGTTACGTTCTTGCTGCTAGTCAATATGGATTCAATCTTATTAAGTGAACGAGCTATTTTAGTTTGTTTTTCAAACTTGTAAACTCATAATTCCTTACCAGCAGTTCTTGTAAACTCGTAACTCCTCACATTATCTCTTCTTGTACCAGCAGTTCTTGTAAACTCGTAACTCCTCACATTATCTCTTCTTGTACAAGCAGTTCTTGTAAACTCGTAACTCCTCACATTATCTCTTCTTGTACCAGCAGTTCTTGTAAACTCGTAACTCCTCATATTATCTCTTCTTGTTCTGTTTGCTGTATTTCTTATGCATCTTCTTCAGCGTTCACTCTTAAACTCCCGCTGGATCTTTCTTGTAGCAGGACAATGATCCTACTAGATTCCATCAGGACGCAATCCAGAGAATAGAAATTCGGTGTGTCGCCGTTTTATCTGCGCCAATGGCCTGACATATTCTTCTTCGTCTGATTACGCATCTTGCTCCACACGTATTAAGCTTTCTCTCTCGTTATTAGTGTTTACGTCTGAAATTGATAACACAATATTGCATTTATGATCTGCCTTTTGGTTTCCATTGAGATCTCTCAATCCTGTCGTCTGTAAAATGCTCCGTAAATATTTAACTTCCTCCACTTGTTTAAATAGTCGATCATTTAGATTTATATTGACTGTATATTCTCTGCCTATAAACATTGCTTTGGGTATACTGCATACACCTGTAAAACCCAATGCTTTGTAGGGAGCTCTGTGAGAAATAAGCTTTAAATAGTAAACTTGTACAAGAAACCGCTTTAAAAAAATAGTGTTTATATTATCTTGAGGTCTTTGTTACCTCTAATATTTTATAATAGTACATCCTGATATAACCAAATTGGACTTTGTTGTCCGCTGGTTGAAAGAGGCCCGCCTCTCCAAAAGAGAGGTAAAATCATTAACTACCGAAACCGCTTTGTCAAGCAGCAAAAATTGCTAAATCATTGTCCGGCTCTGTAAGGGGCTGTCTTCCACTATCTTAACTGTATGCACAGCCGTCTATCAAGTTCTATAAATCTACGATAAATAACGCAGATGTTCAGCTAGCGTGTACAGTACAGGAGGTTTACCTATTGGCAGGAAACAAATCCCTGACGGTAGAGCAAGGAACACAATTCCCAAATTTACTCTCAGTGATAACAGGTGAACATAACATACACCAGTGATTCTTAACCTGGTGTCCGATAGCTCATCGAATTCAATGATATGTATTTTTTCCCCCAGGAAGGCCGCAAAACTAGAAGACAAGCGTGATATACGTGGAATTCTTCTATAGCGCATCTTTTTATAACAAATATCCCTCTTTAACAACACATGTTAAAATCTCAAATTATAATTATTTTTTGGTTGTACTGTTTACAGCGGTTTCGTTATTACATAAATATTTACGTCGGTCGTACCAATATGTTATAATGGAATTTAAACGCATAAATTTTGATATTTACAATAAACTAAAATAGAAAGATGAAACACAAGATAGAAACTAAGTTAAATATATCGGATTATTGGAACAAGTATAATGCAAACACAATCATTACCCGGTCTATTGAATACATCAAGCTGAGGATCTATTAACCTGCCACGGGAGAGATTTAATAAGAATTTCATAAAGCTGAAAGAACTGCAAAAGGAAATTTAGACAAAAATAATTAATACCAAGAGTTATAGATGTGGAGGATCTTTTTTTTTTAAAGTGGATACTATTATCTGACACTTCCTGTGCAGAACGCTATTATCACTGCTAAGTATCTAAATATCTCGATTCCGTTCAAGCTGACCTGCTTGTACCCGTGTCATATTGTTGAAAATGTCTTTGATATTCTGTGTTAATATACGTCTTGGGCAGTTTTTTCTTCTCCTTCCTGGCACCTTTGCCTCTAATTAATCCTACACATTTTCTCCTTCCTGGCACCTTTGCCTCTAATTAATCCTACATATTTTCTCCTTCCTGGCACCTTTGCCTTTAATTAACCCTACATATTTCTCCTTCCTGGCACCTTTGCCTAATTAATCCTACATATTTTCTCCTTCCTGGCACCTTTGCCTCTAATTAATCCTACATATTTTCTCCTTCCTGGCACCTTTGCCACTAATTAATCCTACATATTTTCTCCATCCTGGCACCTTTGCCTCTAATTAATCCTACATATTTTCTCCTTCCTGGCACCTTTGCCTCTAATTAATCCTACATATTTTCTCCTTCCTGGCACCTTTGCCACTAATTAATCCTACATATTTTCTCCTTCCTGGCACCTTTGCCTAATTAATCCTGCATATTTTGCATTTTCACATGTCCAAAAGAGTGTGAGTTTTCTAATAGTTTTGATGGGCCAATGCTCTACATGTCAAAAAGAGCGTGCGTTTTCTAATATTTTTGATGGGCCAATACTCTATATTAGTCATCATGGTTTTCTTTGCATTTTGATACATCTCGGTAGTTTGCAATTTTTGATACATCTCGGTAGTTTGCAATTTTTGATACATGTCGGTAGTTTGCAATTTTTGATACATCTCGGTAGTTTGCAATTTTTGATACATCTCGGTAGCTTGCAATTTTTGATACATCTCGGTAGCTTGCAATTTTTGATACATCTCGGTAGTTTGCAATTTTTTTCTGAACCTGTTCTGGCCGATTATAAGTTACGGTCAATGATTAGATATCAGACAATAATCCTTACTCTCAGTCCAACACGTAGACTTTCCAACTCCCGCCTTCGAAGTCGTCGTTAATACCTCTTCGGCGTTCATTCTCAAACTCCCGCTGGATATCCCTTGTAGTAAAACGATGGTCCTACTAGATTTCCAGCAGGATGTAGTCCAGAGAATGGAAATTCGTTGTGTCGCCGCTTTATTTGCGCCAATGGCCAGACACATACGTCTTCAGAAGAGGTAGTTAATACGGTCTACCACATTCTCCACCAGCTAGCTGTGTGTACAGTAGGAGGAACGTCTCATTCTTGATAAGATACACGTCGTTCGGCTAAAATATGTGGGAGAGGCATGTAACAGATATTGTCATTATATTAGTGTCTCGTCCAATACGGAAATTTTCAATAAGAAACATTGTTTACTAAGCCTAACAGATATACTTTACTCTTAACAACGTTCATATATTTGGGGGGTTCACAGCAAAACAAAAAAGTAATTTTAGAGCACCCATGACGACGAAAAAGATTAGAACCACTAGCTCCTACTATCCATTATCTTAGTTTTGTTCCAAGCATAACAAAAAAACTACACCAGTCAATGTTTCCCCACATGTTCCTATTTACAGATGACCCCTGTAATTTCAGCTCAAAAGTATCTAGTTACCCTCTAGCTTGTTTCGATCTTGTTTTCGTGTTGACTAGGTAGCGCTTGATGTAGATGTTTTACATGTTCTTTTGTCCGACGTTGATGGCTATAATTGTACCTTTTCTATCTTGTCTTTTCTCTTCATCTTTGTTGTTTCTTTCAACGGGGCATCACATGAGATAATGTTATCCAAATCAATGTCTGTAATATACTTTCTCGGTGATACACTTTTCCTGATGTCCTGTTTAGCTCTGTCAGCTGTAAAGTTTGTTAGAGCGTCAGGGACATGATCTTCTCTCTTCTGTAATTCCGTTCCTTTTTTTTCTTTTAATAAATTTCTCACAAACAAAACATGATATTACCATCTCAAGTTGAGGATTCATTATTAGGAGAATCCTGCTGCAGATAGAAACCAGAATTTTCTTCAGCTTGGAGGCTGCCCATAAATTACTTCAACAATTAAGGGAATGGGCGGGGTTGATGGCAAAAGTTCATGTCAACAATACTGTTGTTTATTTTTCTATCAATAAAAGGTAATGCTGCATGAAAATATGCACATGTTTGTTGTGGTGTAGTCATCTTTTTATGTTATGTGCGTATCTTGATAAAGGCTTTTTGGTTCCAAACGTCAATTGTGTCCTGTGCATTGTTATTTGTATTATTATATGCTGTGTTTTGTTGTGTGTATTATTTCACGTAAGCATCCAACAGTGAGAGTGTGTTAGTCGTCATTCAGTAAAACTTCATTACCTGTTTCCTACGTGAGTACTATATTTTTTTTTATTACACTAATTAAATCGAGTTTGAAAGAAAATTCTAAAAATCAGAAAAATACCATGCGGTTTATTTCAAAGTTTCCTATGGGGGAAAAATGGGGAGGGGTGTTAAATTTGTTTGAGAGACTTAAGCAGGGGTGTTCCCTGAATTCTTGACAGGGTGGGGAGGAGGAGGAGGAAAGGAGGTAAAAAATGTTTTACCTTTACGAAAAGTATCTTGCAGAGGGCTTGACGTGTCAGATTCCTTGCTAATTATTGTTAATATATTTCTTAAATGAACCAAGTGGTAAACGGGTATTTTTTTTCCTTCAAATATCGGTTAATGAGAATTATTTTTATTTGTAAAAGGTAACTTTTCAAATTATCTTAGCAGTTCTTTCTCAAACCACCATTTGATATTTTCAGTAACAGGACAATTTACTAGATTTCAAGCAAGATGTAGTACAAACATCAGAGATGCTCAGTGTCGCTGTTTTATTTGGAACCAATGACACGACACATGTGACTTCGGCGGTGTTCAGTATTTTTACCACTTTCACAAACAAGGATAATCCGTTATATAGTCGGTTCAGAGATCCGTTCCCCACTTTAGATGTAAAATTATTTTAACAACGGATTTTATATAAAGATGTCTTAGATTATGACAGTAAAAAAATTCACACGTATTGTTTTCATTGAAATCAGCCCAATCGATTTATATATATATATATATATCTTTCCCGTGAGAAGGAATTTCTAAAGGTACTACAGTAGCTACGCAAGACGTACGCCACAGCATGTACTGGTACTGAACGGCTGGTCACCAATCTCAGAGCTAACCAAGAAGAAATTTAATTATTTAAGTCAATACTTAAGTCCAACTTACTTTTATGAATACAAATATTCGGTATCTCTGTATTGTTATTAAGATCGCAATAATGATCAGTTATGGGACAATCATTAATATAAAATCATTTAATCCAACCAGGTGTTCGGCAGCGATGGCATTCTCAAAACAATAGAACCATGGAGAGAAACATCGGCTGATCCAAGACTCTACGACATCACCATTGATAATCTGCTTCATCACAGCTCTGGGTGGGACAGTAGCAAAGTCCCGTTGCATGACCCACTTCATAACAAACTCTACCGGGAAAGATACGTAAGTGTGGAATTCAGAAATATGTAATGTTAATACTTCTTCTTCAGCGTTTATTCTCAAACTCCTGCTGGAACTCCCTTGTAGCAGGACCATTGTACTACCAGATTTCCAGCAGCATGTAGTCCAGAGAATGGAAATGCGTTGTGTCGCCGTTTCATTTGCTCCAAGGACCCGACACACCCGTCTTTGGTGGAGTATTATTAATACAAAGCTTAAGCCCATCAATCCATCTGAAGGTATATAATGTCCAAGTAGATTAATGTGAGTTCAGATATTTTTGATGACACACTATCTTCCTTTCTCTTGGTCATTTCGAGTTCTATGATTCCTTGAACATTTGCCATTGTCTCTTGGCAAGTTACTGCTGGTGCGTTGTTATCAGATGTAAATTATCACACGTCGATTGTTTATAAGTTACTTTGAGGCAGTCCAAAGTTAACAGATGAAAATACTTAAAAACACGTTTTACGCTCAGAATGAGTATACCAAAAAATACATGACTAATGACATTATAAATAGCGAAACAGAACATGTTCAGCGGATATATCAAGCTGTAGACCAGGGGTTCTCAACCTTTCCAGACGGCGAGGCCGCCGACGTTTAATACTAGTGTGTGAGCACCATAACATGAAACACATTCACTTATCTAGGTCTCACAAACAGGTATTCGTGTTACCAAAATATGTCTATAAAGCAAACCTAACAACAGACATTGAAAATTGCATTCATAGTCGTGGATAATAACAATATTTGTTTCGTTTGTACAACAAAGGTAGAATTGTAAATCACTTTTTAACTTCCATGGTCAGAGCACCACATGTTCTTACGAGAGCATTAAGGTGCTTGCGAGTACCAGATTAAGAGCGCCTACTGCAGACAAACACACAAAGTAAAGAAATCATGTTTGTGTGTGTCCGACCCTGTAACAAGGTAGCATACTGCAGCATGTCTCTGACACTCACATTTTAAATCCACATAACAAAACAAGCAATCTTAACAACAATATACTTATAACAGAAGAAACTATTTAACCTAGAATTAATAATGTACTTTCAGGGACCCTGAAAGTACTTTCAGGGACCCTGAAAGTACTTTCAGGGACCCTGAAAGTACTTTCAGGGTCTGAGAACGGCGTTCTAACCACACATGCGCTCCACCTTTATTTCCCCCCATGGACCCACATTTTTCAATATAACACCGGTGGACGCGTCCATATTGTGCATCCATGGTTGAAAATGAAACGTCTCACAAAATATACTGTACCGTGGCTTCAAACAATATAGGCCTCCTAGCTTAAATAATTAGGACCCAGTTCGTTACGTGTTTCGATTATTGTTTGCTTTTTAAGTTGGTTACTATTTATGTACTTGGAATCGCATACCAAAAATAGACTTACGTAAAACACAGGTTTATATTTCGTTTCAATGGGACACGTCAGACTATAGCTAAAACTATTAGGTAATGATGAGCACACAAGAAACATAAAAATTACAATACACAAATCACATTCAACGTTTCAACCAAAAGGTCTTTATCAAGACACAAACAAAACATCAAAAGATGACGAATGGAAAAATTATCACAACATCCAACGGAAATGATATGCCGGAAGGTCAGAAAGTACATAAAAACGTAAATATATGTGGAAACGAAACGAACAAAAAGATGAGTAAATGACGGAACAAAAAGAATAAAGACAAAGACCACACCAACTCAGTACTAGACATAAGACATAAGTGGTCGGAATTGAGTCCAAAAGGCTTGAGTGTACCCAATTCAAAAATAAGACGATTTTCTAGAGCATACCTAGATCTATCATCGGTGGTGCAAGATCTGATGACAGTGGCCTGAATATCCAAAGCACCATAATGACCATCGCCGTTGAAGTGTGTGATAGATCTAGGTATGCTCTAGAAAATCGTCTCATTTTTGAATTGGGTACACTCAAGCCTTTTGGACTCAATTCCGACCACGTTTATGTCTAGTACTGGGTTGGTGTGGTCTTTGTCCCGTCATTTACTCATCTTTTTGTTCGTTTCGTTTCCACATATATTTACGTTTTTATGTACTTTCTGACCTTCCGGCATATAATTTTCATATTTCCGTTGGATGTTGTAATAATTTTTCCATTTGTCATCTTTTGATGTTTTCTTTGTGTCTTGATAAAGACCTTTTGGGTGAAACGTTGAATGTGATTTGTGTATTGTAATTTTTATGATTTCTTGTGTGCTCATCATTACCTAATAGTTTTAGCTATAGTCTGTCGTGTCCCATTGAAACGAAATATAAACCTGTGTTTTACGTAAGTCTAATTGTTGTTACATTTCACGCAGTTACCTTGTATTGATTGTCATACCAAAAATAGCAACGGCGATTCTAAGTATATAAATAGCAACCAACTAAACGGCAAACAATAATCAAAACACGTAACGTATTGGGTCCAATCTAGTTAACATGTCTTCTACTGGAGCCCGGTCATCGCTGTACACCCAATAATGTCCCAACACGATCACCACCCATAGAAGAATTGGCTGTCATGTAACAATCGTCATAGACAATATCATCATGCTTCATCGTTCATCATGCTATGTGCAACACGTTCGTTTTTCAGCTGGATGTTCCCAACATCGCCTTGGACATGGGTCTCGACCTTCCTCTGCAACCAAGCGAAATTATTAGCTACGTCATCTCCTACCCTCTCAGCTTCAGTCCAGGGACAAGAACAGCATATTCCAATATCGCTTACCTAGTCTTGGGAAGAGTTGTGGAGTCAGCCTCCGATATGGAATACAAGGACTTTGTTAAAAAGTAAGTAAAGTACCACATATTCTCATATTACGAAGTTCGGGTTCAATTTTCATCCCTGTAGTTTCATGTTATATTGTCGCCTTTGTGTTACCAGGGTCCGAGTGAGCAACACTATTTACCTTTCATGCATGTCATAAGAAACGACTAAGGAGACTATGGGGTGGAGTTGTCTGACCCATCCCATAGGTAGAAAGTAACTCAAAACCATGATGAAGTTGGATGTGTCTGACGGAAAGACGCAGATATTGCTGCAATGCTGTAAACCATGACACAATGCAATCCTTTCTCTGGACTACATCCTGCTAATCTGCATGAGTTTGAGACTGAACGCAGAAGAAGAATATTGCATATAAATTCAGCGAACGAAAAAAGAAGTGGATAAATCATTTATTACTTTAAAAATATAATAAAATGAAATCTATAGGTGACATCCACAGCTAAAATTAGATTATTTTAGATTAGGTAACTGGACATTTGCAAAATTACAAAGATGGTCCTTTAAAAAGAATACTTTGCCATCATTATACAATTGAACTGGGTCTGCGTCTATGTTAAGGGACACTTTGGAATTGCAATGAGCGTTGCAAATATATGGTGGAATCCCTCTATAGCATATTCTTTTATAACAAACTTCACTTCTCATATAACAACACATTTCAAAATCCCCAATTATTTTTATTCTTAATCATTTGTACTGTATATAACGAATTTCTGTTATTACATACATATTTTATTGGTCCGGGCCAAGTTGTTATAATGAGATTCCATTGTATTTAAAAATCATGCCTGCACAGCCGCAGCAAACATAAAGTGGTTCAGTACTATTAGAATAATTTGTTTCTTATCAACTACATGGGGCAAAAGGCAAGATGTGAATTGAATGTTAGATATAGAGGTAAAATTAGTGAGAAAAGAGGAACCGGAAATTGGGCAAATTTAGAAAATAATTTGACTCAAAGCAAATCAGTGTCAACTGAAAGGAACTGGTTCAAATCTCGTCTGACACATTGTGATTTCTTACATGACACCAAAATATTAATTATGGTGGGTAAGATCCCTGGAAAAAGAGAACCAGGGGCAGACTAAGACTACGATTGACACAAGGTGTCAAAGACCTGAATATGACAATAGAATGGGCTGGACAGAAGCGGGAGACTTACAGAGTGGCATAGAGGTCAGCTTTCTGCAAAAGACAAGCCATGTAGACGAAGAAATTAAATGTTTTTTAAACTAGAACTGCCGCGTTTCATTGCTAAAACTTCCCAAAAAATCTGAAATAAACAGGCATGTATAAGGAAAAAAAACCCCAAAATAACAAAAATCAAGTTAAACGGGCACGTATAACTTGATGTTCTACTTTCAGGTATATCCTTGATCAATGTGGCATGTGGAACACACACCTTTCATTAGCCAAAAGGACAGAGAAGAAACTCCTCAATGGTGATGACATTCATTCAATGTACAGCTCATTGGATCCTATGACTGTAGACTCGACTCTAGGATGGCATTCAAACGTGTACGACATGATGAGGTTTACAAGGTACTTTCTATAACTCAGCCCCCACCTTTTACAATTAATATATGTAGTTTACATGCTTTATAAATATGTTAGCCATAGGTAGATGGTGACACAACATTACCTTGTCCCTGTATGTATATAGACACATAAAAGTGTGTATATATCTTCTTAGACTTACGTAAAACACAGGTTTATATATCGTCTCAATGGGACACCATAGACTATATCTAACACTAGTGGGTAATGATGGGCAATGATGATCACATAAGAAATCATAAAAATTACAATACACAAATCATATTCACACAAATCATAACGTTTCAACCAAAAGGTCTTTATCAAGACACAAACAAAACATTAAAAGACGACGAATTGAAAAATTATCACAACGTCCAACGGAAATATGGAAATGATATGCCGGAAGGTCAGAAAGTACATAAAAACGTAAATATATGTGGAAACGAAACGAACAAAAAGGTGAGTAAATGACGGAACAAAAAGAATAAAGACAAAGACCACACCAAACCAGTACTAGACATAAGAGTGGTCGGAATTGAGTCCAAAAGGCCTGAGTGTACCCATCTCGAAAATGAGACGATTTTCTAGAGCATAACTAGATCTATCATCGGTGGTGCAAGATCTGATGGCGGTGACCTGAATATCCAAAGCACCATGATGACCATCGCCGTTGAAGTGTGTGGCCACAGGAGTGGGTGTTCTGTGCTTGATGGCATGAAGATGGTTACAAAAACGATCGCTCAATCATAGGCCGGTTTCCCCGATGTACTGTTTGCCACAGCGTTTACATATGATCACGTAAATGACATTACGGGATTCACATGTAAAGGCCTCATCGATGGAGAAAGTGGCCTTGGGAAATGAAATGGAGCGCATCTGAACCACATAAGGACATGTAAAGCAACGGACACGTGAGCAACGAACAGTGCCAAAATGGTCAGGAACAGAAGACTTAAGACTTATATATCTTCACACATTGCAGTACAATTCTCAGAAAACATAAATATTCATTATATCTCAATCTAAATTCACGTTTTGTCACTTTAAATGTCCATCAGACCATCCTAAACACTCACTGCAGCATCCTAAACATTCATTATGCCATCATAAACATTCAACACGTGCCATTCTAAAACATCACTAAAACAAGTAGATGAATTCAAATATCTGGGCAGCACATTGAGATATGACAACAAACAAGAAGCAGAAATAAACGCAAGATGTAATAAGGCCTGTCAGATCATTGGTCAATTAACACCTTTACTAAGAAACAAAGATATTACACTAGAAACAAAGAAAGCGCTTTTCAACACCATTTTCTTACCAACATTGTGTTATCAGTGTCAAACTTGGACATTAGATTCTAGAACAATACATAAGATTAACACCACTGAAATGAAATGTGTGAGACGTATAATTGGAGTTAGCTTGAGAGACAAAATCAGGAATGAAGCACTAAGGAAACAATTAGGGATCAAACCAACAATAGAATACATACAGAAACAACAAGTTAAATGGTACGGCCACATAACCAGACAGAAAGAGCAAAGTATTATTAAAAAAAAAACACTTAACAAACGATACGAAAACAGGAGACCTATTGGACGCCCTCGTAAAAGGTGGATAGATAGTGTATTAGAGACAATCAAAAATATAACAGCAGAGGAGGCAAATAGAAGGGCAAAAGACCGTACACTCACTCTCCCCTCAACACCGAAAGGTACATGAGGACAGAAAGAAGAAGAAGAATTCATACTAAGAGAAATAAAGATCAGGCAAATAAAATATTTTGGACACATTAAATGACATGACACCTTATTGAAGACCTTACTTGAGGGTAGTCAAAGGGAAGCGAGCAAGAGGTAGGCAGAGATACAAGTGGGAGAGTAACATCACAAGATGGACAGGTTACAGTCTAGCAGAGTGCACCAACAAAACAAGAGACAGGGGATGTTGGAGATCTGTTGCAGCCAAACTTTGTTGTGCAGATGGCACTTGATGATTCTAAACATTCATCATACCATCCCAAGTATAGTAAAAGTTACGTTTACCCATATCATTTATTAATGACGTAGTAAAGTAAAAGTTCAGTTTACCCTTATCATTTATTAATGACGTAGTAAAGTAAAAGTTCAGTTTACCCTTATCATTTATTAATGACGTAGTGGTGTGTGATGTAAGCGATCTTACATTTCAGTGGCTCTGCTATTTGAGGGCTGTAGGCATCACCTTCACAGTCTTTACTTCCCGGATTAATCCAGTACCCAATTAAGGCTGGGTCGACCCGGGAACCGTTGCAACCTGAATAGTATTTCCCCTGCAACTGATGAATGAACCCAGTACCACTCATAAACGAAGCCAGTGCACTAACCACTGCCCCACCATCCTAAATACTGCGGTAACACATGGAGTATGAGTATGAACAGAAACAGGTAAATTAAAGTGTTACAAAAGAGTAAAAAAAAGACAAAACAGAATGTGGAAACAGACAACACGTACACTAAACATATGAACTATATATATATTTTAATTTGCGCATGTGACAACCAAGTATGGACTTCTATTTCAGGGTACGAAAGAAAGTTTTGGAATAGCCTGACAACCTGTCACATGTGAAAAATCATCACTGTCACTGATTTTTCTTGTCTCGATTTCTTACTTGTATCATCACATCTATCAAGTAAATCCCCACGGATTAGGAAGAGATGCGGATCAACAGATAATGTAAATTTGTCTTTTTGTGGCAGACTTCTAGGTGGCAGAGAATGCTAGAGGTGCTGTCATTGCAGATTGATCAACAAATCTGACAGAAGAATCATGAACTAGTTAGCCCAGATGAGTAAGGTATAATCCTGGAATGATGTAATGATCCTGGGATACTTCCGCATTGGAATGCCTCCCTTCAGGGACTAAACATGAATCCATAAGTCCACTTATCATGACCATGTTCTTCAGACAACAAACCTTATACAAGTTCGGGAGTCACCTTGGTTACCCAACAGTAGAAGACCTATACTTATTATCAGACATGATATGGGTTATCAAGAGCTACCTGACCACGGCTAACGAGATTGCATCAGCATCATACTCGTTACATAAAAATTATTATATATATTATTTCTATTATATTAAAAAATATATGTTGTTCGTCCATCACATGTGACAATGACCATTTGAACAATATATATATATATATATAAGGTCAACTATATTATATTATTTCAACAGGTGTACGTTTGAGACGAGCAAACTTCTGAACGAGAAGCATAAAGAATTACTTGTACGCAAATCTAACTCACCTCCTTCGCAGAACGGTTCTTTATACTGCTCTGGTTTCCGCACAGACAACAAAGGTAATGTCTGGCAGGAAGCAGATATGCACGACGACGACATGATTCTCTACCACAGAGTGAAGCAACATGAAAGTAGTCAGACAGAAGAAGACAGTGTTGACTCATGGATCATCTTCTTGCATGGTAAGAGCATGAGCCACATTAGACACCAACTGAAGGATCTAATGTCCACACTGGATACAACAATTCCCACGGAGAACTTCTTTATATCTGATTTGTCAGATGTGCAAATGCATAAAAAATTGGAGGAAACAAAAGAATATAATACTCAAGAATATGCAATAAAGTACAAAGTAGATGAGCACCATTTAACAGCTTATGTAGGTGCTATCCAAGATGAAGGTTTCAATATCATCTGGTTAACATCCTACACAGTTCTACAACACACATTCTTTCTACTGGTCAGCAAGTACATCACACGACCTGTACGGTCACAGTATGATTATATATTCGAGCATGGTATGGATCACCGACAACTACTCAAGCGGAAACTCCAACTGGAAGAGTCTGGCTACAATATGACGCAACTGCACAGCTACAAAAGCCAGGCACACAACAATCCTTTAGCGTTTGCTGCCATATTCCGTCAGGATGCCTTTTCTGCAGACACACAAATGAAGTACGGCACTGGTCATCTTCCTGAGCCATACGAGAAGCTTGTGCAGATGTACTATGAGAAACAGTTTTACCCGATATCTCAAACAGTTGTATACAACAACAAAGATGAACAGTTCTCGTTTATTTTCATTAAGGATATCACAAGTGAACATACAGACTTTAAACATTATTACGACCTCACAGCTACTCGACTTGCGAAACTCACTGCGGAGAATGCCAAGATCGACCTCCATCTGTCATACTTGAATTCATATGACATATCTGGGAAGTTCAGACTGGCAGCAATTTTCTCGAATGCCACGGATTCTAGAGGTGTTTTGGAGATTGATCAGCCAGAATTTAAGGCAACAGAGACAATCATTTCCAATTTGAAAAATGGACAAGTGCCAAAATACATAGTGCCCATAATGGGAGACGACTCGCAGCTGAAACTGGTTATCTATTACGAAGATGAGTAACAGTGACAACATTAACATAGAACATGTAGGGACAGCAGCAGTTCAATTACTGAATGAAATGATTCACTATGAGCTAATTATTACTGCTACAATGAATTACACTGATGACTGCTTAGTTGCTGGTTGTTTCATGTGTGTACACTGACAGAAATATGCCAAATTCAAAAGTGCTAGGCCTGTGTTGCAGCTAAAACCATAGAACAACACATTTATACTCTCTGGCTCAAATCAAATGAGATAATGTGTTGATTGAGAGTGCAAGCAAAACATGTAAACAAATATGCAAGTAAACACTTCTACAGAAATACGGGAAATACAAACGGAATCAAAGTTTCCAAAAACATCTTGTCTCATTATTTTCCCGTTCTGTAAATTAAAAAAGTAAATCTGATTTATAGCATCTGGATAACAAATGAAACAGGCTATCCTGTATACATGTACACCCTGATATATAGACTATCCTGTATACATGTACACCCTGATAGATAGACTATCCTGTATACATGTACACCCTGATAGATAGACTATCCTGTATACATGTACACCCTGATAGATAGACTATCATGTATACATGTACACCCTGATAGATAGACTATCCTGTATACATGTACACCCTGATAGATAGACTATCCTGTATACATGTACACTCTGATAGATAAACAGACTATCCTGTGTGCATGAAAAGCCTCTCTGAAAAACAAATTAAGGGAATCCCACAACGACCTATAATAAACCGCTCTATACATGACAACATCAGATCGTATGCCTAGTACATGACCACAGAAGAAAATAGCTCTGATAAACACACAAAACAGAAGTTATTACTTCATTGAAATAACACAAAGTATCGTTTGAGTAATCTTCAATAGAAAAAAAGTCATTTCTGACAATTTATTATGGGTAAACATTGGCATAAAATAGCAACACACCTCAGAATGGTTACCAATACTTTATAGAATGTTGTTAATGTCGCAGTGCATTGACGTTACACAGATTCTTACTAAATAATCACAATTCATATGACATAGTGTCACCACCAATATAAATTAGTGCACTGACGTTACACAGATTCTCACTAAATAATCACAATTCATGTGACACAGTGTCGCCACCAATATAAATTAGTGCACAGTGACTTTTTATACACCCAGTATAACTATCTCTCCAGGTCATATTTGTTTGTTACGATCTCCAGAAATTATAAGCAATTGATCTTTTGTACCCTTTTGTGAATGAGGAACTTTCTTCAGAACTTTATTTCATATCCAGAAGGCTACAACTGACAGCGATGTGCAATGCTTTGAGAAAAGAAACATCCTATGACACTACAAAAAGTATCTGAGAAAATTAGCAGCAGTCAAAGTATCCCACATCAACCTCTCACAGCTTTCTTGTTTTTATAGCAGGTATACAAAGCAAGGGAACAAAATATGTATATTGTCTATTGAGTAGATTTTGAAGAGAGAGTTCTGTGTGAATCTCACACATGACATGAAACATGAACGATGTACACATATTGCAGTGTCTGGTATATTTTTTATCTTATGAAATAAAATTGAAATTATTTTACATATTTTTCTTCTTCTTATGCTCCATGCAGTTTGGCATATATTATGTCTTTCCGCAGCCTTCTATTTCGTGTACTATCAATCATTTCTGATAACGATGTTCTCCCATGTCGCAATGCTACGTTACATACATGTTGATATTCTTCACTAAATGTATAATCAAGTTCAGTATTTGTTGGAGACAGTGAAGCTACAAAGTATCAATGGGAAGACATGGCAAAGTGTGAATCAAGTATAAATATGGGAAGTCATGGCAAAGTGTGAAACAAGTATAAATATGGGAAGCCATGGCAAAGTGTGAATCAAGTATAAATGGGAAGCCATGGCAAAGTGTGAATCAAGTATAAATGGGAAGCCATGGCAAAGTGTGAATCAAGTATAAATGGGAAGCCATGGCAAAGTGTGAATCAAGTATAAATGGGAAGCCATGATAAGGTGTGAATCAAGTATAACTGGGAAGCCATAGCAAAGTGTGAATCAAGTATAACTAGGAAGCCATGGTACAGTGTGAATCAAGTATAAATATGGGAAGCCATGGCAAAGTGTGAATCAAGTATAAATGGGAAGCCATGGCAAAGTGTGAATCAAGTATAAATGGGAAGCCATGGCAAAGTGTGAATCAAGTATAATCAGTAGTTTGTTGGATAAAGTTTGAATCTAGTATAATCAGTAGTTTGTTGGATAGTATTGTATGTATGATTGAAGCAACTAAAGATATAAGCCACGGCATAGTGTATCTGCAAAACATGCGGCAAACAGTAAAGGTTACAGAATCCAGGTCTATACTGGCTGAGCTGTCAGTATTTGTTAAAAATAATTTGTGGAGAGTGAGTTTCAGCCCAATGTTCCACTTCAAACAAGAAATGTTAGTTCTAATAGTTGGAGTTTGAGAACGAACGCTTATATTTTGTTTAAATCCAAAAATATGAATGTGGTATGCTCATTTGCATTAGAAAACATGAATAAAAACTTATCAGTTAGAACTGAGTTTTAGAAATAAATATATTAAAACAGTTTGAAAAATATGTAGGAAAAACCCAAAAATGATTATATAATTTAGTCAGTTTGAAATTTGGTTCCTGGCGACAGGCCTGACAATATAGCCTGACCACAGATACTAACGCAGAAGTTCATTCAATGGATGGTGCCCTGAGGCATATAATCGATGACAAGATTGGGCTCATCATTTCAATATATCTACAAGTGCATTGGAAGATTTATTTACCCAGTCATGATACATTGCAGAATAATGCCAGTGAACTTACATGCAGTCTTTAACATATATGTCAACTTTGAGAGTGGCAACAATGTATTTCAGCTCAAAATAATCCTTAGATCACAGGTTCACCAACTTTTATGAGTCACATCATTTAATAGAATCAAAGTGAACCATGAAGCATACATTTAAAAAGGGCTTTTGCACTTGGTGAAAGGCAATATCGGAAATAGATTTTTCAGTATAATATGGTTCGATCTAGTTTTAACTTACAACATATTGCAAATGGTGATTGAAAATGTTACTCCTTAACAAGCTTAAAAATTCAATGTTAGTTTTTGTTAATATCAACCCCATGTTATTCTGAACATTTAACCTTGTTTTTGTTTTCAAATGAATAAGCAGATAAAACCACTCTCAGAGATCAAATATGCATTGAAAAACTACTCTCAGAGATAAATAAGCATTGAAAACCACTCTTATAGAGATCAAATAGCATTGAAAACCACTCTCACACAGATATGTCAAAGCAAATCTGGAAATGCAAGCATACTGACAGTTGGAATTTGACTAATATGCATGCAACACATCAATAACTGAGCCAGCAATTTTGTATGGAGTTTGTGTTGTTGGTTGGTTCCATCGGTCTTTGAACTCCTGCCCTTTGACCAAATGGTTTACTGTTTTAGCCGACAAACCCACAAAAAGCCCCCATAGGTTGGAAACCAGTTCCGTAGATTTAGTATTTTACTAAAAATTCTGTATAAACAGCAATTTAATAAAAAAGATACTGAAGGTTAGCACATACATAAACAATGAAACCTGAGTGTATTTTTGACAGAATCACTGGGACTGGATAAGCAATGCATCCAAGAGGATGTTCTGAAAGCTCTCAGAGTTAGGATGAGAGGCCGATGCAACAAATGCTTTTGAATCTGCTGACTACTTGAACATCATGCCAAGAAGAGTGTGGCTAAACAAAAACTCTATTCAGGTAAACAGAGGAGATGGTTAAACAGAGCATGTGTGGTCAGTCGTGACATGCTGAGGGATATTGTGAGAAGATTCAAGAACTTATGGACCAATTGTTGGATGTACAATAAGGATGATCTTTTAACTCACAGAATTGTCTGTACACATTGACAGGTACTCATGGATCGAGAACTGGATATTAGTTTTCATACTATTTCTATTCACTTTTTGTATACAGTGACTGAATAAACAATACCAAAAATAGCAGTACTCACTGGGCAAAATTGAAATCCAACAGATAACACTTGAAACAAGGTAATAAAGTTTTGCTACTGATACGAAACAAACAGGCATACACACACACACACACACACAAATCGACGTTTTGACCGAAAAATCTTTATCAAGGATCACAAACACGTATAAATCAAAGACGACACATATCTAGTAAATAGGCCAAAATTATGTCAAAGGTAACACAAACAGGAAATGTGCAGAAATAGAAAGTATACATAAACAATACCAGTTGTCTTGCAATGTAATATGATAATATTTTCAGGAATAGAGAAGTTAGTCAACAATGTATTGTTAGAGCAAGAAAGAATAGTGATACTGTAACCTGCCATGCATGTAGTAAAAGGCAACTAAGGAGGTTTGGGGTGGAGTTTGCTGTCCTATCCCATAACGGTCACAGTGACCAAGAAGCCAAGCCAAAGTAAAATGTGGCAGACCGACAACAGCAGCTATCGCAACCAATCTGTAAAACTTAATGCATTGCATTCCATTCTCCTGACTACATCCTACTAATCTGTGGGAGTTTAAGAACGAACATAGACAACATCATTCTAACAAAAACAAATTATTCATCTTTCTTGTCCACATATGGCACAGGTAAACTAGAAATCTCTGTGATAGAGTGAGGAGCGTTTGACCAGTGAAGCACAGGAATCATAAGCTCACCAATCCTGATTTTTCAGTGTTCAAGGATCTCAGTACAACAGTGGTTAATGCACTGCTTTTCTAAATCTGTACTGCATTTTACAAGAAAACGTGTCACGGAAAACAGAAAAATTAGCCCATATTGCCAAAACCATAGTTTTCTACTCTTATTCAAAATTATGGTAGCCCATATTGCCAAAACCATAATTTTCGACTCTTTATGAGAGATTAACAACTTTTTTATTCAAAAATCATGAGAGGAATTGCAAAAGCAAAATTATCACAAGTCAAATATCTTTAACAAGACATGAGCAGTAAAGTTAAATTACATTTGATCAGAGCAAACATATTCCCATTAGCAATTTATGGCTATGAAATATTTACACTTAATAAAGTAACGGCAAAGAGAATTGCTTCTTTCGAAATTGATAATAACTATAGCAGAACTGTAATCAGACAGACAAAATTTGGAGACGAGGTAATACAACTTTGCTGTTCACTGGAAACTGGGCGTGTATTCCAATTATCTGTTATGTGATCATGAACAGTACCATTCTTTACTTGTCTGTGTTAAGTTGTGGTCTTGATAAAGACCTTTTGGTCGAAACATCTATGTGTATATGTTTTCCTGTGTATTTCCAGTGGTTAATAAAACTATTACTTGTACCCTGTTTTAAAGTTTCTTCCTTTGAAATGAGATGATACTCAAATTACAATGGGCAGCATCAAAACCAATCAAGAAGTGTTCAGAATATTGGAGGAGGTGTGACTCCTCTAACAACATAATACATCGGAATCCCTCTATAGTGCATTCTTTTATAACACATTTCCCTATATAACAACACTTTTCAAAATCCTATCGTGGATTAGGTGCTTCACTTCATGAACAACAACAATCTAATGCAGGAATATAATTCCCTTCTTTCATTGCACCACCCGGTGCATAACCCTTCATTCTCTGAGAGCGTAGTTTTATTAGAGGAAAGCTCCACAGTAGAAATGAACATGGGTTACTTTGTCCTGTAGGACAATGCGGGATTGGAGCAAAAGCTGATCCAATCGGTGAAAAGTTAAGTAAAACATGGGATAATATCATAATGTAGTTTTATGAAGCACTAAAACCACACACAAATGTGACGTTTTGATCAAACGATCATTATCATGTAGGACCCACCATTGGATGGCAGCTGGGGAATGTCGCATGTACAATGCTGCTCGTTTCTAATCAAGGTCTACTCCATTCCTGAACGGGACATGTATGATACAGTTACAGCCATTGATATGGAACCATGTGGACAGGATGCCTTGTATCATGTTACGCAGGTAGAGGAGAAAGATCAGGAATGGTATTTAGACAAAGGAGAAAGTGATAGCATATAGTACAGTAAACCTATAGTTCAAGGGTTGTATGTCTAAGACACACAATTGTAAAAATTGGCCTGTGATTCCTTGTAGGCATATGTACTGTGGAAGACACTGTGTGGCTCAAATTAGTTTTAAATCATATCCATCATCTCTAAGGATCACAGATTATATTACTTTTATAGCACAATATTGAGAATAATAATTATAATACTATCGCTACTACCTGTGACTATAACAAATGCAATCAACGTTTGTTGATAGATTTTGACCAAAATATAGCCATGGACACTAAATAAAACAGTAGCAAAGAGAAGCACTGCTTTCGAAATTAGATGCTAAGGCTACAGAAAAATTTTACTTGGGCCTAGGTCTCTATACCACAGTAGGCAGCTAAAAGGACAAATCAAGTGTGTGTCTTTTTTTGTGGTCATGTAGAGACATAACATGGATTGGCATGGAAAGATTAATAGCTGGAGGCAGAGTTAACGGCAACAAGGAAGAGGGCGTCCAAAACGACAATGATGCAGTGATTAGGCCTACTATATATTAATTAATATATTTATTTATATCTGAATATCAGATTCTCTGGCTGCGGCAGGTCAACTCACCCAGAATAGTGGAGTGTTCAGAGAACCCATCCGGACATAAGGAAGACCACGTTCTGGAAAGAATGTCACATGATGTGATCTATCTTATTCTTAAAATTTAGCCAAGATACCTCGTAGTTGCTTACTCAACTGACAGCTTACACACACAGAGAGTAATACAATTACAATACACAGTTGACACAGTCACACTACCTGTGTGAATCTGGACAAATCAAGTGGAAGGTCTGGAACTAGTTGTAATAATCAAGTTACTTACTTCTATTAATTAATTACATTACAATTTACTGTAAATTTTACACTGCAGACAGAAATTAATTAAATTAGTAACTAAACAATAAACATTATTAAATATTATTATTAGGACTAATAATAATAATTAGTGACTTTAACTTAAGTCATTTTGATTTAGTCTAGTACTCTAACTGGTGTAAAGCAGGGATGTGTGCTGGCCCCTACTCTTTTCAGCCTGTTATTTACAGCCATGTTAACGGAAACACACCATAGTAATGAAACAGCAGGCATAATGATCAATTACAGAACGGATGGTGGTCTTTTCAATTTACGTCGTCTAAAAGCAAACAGGAAAACTAAATCTAGTACTGTTAGAGAATTACTTTATGCTGACGACTGTGCATTGTATGCTGACTCTGTCGTAAACATGCAGAGCACCATAGACCGCTTCTCAAAGGCCTGCAACAACTTTGGTCTCACTATTAACACACAAAAAACAGAAGTCATGCACCAAGCAACATCAAATAGCCAACATACTGCTACTTCCATCATCGTCAATAAGGAAAAACTGCAGGTAGTCGACAATTTTACTTACCTTGGAAGCACTCTCTCTCGCGATGTCAACATTGATGTGGAAATTAACAAGAGACTGGCAAAAGCTAGTGCTGTATTTGGCGGATTACGCAAAAATGTATGGGACAGAAGAGGTATAAGAACAACCACCAAACTACAAGTATATCATGCTGCTGTTATACCAACCTTACTATACGCCTGCGAAACGTGGACAGTGTATGCTAGACATGCAAGAAATTTAAATCATTTCCATCTTACCTGCCTACGTAAATTACTAAACATCCATTGGTGGGACAAAGTACCAGACTACGAGGTCTTGGAAAAATCAACCTCAATAAGCATCCACACAATACTTATGAAGGCGCAGGCACGCTGGGCAGGCCATCTTGTGCGTATGGAGAACTCGCGATTGCCAAAACAAATATATTATGGAGAACTCAAGGCAGGATTTCGAAAAGCTGGTGGACAGAAAAAGCGTTTCAAAGACACGCTCAAGTCATCCTTGAAACATCTTAACATTGACGTAGGCGCTTGGGAGAGCCTCGCTCAGGATAGAACGGCTTGGCGTTACAGCATTAGAACGGGAGCACTAGCGGCAGAAGAATTCAGACAAGAAACTGCAAGACAGAAGCGGACACGTAGAAAAGAAAAAACATCTCAACCTCACACAGATACCTTCTATTGTTGTCAATTCTGTAAAAGAACATTTTGTGCGCGCATTGGACTTGCTAGTCATTTAAAAACGCACTATTAACTTTATTATTTTATTATTTATTGTTATTATTATTATGGTTGAGTTTTTGGTCATCGTCGATCACGACGGACGAACATCATCATCATCATCATCAGTACTCTAACTAAATTGTCACCAATTGAATTATTATTTACCACTATTTTATTTCATACTCCATACTTACTAACTAAAGTAACTACACTAATGTAATGAATACATTATATGTAGTCTGTAGATGATATGATAATAAATAATATAAATATACAGTGCACACTACCTAGAGTCTAGACTACTTGACTTACCAAATTGCTGACAACAGATGTGACTCGATCAGGCTTGTTAAGCAGAATGGAATGTCAATCACAATGATTGATTGACAATTAAACCGCACTCTGAAATGAGTACGTTGGCACGTTTTATGACCGCAGAACTTTCAAATAATTAAAAAAATATTTTATGAGTTTATTATTATTATTAATAAACAATTAAATCTACTTGATGTATGAAATCTAACACACGTGTACGACATACAAATTGATAAACACCAAGGTTACCACTCAATTTTTGAACATAATAAACCTTGATTTACATGAAAAATAATCAAATTCATTGAAATGCTGTCAGTAAATCGTCCATTCATCATCATTGCATTTCAAATCCATAAGTGCTCATACGTATGTGCTAACTGAATGTTATAGATTGACTGGCATATTGTAAAATAAAGCGTTTAAATAGCATGAAAAAAACCATATTAGACACGAAATTGCTAATGCTAAGAACTTTTATTTTTCCGGTTGTAACATACGGTGTGAAACATGGACCCTAAGTAAAATAGCGGCAATGAAGATCAACGCCATTGAGATGAAATGCTACAGAAAGATATCTAGAATATCATGGAAGGAAACAAAGAGAAACTCAGATATTATAAACACATTTAAGTTGCCAGAGTATTGGTTACTAAGCACAATAGAAAAAAAACACATTTGTGGTCATATAAAGAGACACAACTGTTTAGAAAACAAATAATGGAGGGCAGAGCATCTGGGTGGAGGAGAAAGGGCAGACCAAAAAGACCATGAACTGATGAAATTAAAGATAACATGAATACATCTTTGGAAAACACAAGTCCGAGACAGATATGGGTTCTGCGAGTTCAATGGGAAGAGAACATTATGGGGGTAATACGTCACATGATCAGTTCTGTGTTGATTGATAACTTTTCTTTTGATTCCTATATACCGCTCGCTTCTTCTTCTTCTTCTTCTTTCGTTCACTTGAAACATGTCTATATCTGTAATTCTGTCTCCTTAATAAAACTCACTGTCTTTTGTAGTTCATACAGTGTCCCATAGAGCTTTGATTCCAGTGTTGTTTCCTCTGGCCAATATGTCTGCCTCAGCGTTTCATGCTCAGAACACTCTTGAAGTATATGTTTGGCACTCTGTGCTGCCTGTCCACATGTACACATGGCCGTGTTGCCAATCTTGAACTTTGTATACATGTGACTGCGGAGTCGGTTGTGTCCTGTTCTGAGACGTAGAATTATAACTTGTTCTGATCTGTTCATATTGTGATAGTCATCTTGTGTTGGTGTTTGTGGCTTTCTTATTGACTTTATCATCTGTTTTTTCTGATGGTAGGTGATTGGTATATCTGGTTGGTCTTCGGCAGCACCTTCCTTAGCCAGTTGGTCTGCTTTTTCATTTCTTGGTATTCCACAGTGAGAGGGTATCCACTGCATGGTTACCCTATACTGGTAAGACAATTCGCTAAGTAGTTTTTTTAAGTCTGTTAGTTTTCCAGACTGGAGAGCTTGAAGCACTGACCTTGCATCTGTCAGGAATACAACAGGCTGTAGGTCAGAGTTGGAGTTCAGCAGTTTTTTAGCTGCCACACTAATTGCCTGGATTTCTGCATCATAATTATTGCAGAATTTTCCTGTCGGTGTTCTGATTGTATCTCTAGGCTTGTGTGGATATTCTATATATACACCTGCACCTCCATTCCTCACAGCATTCTGTGCTGACCCATCTGTGTACACTCTGACCCATATATCTTGTGGATATTCCTCATCCAGGAAACTGAGGGTGACTGTCATTCGCTGCACACTGTTCTGTTCGTCCTCGCTTAGTATTCCTTTCACATGGGTCTGAATGTATATTGGCATTCCATGGCTTTCACTCCACGGGGTTTGCTCTGGTACAGACCTTAAGGGGCTGTCAACTTCAGGTAGGTCTGTAAGTTGTCTACGGAGTCGTTTAGCTTGATGGATAAAGCTGCTCCTTTTCAGTCGTCCCATTGCTAGATTTTGAAATCTTTCCTTCATTGGATGACTTGGCATACACTGAAACTTTTCTGCTTGAATTAGCACTTTTGTGTCTCTGCGTTCGCCAAGTGTTTGCATTCTTCCCATTTTCTGCATCTCTGCTATGGGTGTTGATTTCATTGCTCCCAACATTATTCTAAGTGCCTGGTTTTGCACTTTATCTAGATCTTGTAATGTGGTGTTTGATGCAGGACACCACGCAGCTGAACCGTATTCCAGGTGTGGTCTTATGCCTTGCTGGTAAACTTTACTGAGTATATTTCCACTGGCTCCCCATGTGGTTCCACTTAGTTTTCTCAGGATAGCTAGCTTCCTCCTGGCTTTTGTTGTTGCTTTGTTTATGTGCTGCTTCCATGTCAGCTTATCATCAAAAGTAACTCCGAGGTATGTGGGTTGTTTGTCTTCTTTCAAGAGCTCTCCATCTATCTTGATATGACCAGCTTTTTGTTTTGGTGAGAGGGTAAAGAGTGTAGTGCTGCACTTATCTGTGTTAATGCTGACGCACCATCTATTAGCCCATAAGGTTAGGGCATCGATAGCTCTTTGTATTTGTTTAGTGGCCACTGTTGCATGTTCTTCCGTGCACCAGATCACCAGGTCGTCAGCATACATTGCCACTTTGATCCCGTGTGGTAGTTCAGCAACTAGGTCATTGATGTAAACCAAGAAAAGTGTGGGTGACAGGACTCCTCCCTGGGGGACTCCATGACGCAGTAGAAATTTCTTGCTCTTGCGACCATCTAATTGTACCCTGGCTCTTCTATTATGCAGGTATGCTTTTACCCATTTGTACATTCTTGAGCTAACCCTGCAATTTCGCAATTTCTTTAGGAGCCCTTCTTTCCAGACCTTATCAAATGCTTTCCTGAGGTCTATCCATGCTGCTAGTACCAGTTTCTTTTCTTGGAAGGCATCCTCAATCTCTTGGGAGAGGTAGGTTGCCTGATCTTCAGTAGAGTAGCACTGTCTGAAACCTGCTTGCTGTGATACCAGAAGGTTTTCACTTTCAAGGTACCACTGCATCCTAAGATTGATAATGCGTTCCATTGTTTTACATAGACAGCTTGTGAGGCTGATGGGCCTGTAGTTGGAGACTGTGTTGCCATCTTTTCCTGATTTGAGGAGTGGTATCATTATTGCTTCTCTCCACGCCTGTGGTACATTACCTGTGGACCAGCTTGTGTTAAAGATCTGCAGTAGCTTTGCTCTTGCTGCACTTCCCAGGTTTCTAATCATTTCATTGGACACTCCATCAGCTCCAGGGGACTTTTTCATTTTCAATTTGGATATTGCATGCTCCAGTTCTCTCATTGTGATTGGTGCCTCCATGACTTCAGGTATAGGTTCACCTTGTCCAATGTTTTGCTGGTTCTCTCGAACCTCCTGTTGTTTGTCTGGGCTGACTTTGACGTTATTGTCTTCTGCAAAGGAATCTGCAAAGTAATCAGCTGCATGTTTACCTGTTAAAATGTTTCTATCTTTATAAAGTGTGATCCTGGTATTTCTCCCTGTACCTTCATCATTTAGTTGTTTTACAAGTTTCCATAATTTCCTAGTATCTCTTTCTAGGTTCAGCGACTCTGTTTTTTCTTTCCAGCTGCTCCGTCTGGCTTGTAACTTGGCTCTTTGAAATTTAGCCTTTGTTTGCTGATATTTGTTGTGATGTTCTTGGCTAGGTCTGTTCTCAGCCTGCTGTCTAGATGTTTCCATCTCATTTTGCAGCTTTTCCAGTTCATCATTCCAGTAGGGTTTGTAGTTTTTGCGTGCCCCCCTGGGTATGGTTTTACTAGCAGCATGTAGTATACATCTATTAAATTCACTCACTGCTCTATTGATGTCTTTGTCCAAGTTCATGTCCTTAGCTAGAACACTGGTTAAATGCTGGTACATTTTCCAGTCTGCCCTTTTATAGTTCCACCTAGTGAGCGTGCTGCTGTCCGTGGTAAATTCATTGTGGATTTCCAGAAATACTGGTCTGTGGTCACTACCTCCAAGCTGCTTTCCAACAACACGTGTGATGTTCCATTCCAAGCCTGGTGAGTGGAATGCTAGGTCTGGTGTAGAGGTGGTGTGCCATGCTCTCGAGTAGAAGGTTGGCGAGTCTGCTGGCTGGTTAATAAGGATGAGATTATTTTCATCCTGCCAGCTCTCAAGTTCCTCACCTCTCTTGTCGATATGATCGTAGCCCCAGCTCTGAGAGTGGCTGTTGAAGTCACCACACACCATAAGTCTCTCTTTGTCTGGAATTGTGTCTAGTGCCAATGGTTTATCATTTGGGCAGTAGTAGTTCAGGAGATGGAATTCTGCACTGTCTGTTTTTAGGTGGAGCATCTGGTATTCTGCCCCTTCCATATATACTTCAAGCTGACATGCGCTGATATTGTTTTTAACAAGTGTCAGAATTCCACCCTTTCGCCTGTCCTTTCGGTCAGATCGGTAGCACTGGTAGCCTCTGATTTTGAAGGCTATGTCGCTGCTGAGGTGTGTTTCTTGGATACAGCATATGTTAACTTGTTCTTCACTGAGGACATTTTCAAGTTCCAATTTTTTGCTGTATCCATCTCTTTTACTGTTGACACCCTCAGCATTCCAGTGCATTATTTTTATTGGTCGTTTGTTTGTTTGGCCAGTAGCTCTATTCCCTTGCCTCCTGGCTCCTCGGGGCAATTGAGAAGGACTTCCAGTAACTGAGGTTGGGCCCTTTCGAGGTATAGGGCCCGGCACCGTCCCTGCCTGAACGTCCGCCACAGGGCAGGCACCATAACTATTTATAGATGTAGACATGTTTCCATTGTGTTTTGTGCATGGCATCCTGATTATCTGTGCGCCTTTTGGCTGGATGCCTCCGTCTTCAGCACTCTGCTTACTAGGGCAGGACTATGGTCCTGCTCGAGTGGGACTGCCCGACCAGTCTTAGTTTCCAGCCCCTGATGGCTGAACTAAGCCCCATCACCTCTGCACGGTGCTGGTCTCGATGGAGATACCGCTCGCTAATAGAACACTCCGCTTCACTTCAATGTCCTACATCTAGCCATGTACGGAAGAAGAAATAGTTCATTACGGGAAATAGTGGCCACATTCCGTGCCCAAAGGGCACGGAAACGTGTTGCGGCTCAGCCCATGGAGGTCGCACAATGGAAACGGAAGAAAGATATCTTAGTCCAAACATTCAAAGATATTGCAAAGTCAGCAAATGCGTCAAAATGGGACGAATTTTGCAAAGAGATAACACGCGAAAAGTCACTAAAATTGTTCTGGCGGTTACACAAATCCATGAATGGTCTCACAAGACGCGTGACTATTGCCGATTTCCAGAGCGACGATACCGTCTGGCAGAAGACGGACGAGACAAAAGGTGCGGCATTGCTGGCACACTACACCGCACAAATTGGTCAGAGAAATGTGGAGGCATATCAAGAAATCAGGAAAACGCTCACAGACACGTGTAAGAACTTGAGCATGGAAAACCATATGCTAATCACAGTTGAAGAAATCAGGAAGGCACTGAAAAGTACAAAAAATACAGCACCAGGGCCAGACGGCATTAGATACGATGACATTAGTCGAAGAACGGATGAGGAGTTGGGAGAGTTGGCGGACATGTTCAATAATAGCCTTCTAAAGGGCACAGTGAAAGAAGACTGGTTGCACAGCTATTTAGTTCCACTACACAAACCTGGGAAGGACCACACCAGGATACATGGCTACAGAATAATAACTATGCAGAATACGATTGGCAAGCTTTTGGAAAAAATTGTGGCCCGGAAGGTATCGTGTTATCTTGAAAGAAATAAGTGTTTACCAACATTGTTAGGAGGATATCGTCCAGGAAAGAAGACATGGCAAAATGCAGCCATATTTGCGCAGGATGTTTTTGAGGGGTTCGATTCGCGCATGGAGACATGTGCGGTCGCAATAGACCTTGAGGATGCGTACAATAGGGTGTCCTTGGATATCTTGATGCACCAGCTGTTAAATCTTGCAGTTAATCCTTTTGTCGTGCGTTGGGTTGGCGCCGCCCTGATGCACAGGGTTGTAGTTCTTAAGTGTGGTAACTGGATATCTACACCAACGGTTATTAGCCCTGGCCTGCCACAGGGATCGCCTCTATCTCCTGTACTTTTCAATGTATACACAGTACATATCGCTGGCAATCAAATCACAGGTGTTGGCAGAACGATGTCATATGCCGATGATATCCTGGTGTATAGACAGGGCAGAAATCGAGAAGAGTGCGTCGTGGAACTACAGAAGGAGCTGGACAGACTGACAAATTGGTGTCGAGATACGGGAGCAGTGGTTAATCCGTCTAAGGCATTCGTGACGTGGTTTTCCTTGAACAATCACATGGTAAAGACACCCATGCCACAAGTTTCGTTGTCCGGGAAAAGTTTAGAAAGAACTAGCACAATGAGATATCTGGGTGTGTTTTTTGACAGAAGCCTGAGTTTCAGGGAACATGTTGACCACATTATCATAAGGGCAGGCAAAGGCTTAGCAGCAATGAAGGTTATGGCTGCTGCGCAATGTGAGCAAAGATTGTTATTTCTTTTGTACCAGGGTTTGGTAGTGGCTGTGGTGGAATATGCACTGGCAATTCTGACTCTTAGCCAAACTCAGATCGAAAGACTGGATAGAGTCCAGAATGCAGCAATGCGTATCATTCTGGGATGCACAAGAGACACATCGACAAGAGCTATGCGATACCTACTTGACTGCCCAACAGCTGAGCATAGATTACAGTATTGCCCTGCACGGGCGTACCTTCAAATACATGCAGATAAGGAACACCCGTTGCATTCCGAAATACAGAAAGTTAAAGGCAGCAGACTCAAGAGAGGAAGGTCGTGGATGGGACGTGCTGAAGATGTAATACAAAGCGTGTGCCGATTACAGGATGTGGCAGTTGGTGCGGAATGGATAGGTCTACCCACAGATTTCGAAACTTGTTTGAGAGTAGTAATATCACTTAGCAGGGAATGCAGAGAATGGTGTCCCACAGCTGTGGAGAAAGAAGTGCAGGCTTTAATCAGTGAGAATACCAAAGAGGGGGATGTGATTATATACACTGATGGATCTGTAATTAGGCATGTTCGCAGTGCTTGGGCCTTTACAGCTCAGTGCGCAGGTAAAACGATCAAGGAGGAAAGTGGTGCCTTTGCGGTCACTACGAGTAGTATGACCATGGAGACTATGGCGGTGACCAAGGCATTTGAGTGGCTACACACACAGAAAGTAATGCAGGTCTGCATCTTGAGTGACTCTATGAGTATGATTAAGAAGGTACAAGTGGGTCTCGTTCGCGAACAGTGGATTGAGGCCTTGAGAAATGCGAGCTTGAAGGCGGTTACATTTATTTTCGTGCCGGGACATGTGGGCGTTCGAGGCAATGAAAGAGCGGATCAACTGGCATCGTGTGCGATTGTGGCAAAGGGCGATGGGGCAATGGATCGCGCTGACGTTTTGAACTCCTTAAGAGATATAACACGCGAGAGTGAGACGAATGTGGATGATGATTCCTTTTCAATGGCTAGGATTAAAGATCAGGGATTGAGATGCGGTGTTGCTAGAGGTGAACATTTTGGAGGGCGCAGAAGAATGATGGTCAACCAGCATAGGACCGGTACTGTCAGCAGAAGTGTGATGGCGGATACACTCAAGGAGAGATCGGAGCAACTATGGATGTGTCCAGTTTGCAGTGATGATGATCCGACGACTAACTAACTAACTAACTAGTGGCCACATTTTTAGCGGAAAACACCATATATTATTTAACGAAGCAAACTTTATATAAAGAAGCATAAATTGCTGCATCCATAGATCTCATCAGCGTACTGAGAGCCCCCTGGATGAAGCTGAGGATTGGGGTTCTCAGTACGCCATGTTACACGACAAGTAAACCTCTCTTACATGACATTCACAAAGTCACATGACATTCTTACATGACATTCACAAATTATCTGTTAATTTGACTTTTGAATTATAAAAATTGATTGCAAATTGTATTTTATATTAATTTTCTACCACAATCAATTCTTATTTTTGTGGAGTTATTGCCCCTGGGAAATAAACCTAGAGTTCCCTCCATTATTTGTCTTTTTAAACAGCTGTGTCTCTATATGACCAAACAGGCGTAGTTTTCTTTTTGTTATTGTGTTTAGTAAAAAATGTCAAATTATGTCAATTAACATGTAAATTAACAAGTCAATTAACAGATTCGCAGCAAAGACAAATCGTCACATGTGAAATGAAGTGTATGAGGAAAGCTGCAATGGTTACCAAACTAGATAAAATAAGAAATGAAGAAATTAGGAAAAGAGTTGGTATAATATCATATATCGAACATATTGAGAGACATCAAGTAAAATGGTTCGGTCACCTTATGAGAATGAAGCCAAACCAAATACCAATAAGATCCGGGCGTAAAGCCAAAGGTAGACCAAGAAAACGGTGGATAGAAAACATTAAGATAACCTTGAACAAACATGGACTAAATGCAACCTCGGCGACACATCTGGCATTGAAACGACAGCTTAAGATACCACCCCTACGCTTAACGGCAAGTGTGAATGCGATCAACAATCATTCATCTGGGGATAGACAATAGACTGCACCGACGGTCAAAACACCCAGATCTATTGATGAAACTCCAGCTGTGGCATCACTGTAAACAACAACAAATCATCGCCCATACCAGACTTTTACTGTCTGAGATGTCAAATTATTTATAGCTCATTGCGGGAAAAATTATTTAATACAGAAATTTAAACAAAAAACATCACATATATTTATATCTATGCTATTATTTTAAGCTGTTTCCAATTTATATTGTTCTAATATTGTCAAAATATATATTTAATAATTGCATGAGTTTGTTTTATTTTATGTACAATGAAATTCTTAGGGCCCATATAATATATGATATATATGATATTATCATATATATACCAATATCAAGCAATATTTCATTTCAAAATTAAATGATCCCATCCTCAATATTAATATAATTGACAGCTGTTAGCATTTTAAAATAGATAACATGTATTTTAACGTATATTAATTTAGAGAGAACTTTGAAATGAACTTTGGTCGATGTTAGTTCAAAGTCCAATTACACTAGAGTGTGATTTTGATACTCTACGTAAACAATCATGGCAGTCGTCAGGGCAGCAGCTAAATCTAGGCTAATGGTGAATCATATATTTACATACAATATTAGCAGAAGGTGAGTTATTTCACTCAAAGAAAATAAATCACAGATGTTCGTGCATTTAGCTACAATTTTAGAAAATATTTACGTTCAATTTCAAATCATATTTATGCTTATTCCTATTTTTTGGTGGTGCATTGTTTGGCAACGCCAACACTACAAGTACAACAGACACCTACCAGGCCTTGTAAAACAAGCAAAGAAAGTAGGCTATGTAAATGTTTATATGGATGTTTACAAGATGCAAACTATAAACAGCAACATCACATTTCTGAAACCAGAGAGCACTGGTTTTTGCTATATTTGCATCCTATTCAGCGCTAAAGTAACTTATGATGATGTTGAAATGATCATTAGCTGTGCTGAGCAGTAGAGAATGAAAGTTTCTAACAAAATCACAGAGGTAAAAGTTGATTTTGATTCTACAATATGCTATAAATAGCGCAATGTTTACATTTTTAACTAGGCGACGTCACGGATTTCCATTTAACATCAATTAAATTAATGGCTGCCGTGACATCACATCCTGGCAATACTTGAGTTCAAATCTAAACACCTACGAACTTATGTATAATCTGTTTCTTTTCCAATTTACACATTTTTTAACATTTCCTAATATTTGTACTGAGCGATCAGTATTTCTGCCCGCTACACACAGAGCGAGGTGCACGCACACATTAGAAATATTATTGGTTAGTTTTCATATCTTCATTGCAAGCTGGACACATCAATTATTCCTTTGAGCTCCCCTTGAGTATATCAGCAATTACATGACTGACAGTCCTAGTATCCTTGTTGGGTGATGAACATTCTTTTAAACCCACAGTGACGCTCATTTCTGGTGATATCACATCAATAAGCAGTTTGTTTCTGATAAGTAGTTCGGTATGTCAGCCTGAAGCATTACACTCAGTGGCAGAAATCACTAGCCTATATGCTCTCTCATTGCATAGGGTTATAGGTTTGATATTGTTGTACACTGACAATCATATCCGATACAGATGTTTCCTTCAATATTAAGAATAAAAAACCTAAATTTGCTAGCAGCTCTCTTGTGTTTGGCGGCGCCCGAAAGGGGAGCAAAGAATAGCAGCATGTTTACCTTCCATGTATGTCGTAAGAGGCTTAGGAGATTATGGAGTTGGATGTCCTAACCCATATAGGGTCAAAGTGGCCCAGAATCCATGCTGAAGTTGGATGTGTGAGGCTGAAAGGTGCATATATTACAGGAATGTTGTATCCATGACACCGCACATTCCATTCTCTGAACTACAGCCTGAAAATTTTCAGGAATTTGAGAACAAGCGAAAAAGAAGCTTAGCATCTGAAATATATATCAGAGAGTCATCCAGAGAAAAGAAAATATCAGCATGTGCTATTACACTCTAGTGGTACATTGAGTTAGCTTATAATATTTGTATATAATATTTAACTTGAAATATTTTCCATGACTATCCTTCATTAAATAGTTGAGAAAGGAAGGAAGAAAAAGAGAGAGACACAATGACGCTAAATTGTTATGAGTTTGATGATGTCAAATGTATCATTACATTTACATTTGATGAAAAGCTATGAAGATTTAACTGATAGATTGTGTTGCTAGTAGGGTCATCAATGAAGATAAATTGTCTTCTTCTATCCAATAATGTGAGATTTCACTCTTAGACAGTGCAAGCCAGTCTGTGAAATCTGAAAGTTTTCTATTTAGATAGTCAAATAATGTGCATAATATAAAGTGCTTTGGATAGATGGACATTGATAAAAGAAGTTCTTGTCTAGCTTAATGTAGTCTATTACACTAAAATAGGACATGGTGCACCGTTTCATATAGTTGATTGCATTTTCTACAATTGGGGATGATCTTGTTTTTTCAGTGACTTTATATGTTGTCTTTTAGTCTAGAAAGTAGTAGAAAGTCAAACTCAATTTCGTGGCACAGGGTAAAGAGGCATAACTCATACTTCCTCAAGGATCAGAATAAAAACGTCAATGTTCTAACCATTAAATTATTCTGTATCTTGCTTCTTCTTTCGTTCACTTGAAACATGCCTGTATCCTTTTTTATTGGATATAGACTTGTCCTCATTGTGTTTTGTACATGGCATCCTGATTATTTGTACACTTTCTGGCTGGTTGCCTCCATCTTCAACACCCTGCTTACTTGGGCAGGACTGTGGTCCTGCTTGAATGGGACTGCCAGACTAGTCTTAGTTTTCAGCCCCTGATGGCTGAACTAAGCCCCATCACCACTTCAAGGTGCTGGTCACGATGGGGACGAACTGTACTGAACTCCAGGCACTTAATTATATATATTCTCAAACCACCTAGCTATGTTAGTGCTTTAACCACTTCACTATGATAGAACTGTGTCCACTTCACTAAGCCTGCACTCTAACTATCTGACTATGCCAGTACTCTATCCATCAGACTATGCCAGCATGAACAACCTGATTATGTCATCATTCTACCAACTTACTTGTACTAAGTATATATAGACATGTTTCAAGTGAATGAAAGAAGAAGAAAAAAATTAATGGTACAAATTGTACTAGGTTTTATTGTAACCTGTGTACACAAAATACTGGTTGCAATATACTTGAATAAACTATACATACATTGTGTTCCAATTAATTTTTCAGTATTTTTCCAAATGGCTGTTTGAAGAGCATCAGAAATTTGAGTGGATCACCTACCTTGCGGTACCCTGCACATGATGCAGAATTTGAAAAAGCTAAAGTACGGTTGAATTCACTGAAAGAAGATCCTGGAAGTGATGTAAAACTGAAAATATATGGTCTGTTTAAACAGGTAGGATAATTTATTATGAAATGCAGTTTTAGTTCTTGTATGTCTTACAGCATATTATTTCACATTCTTTAAGTATGGTGTTTGTTATGGTTTCTTTAGGCCTTTCTTATTTTCTTCTACCCTCAGGTGTTCACATATGGTAATGCAAAATGATGTAAAAAGGTTACTAAAACACTTACCTAGCCTATTAATAAAAATATATTTTTAAGAAAAAAAACAAAAAACATACAATAAAACTAAACAGGACAATTCTCAACGTATCGGCTCAAATTGAACCTTTTTCAAGAGACAAACAACAGAAAACGACAAAATAAAAAAATAAATAGATGTCTATATTTCATCAAGCCCTCGTCTCCATAATAGCGCAGGGATGGCAACGCATCTAGTCAAGGTGAAAATGCGTGCATTCATTATAAACAAAAATAATGAATGCCGAACATCTGAGAGATATCACGAATCATCGTGACTCCCCAGTGGCTAATCATTTTAACAGCCCGTCACATCATGGTAGCTCTGATGTCTCTGTAACCGGTTTGTTACGTTGTTATACCGGTGACCGGCAACGTCAGTCCTTGGAATATCGTCTCATTTGTCATATGGGAGTCTTGCAACCAAACGGAATGAACATTAATCACCGTTTTGTTTGAGTTACCCACCTTTTCTTTATACCCTCTACTCCCGTATTGCACTGATTCTTGTAATTATTTGTCTTTGTACACTTTCGTGAATAATTATTATTTTTGTGTTTGCCGTTCTTCTATATAATTCCTTTATGTCTTCTTTCGTTTGTGTATGTCAATATGTGATTATTTTGTACTCTGCCATTTTGTTATTGTTAAATCATTTACATATTTAGATTTTGATTTCCTCGTTTTTATTGCAGTTGTCTCTTCGATGGGTGCCCACACATATATAGTTATTTGTATATGCATTTCGTTTTACATGGTTCTATGTATCCACACAATTACTTTGGGCCACACATTTGTATGTATACATATGCAGTTGTTATAGCATTATCTTTATGTGAACGAACGTTTATATTTACATTAATATATGTATATGTTTCTATGTGTATGAATGTTCATGTTATTATTTATACGAGAAAGTGTTTATGTGCATGAATGTTCATATTTGTGTATACATATATATATGTATATTTATGTGAGCGCTTTTTTATGTTAATGCACGTATCTCCATTCTGTGTCAATGTGTATACCTATTCTGGTGTGAGCCCTTTCCTGTGTGTGGATACATTTACATGCCTGTGCATTTTGTGTGGGTATCCTTCACACATCTGTGTCCATCTTGTTATGTGTTTATTTCTTGACTCTTGGTGTGTGTTTACATTTCTATGTATGTTTAGGTTTGGTTTTATATATATGTTTATGTCTATATTTGGTTTCACATTCATTCCATGCGTTTTCAAATGTTGATTCTTCTTCTATCCTTCCTTCCCCAAACCCACTCACCCCACCACCACACAACCTCATCATTACTCATCTATCATTGTCATATGCCATTTTTGTTGGCGTAGGTGACCATGGTTCTCTGTTCACAGTATTGTTATCAGGATCGTTGTTTCCAAGCCTTGCTAGGTTGTCACATGAATATTTTCTCACGTCCCCATCTGTCTCTGTTCCCTTCAGTCGTGCCTGTTGTGACTATGTTCTTAAAACCTGCCTGTCTGATAGAGTGACAAAAGGGGTATTTTTCTTATCTTTTTCTTTTATTATTCTTGCACTCATCTATAGTGTCTCTAATTTCCCACTTTCGGTTTGTTTATAATGAATGCACACATTTTCACCTTGACTAGATGCGTTGCCATCCCTGCGCTATTATGGAGACGAGGGCTTGATGAAATATAGACATCTATTTATTTTTTTATTTTGTCGTTTTCTGTTGTTTGTCTCTTGAAAAAGGTTCAATTTGAGCCGATACGTTGAGAATTGTCCTGTTTAGTTTTATTGTATGTTTTTTGTTTTTTTTCTTAAAAATATATTTTTATTAATAGGCTAGGTAAGTGTTTTAGTAACCTTTTTACATCATTTTGCATTACTATTTGTTCATTAGGTTACTGCGGCACCATCCACTTTGTCGGACACCCTCTGGCCATTTGGTTATTTATGTTCACATATGGGCGTGTTGGTTTATTCTGTTTATTCTTAAATATTCGTTGGGAAGAATTCAAGTCAAACATGCAAGTAAGAGAAGACACAAACAGCAATATGTTTCTACAACAATAAGAATAAAACGATGGACTTATATCGGACATGTACTTAGAATGAATGAAAAAAGACTGCCACTACAAGCATTAAAATGGGTACCAGGTGGTCAAAGAAAAAGAGAAAGACCAAGAGCGTCTCTTCACAGAACAACCATCAAAGAGACTTTTTCTTGAGACTATGGATCTCAACAACATGCAAGAATTAGACATAGTATCATCACATCCCTCGAACTGGAGAGCTCTGGTTTCTGCCCTATGCACTGTGTTCGGCGCTGAAGGACCATAGATAGATTTTCTCCATTTATTTGCATGATACTTTTTTCTACACAGACAATCTCCACTGAGACCAGCTCCTTGACATGGAGATGGGATTAGTCCAGCCAAAAGATATTGGAAACTAAGACTGGTTGGGTCATCCCGTGCAATGAGCAAGACTCCTGCTTAAACAAGCACAGATGCTGAAGTCAGAGATACCTGACCAAAAAACATACCAGCGACCATGGTACCATGAAACCCACTTAGATAACAGACATCCACAGAAAGCTATATGGGAGTCATACATATGGTGTATAGAAATGTAATTCATCACTTCGTAGAAGAGCTATGTTGATGAGAAGAATTTAATCCATGGTCAGTTCTTTTGTTATCACTTGATTTTAATCCATGGTCAGTTCTTTTGTTATCACTTTATTTTAATCCATGATCAGTTCTTTTGTTTATTACTTGATTTTAAACCATGACCAGTTCTTTTGTTTATTCACTTTATTTTAATCCATGATCAGTTCTTTTGTTATCACTTGATTTTAATCCATGATTAGTTCTTTTGTTTATTCACTTGATTTTAATCCATGATCAGTTCTTTTGTTATCACTTGATTTTAATCCATGATCAGTTCTTTTGCTATCAATTGATTTTAATCCATGATCAGTTCTTTTGTTTATTCACTTGATTTTTAATCCATGATTAGTACTTTTGTTTATCTCGTGATTTTAATCCATGATCAGTTCTTTTGTTTATCTCTTGATTTTAATCCATGATCAGTTCTTTTGTTTATCTCTTGATTTTAAATAACTGGTTTATTTCTTTTACTGCCTCAGGCAACTCAAGGTGCTTGCAATGCTCCTAAACCAGGAATAATGGATTTGGTTGGCAAGGCCAAATGGAATGCATGGAATGACTTAGGATCATTGAGCAAGGTTTGTAGACAAATGTCTGTTATTTCCACTCCACTGTGTTCAGATCCTTGTTTCAATATCATCTCAAAATCAGTCTCATCAGTCTCAAAATCAAATAATTTATCCTTTATTGACTATTATTGACTTTTATTATTATTGACTTTTTGTGTGTACAGCAGTAAAAAACCAGGGGACCTATAGAGAATATGACCTATAAGGAATGAAAAATATACCATTGGACTACCACTACAAGCGTTAAAATTTGTACATTAATGTTGTATTTCTTCTGCCTCTTCAGTGTACATTCGCAGACTCCTGCTGAATTTCTTTTGTAGCAGGACCATGGTCCTACTAGATTTCCAACAGGATGTAGTCCAGTGAATGGAAAGGCATCGTGTCTCCGTTTTATTTACCAAAAAGGTGTCATTCGTAGATCTTGTTTATCATGTGCAAACAAATCTCATTACTTCTCAATGTACACTGCCCAGACATAATCCATAAAGCGTTAACCATACTACTTTGTGTGAGCTTCAAATCGGTCTATTTCAGGTGCACCATGAGGAGGTGCTTTTAGGGTCTTGGTTATCAGCTGACCCTGTGTCTGTGCGAGAACAATGCAGAACCATTTGCCCCCCCCCCCATTTTGATGGTAATTATCAAAATTGGTACCTGATGGTTAAAAAAATGAGATGAAGAATAAGAAAAACTGTTCATGGACCAATCATCAAAGAGGATATTCTTTGGCGATATTATGTAAGGTGTGATTTCAATCTCTTGTTTCATTATGTAAGGTGTGATTTTAATCTCTTGTTTCATTATGTAAGGTGTGATTTCAATCTCTTGTTTCATTATGTAAGGTGTGATTTCAATCTCTTGTTTCATTATGTAAGGTGTGATTTCAATCTCTTGTTTCATTATGGAAGGTGTGATTTCAATCTCTTGTTTCATTATGTAAGGTGTGATTTCAATCTCTTGTTTCATTATGTAAGGTGTGATTTCAATCTCTTGTTTCATTATAGAAGGTGTGATTTCAATCTCTTGTTTCATTATGTGAGGTGTGATTTCAATCTCTTGTTTCATTATGTGAGGTGTGATTTCAATCTCTTGTTTCATTATGGAAGGTGTGATTTCAATCTCTTGTTTCATTATGTAAGGTGTGATTTCAATCTCTTGTTTCATTATGGAAGGTGTGATTTCAATCTCTTGTTTCATTATGTAAGGTGTGATTTCAATCTCTTGTTTCATTATGTAAGGTGTGATTTCAATCTCTTGTTTCATTATGTAAGGTGTGATTTCAATCTCTTGTTTCATTATGTAAGGTGTGATTTCAATCTCTTGTTTCATTATGGAAGGTGTGATTTCAATCTCTTGTTTCATTATGTAAGGTGTGATTTCAATCTCTTGTTTCATTATGTAAGGTGTGATTTCAATCTCTTGTTTCATTATAGAAGGTGTGATTTCAATCTCTTGTTTCATTATGTGAGGTGTGATTTCAATCTCTTGTTTCATTATGTGAGGTGTGATTTCAATCTCTTGTTTCATTATGGAAGGTGTGATTTCAATCTCTTGTTTCATTATGTAAGGTGTGATTTCAATCTCTTGTTTCATTATGGAAGGTGTGATTTCAATCTCTTGTTTCATTATGTAAGGTGTGATTTCGATCTCTTGAACATTAAAACTTGCCCACATTAAAAATCTTTGGCAAGGTACCAGCAGCGTAGCCAAACTGTGTATGATCAGAACATGCACATTTCCATTGGCAATATGCATTTGTGAGGCATGGGTATTAAATGAAACAGCAGTAAAGAGAATCTCTTATTTCGAAATGAGATGCTATGGAAAATTTTACATGTACCATGGACAGCAAAAACAACAAATCATGAAGTGTTAAGATCAATAAACGTTGAAAAGAGGGCTGTTTCTTTAACAGCATCGTAACAAGAAAGCTAAGTTTTTGGAAATATAAAGAGACATAGCAGCATAGAAAGATTAATAACTGAAAGGGAAGTTAACGGCAACAGGGGAAGAGGGCACCCAAGATGACAATGGTTCAGTGATATATCATATTGTTTAAACATGTCTCTAGCTGCGGCAGGTTAACTCGTCCAGAATCGCAGAGTGTTCAGAGAATCCATAAGGACGACCACGTTTTGGAAAGAATATGTCACATGATGAATATCTCTTTTAAAATAACTAAGATCCATTGAGGTGTCGTTATTGTGTATTGTTTGCTCTGGAGCCCTGGGGAAGGGGTTTTTAAGAGCCAGTTGGCCAGGGTTCAAAGGGTTAAGTCTCCCAATTTTGATTTTTGCACAACCATAAGCCTGACGGGTTATGGGCCATATTATTATATAGAACGAGCACAATCATAGTCCCCTGTGAAAAATGGCAACATTAAAGAATTCATGCTCGTTTAGAAATCAATAAGTAAAAGCTGAAGATATATTGATTCTTCAAGAAATTGTATAGGTCACTTTTTAAATTCCTACACACAAAAAATACTGTCACAAGGAGAAAGGCATTACAAAGGGATCTTTGCTGCAGAAAAGTATCTGTTGGTGAGCACCACCTACATGTAATCGCCAGGGCTTGTATGGCATAAGCACAGGTCCTTGCAAGAGCATCAAGATGCTCATGAGCACCAGGTTGAGAATGACTGTGCTTCAGTGTTTATCTTGTGCTCAACTACTTCTTGTTTTTCTGTTTTCATTCTCAAACATTTGCTGGTTAGAAGGAGATGTAGTCCAGAGAAGGAATGTGTTATTGCTAAGCTGTGATATCTGTGATCTTTGGCCTGCCACATCCAACTTCAGAATCACCTTTGGATCCCTATGACCTATTGGATAGAACAGCAAACTCGATCCTCAAACTTCCTTAGTCACCTTTTATAACATTCCTGAAAGTTCAGTGTTATCATTCTTTGCTGTCCTTTTTGGTTTCTGCAACACTTCTTCCTAAATCTTATTTTGTAGGAATCACATCTTATTTTTTTAAGAATCATTTATACATCTTATTTTGTAGTAATCATTTATACATCTTATTTTGTAGTAATAATTTATACATCTTATTTTGTAGGAATCATTTATACATCTTATTGAGCTCATATTTTTATATTAATATCTATCAGGATGATGCCCAGAAAGCATACATTGATCTTGTGAATCAACTGGCTGGTGCTGAGGTGGTATCTGCCCCAGAGGACCTGGGACCTGGTGTTCAGTATGAGGATCTGAAGATCACTAGAGAAAATAAAATCTTCCAGATTCAGTTAAACAGGCCAAAGAAGAAAAATGCTCTAACATGGCAGGTAAGTTTACTACCAGTAATCATATAGGCCTAATATCCAACAATGATGAGAATGAGAAAATTTTCTATGTTGAAGACGATGAATATATATTCAACATTGAAAACAATGAACAATTATCCAACATTTGCGATTGTTTACTATTGCCATTATAGTAATTAACTAATATTCAAGATTGAAGACATTCACCAGTGTGCTACCAGGACACTGTTCATTGTTCATTATATTCAAAATTGAATATAATGAACAATTATCCAACATTGAATCAATGAACAGGATGTGTTGGGGCATTGGCACAAATAAAAAGGTGACACAATGCATTTCCATTCTCAGAACTACTTCCTGCTGGAAATCTAGTAGGACTATGTTCCTGCTACAAGAGAGATCCATTGGGAGTGTGAGAATGAACACTGAAGAAGAAGAAGAATCAATTAACTAATATTCAACATTGAAGGCAATCAACAATTATCCCAATTTTTTACAAACTAAATACAAATGATTTACAGTATATTCCTACCAACACTGTGTTACCAATGCCAACCTGGTCTCTCTCATCTTCACATTATAGAAAGATAGTAACATGTGAGATGAAGGCTGCAGGGATCACCAGGCTCGACAGATTACGGAATGAAGACGTCTGGGAAAGAATAGGTATAACACCTTCCAAAGAATACAAAGATAAGCAGTAGATTAAGTGGTTTCGCCACATTATGAGAATACATCACGACAAGTTACCCATGAAGGTATATGAGATCTGGGTACAAAGCCAGAGTAAGACCATGAAAAAGATGGATAGAAAACATGGCCATAGTGCAGCTGATGCAACACATCTGGCCTTGGATCACAAGCTTGAGTTCCCATCACCCCTTACGCTTAATGGCAAGAGTGGATAACAAACCACCTGAGGATAGACAATAGAACAATTATTCAACATTGAATCATGAACAAATAACCATTAAAGATTGTCTACTATCACAATTTATGTTCAAGATTGAAGAAATTCACAAGTGTGCTGCCAGGATACGGAAGGGGATCAAAGAATAGTAACACTGTGCCTTCCATGTATGTGATAATAAGTAATTAAGTAGGTATGAGTATGGAGTTGACTGTCCCATCCCATACCTCAAAATGATTTTAAAAGTCATGCTGAAGTCGGATATGTCATTCCGAAAGAAGCATATATCTCAGCTTTGCCACAAACCAATAAGACGCTGCATTCCATTCTCTGAACTGCATTCTGCTAACTAGCATGAGTTTGAGAATGAAAGAAGAGGAAGAAGAAGAATAGAAAGTACTAATATTCAATACTGAAGATTTTTTTTCTACTATTGTTGAAACTAAATGCCAAAAATGTCATCTAGTCATAAATTCTACCTATTTCATTAGTCAAGAGAGCTACATTTTCTATGGAAATCCAGTTGGAATACTTTTTGTGTTTTGAGCACGCATTTGTCACAAGTACCAAAATTGTCTATAGCAATCGAAAAACCAATCAAAACATCAGTATACATACTTCACTATCTGCTGAAATAAACATCTACCTATATTTCTGTTCAGAGTGTGGTCAAGTCAGATCTTTTCACTTTTAAAGTTGTTTCTTTTCTTTTTACCCAGATGTACAGAGATATTGGTAAAGCACTGAAAGAGGCAGCAGAGAATGATGCTTACAGTATAGCAGTGCTAACAGGTATGTAGTCTAAAGGAATGGACAAAAACATAATCTGCAACATGACACAGATATTATTACTTTGAACCCTTTGAACCCTGGCCAACTTGCCCGTAAAACCCATTCCCCTGGGCTCCTGAGAAAGAATGCACAAAAAAGGATAGTTAACAGATCTTAATTATTTTAAAGAAATAAGACATAAAATTATGTTATGTAATAAAGTTATGTTATATAATATTGACTTATATTTTGCTATCCAGCGTTTTTGTTTTAAGTGCCAGTCCTCCCAGCATGTAACATGTAGATCTTTCCTTTAGACACAGATAAGTGGTGCAATAGTTGCACCAAAATTTTGTCTTACTTTTGACCTACTGTTGAACCAACATTACTACAACTGCCTAATTTATAGACATACTTGTGAACTATATTCGCTCAGGCTCATGCAGTCGATCTGAGTCTATTTCCATATTATCATTTTCAGAATAATCGCAATCTAAATCTATTGTCCTCTGATTTATGAAACACAAACTCAATAACTTGTTCTTGAACACACAAAGAATCCTGATTTTCCACACATAGTTTAGGTTTAAAATACTAACAAAATTATCAACACGTTTATGCCATTTTATGAAGCAGTACATAATTTCCCACAATGTAATGCGTACATCATAACATCAGTAAAATACATAAATTGATTTATTAATAATAATTAATATTAGAAACTGTTTTGTGAAGTTGAAATAGCAAAAAATGGGTATATAGGGGCAGCAATATTTAGTGTAAATTCATGAATATCGGGTTCTAAGGGTTAAAGTTTTTCTTACGTCAATTTTATGGTTAATCTTATTTAATGTTCATTCTCAAACACCTGCTCATTGCAAGACTAACACATCCAACTACATCATGATTTCTGGATCGCTTTGATTTTGTACGGTATGAGATAGTCAATCCCAACCCTCAAAACCTCCTTCCTTGCGTTTTTCAATATGGAAGGCAGGTCACAGTGTTATATTTGTTCTACCAGGCAATGGTGACTATTAACCTTAGGCACGCTGTGTTTACAATTATGTAATTTCTCTCCTGCCGCGGAATTCGTTTTTGGATATGTTACGTAATCATTGGTGGCTGTTTTGAAATCGCAATAACTTTTTTGTTGTTACAGATATTCAAATATGTGCACATATAAATAAATAATTAAATTCTGCATATATTGGTGTAAATTTTTTGTGTGTGTGATACGAGACGTGTGAGAAAGTGATAAAGACAGATTTATACCTGTCTAGATCTATGCCTACCATATTTTTGATCAATCGAAAGCTTTGACATCTGTTGAATATTATATATTTTATGTTGGAAACCTCGTGGTATATTTTAAATAATGTTTTTGAAGAACTTACCTCTCAAGTTTTTCATTTTCCAATCCGAATAAATAATGATTTCACTGAATATACGATGAACGGAAAGTATATAAAACTCGATTCACTGCCATGTCGCTTCCCCGTAATGCCGATGCCTACAGATTGCTCGGATTTCAATTTCATAATCAAGTGACATCATCTATCACCATTTTAACAATAGAAACAGGGAGTTAGATGAACTGTCTACTTCATGTTGCCAAAACATTCTGTCAAAAAATTACAGATCTGGATTTTTTCAATTGGTTTCGGGTTTAACGCACTAGGCAGCGGATTTCGCCGTCAGCAATCAAGATATGACACAATTTGGGCGAAATGTATCGCCCAAAATGTAAATACAGCATGCTAAAGATTAACAAGTGCTTTATTTTGTATCTAACCTTACAGGGGCTGGTGACTATTACTGCAGTGGCAATGACTTATCCAACTTTACGAAAGTTCAACCTGATCAAATTTCTGCAATGGCAAAAGAAGCAAGAGGTATTCTGGAGTAAGTATGAATCTTTAACTATTGTCTAGATAATATGCACGAGAGCATCAGTCATTAGAAGAGCAACATGGCTGAATTTTTCAGATGGAAATAAGTTTAAGTGAATGAATAGAATAACTGTACAATGTTCATTTTACTTCTTGAGTATCCATAATCACTTGTGGTCCTACCTTGATGAGTATCCACAATCACTCGTGGTCCTACCTTGATGAGTATCCACAATCACGTGTGGTCCTACCTTGATGAGTATCCGCAATCACTCGTGGTCATACCTTGCCATGGTTTAGGGTATTAGTCTTAGTTTTAGTTTTCTGAATCGAAGTTGGTGCACTCAAGGCAATCCCATTGTGCTCATTCTGTCCCAGTACATGGCAGAGAGTATGCATGCTGATGGTTCCCCTAGCTTGCTGGTTATGCACACACTTTAAGTGCCCCTTCAAATACCCTGTTCTACGTGTCCTGTGGGTAACTCCAAATTCCTTAAGTTGCAATATCATTTTTCCTTCTTGTCTAGTGTACTCATTTAGAAAATGGTCCTTTTAAGATCTTAATGTCATTCATGTCCATAACTTATAGTCACTGATGTGACTATAGTCTAGAAACTTGTTATTGACTGATGTGACTATAGTCTAGAAACTTGTTAATGACTGATGTGACTATAGTCTAGAAACTTGTTATTGGCTGATGTGACTATAGTCTAGAAACTTGTTGACCTATGAATCTTATGAAAATCCTTATTGTTCTCATTTCTTAATCTTAGTACTTTTGCCTTAATTAGTTTAGACAACTTTTATGCGGTGAAGGTGCTTGTGAGACAATCACAGTGTAGTTGCTTGACTTAGCTCTGAAAAGGTTAATGAAGTATATAAATGGTGTCTAGAAAGGTGAATGAAGTATATAAGTGGTGTCTAGAAAGGTGAATGAAGTATGTAAGTGGTGTCTAGAAAGGTGAACGAATTATATAAGTGGTGTTTAGAAAGATGAATGAATTATATAAGTGGTGTCTAGAAAGGTGAATGAAGTATATAAGTGGTGTCTAGAAAGGTGAACAAATTATATAAGTGGTGTCTAGAAAGGTGAACAAATTATATAAGTGGTGTTTAGAAAGGTGAATGAATTATATAAGTGGTGTTTAGAAAGGTGAATGAATTATATAAGTGACAGAGTTACTTATACTCTGTGAACCAGCAGGATTTGAGAATGAATTCAGAAGTTTAAACAGTCATGATAAAAATAAGTACATCAAATGGTCAGTATTTGTATGTCAACTTTAATTTCAGAGAATTTGTGAATGCCTTCATTGATTTTCCAAAGCCACTGGTAGCTCTTGTCAATGGTCCTGCTGTTGGAATCAGTGTAACCACTCTTGGTTTATGTGATGCAGTTTACTGTACAGATCTTGTAAGCTGATATTTGATGTGATGTTATTTATTGTTCAGACTGTTTAAACTGATATTTGATGTGACATTTTTTATTGTTCACATCTTGTAAGCTGATATTTCATGTCATGTTTTAATTGTTCGCATCTTGTAAGCTGATATTTCATGTCAAATTTTTTATTGTTCACATCTTGTAAGCTGATATTTTGTTGGTTTCAAAACATGCAAATCAATGATACAGAGATCTTAACATTTTGAGGGGTCAGTCTGCATTGAAGTTTAATGCTGACCTCTTACCCCAAAGGTCATTAGTACTAGTGATAAGATTCAAGAAAGTAGCTTCTGACCATAAGTAGCAAAGTACTTATGCATCAAGTACCTAGTTGTATCTGAGATCTGGGATGAATGATAAATTCAGATGTCCTGTGTGCAACAGTGTGAAATAATCATTGCAAGTTCAGTCATTGACAAAAGCCAGGCAACAATTCAGTAGTCTTTAACAACTGTAGACAAGACACAATTACTAATAAAATATACCATTAAAATCATATGTTCCGAGCCTTTAAAGCAAATAAAAATAACAACACAACACATTTCCATTCTATGGACTACATCCTGCTAGAGATCTATTAGGACCTTTGTCTTGCTACAAGAGAGATTCAGTGGGAAAATGAATGGAAACAAAACTACCAAAATATGGTCTTAAACTTTGCCATATTGAAACTATACAGACATAGAAGATGTGGGGGTCAAAAGTGGCCATATTGAAACCTTGCAGATATAGGGGATGTGTGGTCAACAGTGGCCATATTGAAGCCATGCAGGTATAGAGGATGTGTGGTAAAAAATGGCCAACATGGATTCCAACAAATAGATGCAGGTATATATATTATTGGATGTCTGCATACAAAATAGCGGAACATGTTTTCTATATAAGGACTATACACATATACTCAATCTAGAAGGATTCTTCTTGTATACACATATACTCCCTCTAGAAGGATTCTTCTTGTATACACATATACTCCCTCTAGAAGGAATCTTCTTGTATACACATATACTCCCTCTAGAAGGATTCTTCTTGAAGCATTGTCTAAGACTTCTCGATATTAACGAAAGCTCAGAAGAAGGTCTTCATTACATATGCTACAGTGTTTGTGCACAGTTGCTGAGTTTTTCTGTGTAAGATAAAGATTGGAGCATAAATTGCTATTGAAACAAGTCAAAAATATCCACCATGTGGTACGTGAGTATTAGAAAATAATATGTATACACAGTAACAATACACAGAATTGATATTTCTGTCATTTTGCTGATAAGTAGTCTCCTCTTTATTTTGTGCTTCCATTGAGTGTTTGTTTTTCCTTATCTTGATAAGCAGACACTTCTGTCGAAATGCCGATTCCATGTATTGTTCCATGTGAACCTGCTGAAGACAGATGTGTAAGGCCCTTGGTGCTAATAAAATGGTGGCACAACATATTTCCATTCTTTGGACTACATCCTGCTGGAAATCTGGTAGGACCATTGTCCTGTTACAAGCGAGATCCAGTGGGAGTTTGAGGATGAACACAGAAGAATAAGGAGACAATTAGCACCACTGCTGAAACACCAGACCATTGACATGGTCTCCAAGAGAACGTTAATAAACACAGTATTCAAGCCAAAATGTGCTACCAATGGCAGACCTGGACCCTGACAGAGAACATGTTTTCTATATAAGGACTATACACATATACTCAATCTAGAAGGATTCTTCTTGTATACACATATACTCCCTCTAGAAGGATTCTTCTTGTATACACATATACTCCCTCTAGAAGGAATCTTCTTGTATACACATATACTCCCTCTAGAAGGATTCTTCTTGAAGCATTGTCTAAGACTTCTCGATATTAACGAAAGCTCAGAAGAAGGTCTTCATTACATATGCTACAGTGTTTGTGCACAGTTGCTGAGTTTTTCTGTGTAAGATAAAGATTGGAGCATAAATTGCTATTGAAACAAGTCAAAAATATCCACCATGTGGTACGTGAGTATTAGAAAATAATATGTATACACAGTAACAATACACAGAATTGATATTTCTGTCATTTTGCTGATAAGTAGTCTCCTCTTTATTTTGTGCTTCCATTGAGTGTTTGTTTTTCCTTATCTTGATAAGCAGACACTTCTGTCGAAATGCCGATTCCATGTATTGTTCCATGTGAACCTGCTGAAGACAGATGTGTAAGGCCCTTGGTGCTAATAAAATGGTGGCACAACATATTTCCATTCTTTGGACTACATCCTGCTGGAAATCTGGTAGGACCATTGTCCTGTTACAAGCGAGATCCAGTGGGAGTTTGAGGATGAACACAGAAGAATAAGGAGACAATTAGCACCACTGCTGAAACACCAGACCATTGACATGGTCTCCAAGAGAACGTTAATAAACACAGTATTCAAGCCAAAATGTGCTACCAATGGCAGACCTGGACCCTGACAGAGAACATGTTTTCTATATAAGGACTATACACATATACTCAATCTAGAAGGATTCTTCTTGTATACACATATACTCCCTCTAGAAGGATTCTTCTTGTATACACATATACTCCCTCTAGAAGGAATCTTCTTGTATACACATATACTCCCTCTAGAAGGATTCTTCTTGAAGCATTGTCTAAGACTTCTCGATATTAACGAAAGCTCAGAAGAAGGTCTTCATTACATATGCTACAGTGTTTGTGCACAGTTGCTGAGTTTTTCTGTGTAAGATAAAGATTGGAGCATAAATTGCTATTGAAACAAGTCAAAAATATCCACCATGTGGTACGTGAGTATTAGAAAATAATATGTATACACAGTAACAATACACAGAATTGATATTTCTGTCATTTTGCTGATAAGTAGTCTCCTCTTTATTTTGTGCTTCCATTGAGTGTTTGTTTTTCCTTATCTTGATAAGCAGACACTTCTGTCGAAATGCCGATTCCATGTATTGTTCCATGTGAACCTGCTGAAGACAGATGTGTAAGGCCCTTGGTGCTAATAAAATGGTGGCACAACATATTTCCATTCTTTGGACTACATCCTGCTGGAAATCTGGTAGGACCATTGTCCTGTTACAAGCGAGATCCAGTGGGAGTTTGAGGATGAACACAGAAGAATAAGGAGACAATTAGCACCACTGCTGAAACACCAGACCATTGACATGGTCTCCAAGAGAACGTTAATAAACACAGTATTCAAGCCAAAATGTGCTACCAATGGCAGACCTGGACCCTGACAGAGAAACTAGAACAAAAACTCACTGTATGCAAAATTAAGTGCCTGAGAACAGCACTAGGAGTAACAAAAAGAGATAGAATAAACAATGACACTATAAGAAATCTGGTGAAAACAATATCGTGCAAAGAATGCATAGGCACACAAAAAATCAAATGGTTCTGTCACCTAATCAGAATGGAACCAGATCGCATTCCATCGATAGCTTTCAATAAAATATTATCTGAAAAGTGAAACAGGATGAGACCCAGACGAAGATAAATAGATGACATCAGAGAAATACTAGAACACTAAGGCAGAATCATCACAGTTAGCACAAGAAAGAAGACTTTGGCTCTCCAAGATGCCTAGCTGCTCACTTAGATAAGACAATATTTTGTTCTAATATTTACTTACTGTTGGAAGAAATGCAATGGTGATTATCCTACTAAACAAGCAAACAAACTTCTATTTATAAAACTTAGGTAATGGCAACCACATGCCTGTCAATAACCAGAAAGACCATTCTATACCTTCTTTCTTTCTTTTTGCTTTAACCCGTTATACATTGCAGCATCATAGGTAGAAGAGTTCTCTGTAGACTACCTTTTTGTGTGTTTCATATGTTTGTTTTCATAGTATCTTTTATTTCTATAATTCATCTTTTGCATGGTCTGCCTCTGGCTTTGTATGCATCTATCGAACTATACACTGTGACCCTTTTATGCAGTGTGGCGTAAGGGGTAGATGAGTTCACTGGAGATGGCCTTCCTGTGTGCTGTTTATAGACTTGTTTTTCCTGTAGCCTCTTTGATTTATGTGGTTCATCTTTTACATTGTTTGCCTCTGGCTTTATAGCTGTTATGTCTATGTGTCATGGCCATTTGTGGCATGCTATCAGTTGGTAGTCTAAATGTTTGAAAACCTCTTAATCTGTTGTCCCTTAATGTATTCTAATGGTGGTACTGTTTTGGTTATCTGTCTGATGTTATAATTTCTAATTTTATCACTTAATGACACTCCAACTGTTCTTCGTAGACACTCCATTTTTGCTGCTACTAGTTTTCTTCTGTCTAGTGCTGTTGTTGTCCAGGCACTGGTAGTACAGTAATGGGATAATAATAATCTGGTGTAATGAAACTTTAGTGTTTATGTTGACATTTTTGAAGGGCACTATTTGATGGTTGTCTGGAAGAGTGTCATTCTATATTTCTGCAGAATTCTGTATTTTTATCCAAAATTCCATCCAGATTTTGTATAAAGAATACTTCATTAAAATTATGTCTATTGTCTTTGCTCTGTTTTTGCTGTAAGGTGTTGCAATATTGAATGACGATCGGTTGTAAGAACTGTAATTTAGAAGTGACACATATTAATTATTTAGGAACTAATATAAACAATGCGGGTCACTGCGCAGTTGAGATTAAGAGAAGAACAGAAATGGAGATGTCAAAAAAATTAAAACAGCTAAAGAAACTATGGCAGAGTACTAACATAAGAACCAAGTTGTGTTTACTATGAATATATGTGTTTCCTGTGGTGACATATGGATGTCAAGCATGGACACCAAATAAAACAGTGGCCAAGAGAATAATATCATTTTAATTAAAGTGATATAGAAGAGTTCTGAGAATACCATGGACAGCAAGGAAAATAAACCAGGAGGTGTTAAAAACAATTAACATTCAGGTAGGCTGGCTTCTGGGCACCATATTAAAAAAAAGCTAGTTTTTTTCGGTCACATTAAAAGACACGACGACATGGAGAGAGTGTACTGGAGGGGATGATAGAAGGTAACAGGTGCAAAGGCTGCTCAAGACGCCGTTTGACAAAAGACATTTAAGAATGCCTGTGCATGTCACTAAAAGAGGCAGGACAACTTGCTCAAGACCGCAGAGAACTCAAGCGATCCATAGGAAAGACTACATTCTGGAAAGAATGTCACCTGATGATGATGTCTTGATATTATCTATCCATCTTTTTTCTAGGTCTTGCTCTGGCTTTGTATCCGGATCTTCTCATATTATATGTTCTTGTCGTAGTTGGTTATGGTTCATTCTCATAAGGTTCATTCTCACCATTTTATTTGTTGTTTGTTGAGCTACAGTAACACAAACATGAAAAGCAAACTATTTTATTATGTCTTACATTCCCTTACTTACAGATATAGACATGTTTAAATACAGATATAGACATGTTTAATTACAGATATAGACATGTTTAATTACAGATATAGACATGTTTAATTACAGATATAGACATGTTTAATTACAGATATGGACATGTTTAATTACAGATATAGACATGTTTAATTACAGATATAGACATGTTTAATTACAGATATGGACATGTTTCAAGTGAATGAAAGAAGAAGAACTTACATATAATTATATTATTGTCTGTGTTATTTATTTATAATAGTATGTTGATTTCTTTATTTCAGGCATCTTTTCATACACCATTCTCAGCCTTAGGACAAGCTCCAGAGGCCTGTTCTTCTTATATATTTCCAAAGATTATGGGATATACCAAGGTATGTTTTATAATTATATATATATATGTATGTATATCTGATTTTGGTAATATCAAATGCCATGACCGTCTAGAGAAGAACCAGAATGGAGGGAATGATACCAGGGTTAAGAACAAGAGGCAGACCAAGAAGAATATGGATGCAAGACATCAAATACCACCAGAACATGACAGTAACAGAAGCAGAAAGACTGGCTCAAGATCGACAGAAGTTTTGAAAGGCTGTGATGACTGCTACATCCTGTTCAGGATGTGCCACCTGATGATGATGATGCATATCTGTGTGTGAGTATGTATATGAGCGCGTGTGTGTAGTGTTTTATATAGATAAAATTAGGCCACATGGCATCTGCCATCGGGGATGAAGATAACTCTTCGTGTGCTAAGCCGCAGCAACTATTAAGTAGGGTGATCAGTTCCCTCCCTTGATGATTTTACCTTCCTTAACTCATATGTCAGGTGCTCATTTACAGCTGAGTCGACTTGAGTGGTCGTGTCAAGCCAGAAAACACAACCCGTTTTTTTCCAGACGTGGTTTCGAACCTGACACACAGTAATCTGGTGATAGCTAGCAAGCTTACTATCAACTAGACCCCAGCACCACACCTCACTCTCTCTCTCTCTCTCTCTCTCTCTCTCTCTCTCTCTCTCTCTCTCTCTCTCTCTCTCTCTCTCTCTCTCTCTCTCTCTCTCTCTCTCTCTCTCTCTCTCTCTCTCTATATATATATATATATATATATATATATATATATTTATTGTGTGTGTGTATTTACATTTTTTGTGGCATACAATGAGAAGTTATAGGAGTACAGTCATCCCTCAGTTATTGCAGTTAATAGGGACCAGAACCGGCCGCGATAAGTGAAAAACCACGAAGTAGTGTCATCCTGTCATTTTTAACACACGTACATTTTTTGTGTATGTATAATATCAATAAGTGTATATGAAAACATATAAGTGCATATGTTATCATTAGAACATTAAAGAATAGTTTCAAACATGTAAATAAAATATTAATAGTGTAAATAACATACATAAAATAATGTATAAATAATATAAATAGGATACGTGTGTGTGTGTGTAACATAAGTAGATGTAACTAAAGTGTACATACTGTAAATATATTTTTATAAATCTGTGATGTACTGAAGCCGCGATAAATGAACCGAGAAGTAGCGAGGGATGACTATTCATAAACTTGAGTGAAAATATTTTATTTTTATTTCATAGTTTTGTTTCAGACGTGTCTTATTAGCATTTCTTTTTATGTGCATATCTCATACTCCTTCTGCTTAGCAAGATTTAGTCCAGAGAACAGATTGTTTTGTGTCATTGTTTACAGCTTAGCTGTCACAATCTGCCTAACAGATCTGACTTTAGCACAACTTTTGAATCATTTAAGTATTACTAAAGGTGGCATAAGCACTAATAAAAAGAAAATATAAACATTCATGGAGTCAGAAAACAGGCAGCAGCTTTCTAGAAGATTCCTTCCTAAAGATGAACAGATTACAATTTTCAGGCTCCACACAGGACACTAGACTACTAGCACATCTCCACAAAACACTGGATGTCCAAATTGATCAATACCCATGTCAAAAGAGTCTCCAGATTCCAGAACACATCTTGTAGACATTTCCTTTATTTTGTGACCTGAGTATCACAATTTGACCTGAAGAGACAAAACTGGAAATGAAGCTGTGGGCATTCTTGAGAACCTTCTGCTGATGACTGAATTCATTGATTCATGAATTAATTGATTACATCTGAGCATAGAAAAATGATCGCAGAAGAAGAAGAGTGACCAACGAGATGGAACAGCCAATTAGTGGCATAGCTAAGGAGAGCTTGGAGTGTGTCCGCAAGGGTGTCATGCTTAAGGGCTACCAAAACCAATCTACAAGACCCAAGACTATAGATACAGGGGTGGGAAGTCAGAATATATCATTTAGTACTTTATTCTTGATTAGAAACTGGCCTCATGGCAAGTGGGCCATTTCCATTAGTGCTCCGCCCTCTGTTCCAGCAGCCATTCGACTCGATGGTGTTTTGAGCCTAATGTTTGCAGAAACAGACGTTGACATCAGGGCACAACTCTGGCCCTTGTGACAGGTTTATTTGTTGTTCCGCCCACCCACACTGTGCCCATAACTAGTTCAAGCACAACGTCGGCCTGTCAGAACAACATGGTAACTGTTATAGAAGGTTACGGCTACGGGATTGTATAGATGACGTGCCATGAAGTTTCTATAAGAAGATAACCTCAATATAAAGGCGTGTCATCTACTAAGGTTTTCTGTTGCATGGTTGGTTTGTCTAGTGAGCCATTGGTGAAACCCACAGACGCAACCGCATGCGCATATATTAGTACTTACCTCAAGTTAGCTAGTTAGTTTGTTTGTTTCTTTTGTGTCATTGGCGGCACATAGGGCAGAGGTTTTATGTCATATGCGGCACATAGGGCTGAGGTTTTGTGTCATAGGCGGCACATAATGCAGAGGTTTTTATTCTTCATGCGTTGCGGTATGCTGTCTGCAAATTTAGTAATAGGAAATGAGTTAAAGGTTACAAAAAAATGCCATGAAAATGAAGCACTGGCTTTTAAACAAATTTTTCTTTGTATTAGGAAAGTCCTCCATTTGCAGAACAGGGGGTGCCAAATTGTTAGTTTTGCCCCAGACATCATTAAATAATAGATGTCATTAAATAATAGATGTCATTAACTAATAGAAGTCATTAACTAATAGAAGTCATTAAATAAGCCACTGCATCCAACTCAACCCCCAAATTTATTGTTAATATCACCAGCTTGTTACTATTATCAGTAGCACTATGTATTACATATCCATGTTCACACCACACACAATCTGAAATGATTTCGCAGAAATCTTACAGTAGGACATTATATCTATGTAATAATTTTGTCATTCTGAAGTCTCTGTTGTAACATCTATTCATACTGTAACAATCAGTTTTTTAATTATAAAAGTAATCCCCTCAAAGCGTTCACATATTTTGCTTTCAGGCTAATGAGTTGTTGCTTTTCAACCGTAAAATAAGTGCTGCTGAAGCAAAGGAGAGAAATTTAGTTTCTGATGTCTACCCAAACGATACTTTCCAGATTGAAGCAGCCAATCGTGTTCAGCAGTATTCTAAATGTCCTCCACAAGTATGAGTGCTATTGCTATGTATATTTATGTTTAGTTCTAGAATTCTACACGAGGAAGGTCTAGATCATAGGTTCTCAAAGTGGGCAGCACTTCCCCCCCCTGTGGGCGCTGAAGTCTTGGGAGTAGGGGGGATAGTGGGCTCAGAAATAATTTGGGAGAGTTTATGCAGTCTTGGGGTCTGTGGCTCCTTATAGAAGAAATTAGTAATATGAAATAATTTGGGAGAGTTCATGCAGTCTTGGGGGTCTGTGGCTCCTTATAGAAGAAATTAGTAATATGAAATAATTTGGGAGAGTTCATGCAGTCTTGGGGTCTGCGGCTCCTTATAGAAGAAATTAGTAATATGAAATAATTTGGGAGAGTTCATGCAGTCTTGGGGTCTGTGGCTCCTTATAGAAGAAATTAGTAATATGAAATAATTTGGGAGAGTTCATGCAGTCTTGGGGTCTGCGGCTCCTTATAGAAGAAATTAGTAATATGAAATAATTTGGGAGAGTTCATGCAGTCTTGGGGTCTGCAGCTCCTTATAGAAGAAATTAGTAATATGAAATAATTTGGGAGAGTTCATGCAGTCTTGGGGTCTGTGGCTCCTTATAGAAGAAATTAGTAATATGAAATAATTTGGGATAGTTCATGCAGTCTTGGGGGTCTGTGGCTCCTTATAGAAGAAATTAGTAATATGAAATAATTTGGGAGAGTTCATGCAGTCATGGGGTCTGTGGCTCCTTATAGAAGAAATTAGTAATATGAAATAATTTGGGAGAGTTCATGCAGTCTTGGGGTCTGTGGCTCCTTATAGAAGAAATTAGTAATATATATTTAAAATTAATAATGTTTGTGATGTTTGATATATTATGTAATATATTTTATAGTGTTTTAATTATTACAATACGATTCTCACTAGTATAATGCAATCTCTTATCATATATTCCATTTTTTCATATTTAAACCATTATATAAAACTGTTAATAATATTAATCGAGCATACACTTTATAATCTTTACATATAGGATATGTTTCATCAAAATTGGTATAGAAATAATTGTGTTCCAGATAATCACATATTGGCCATTACTTTTTTAATAATTTAATAACATAAGCAGTAATGTATCATTAGTTGCAATTTGCGTTGAAAATATCAAATGGCTTGAGCATAGAAAACTGTTATAATAGAGGATGTTAAAACATTTATGTCATTTATATAAACATTAACTATATTAAACATTATATAAACATTTATTAAGTTTGGGAACCTATGGTCTAGATGCACATCAGACTTATCATAATGCAGTAGTAAACTCTAATAGATGACATACCTATGTAGTGTGACTTTCCTCTCATGGAAGTCCTTCATCACTTCCATCTGTGCAATTACGTTTTTACTCTTTCTCGGTTAGAGGCTTCTTAAGGTTCAGGTCTTCAACTGTAAAAGTTGGGAGTTTTTTTGGTTTGAAATATAATAAACAAGAGATCTTTTGATCATAATTCTTGTGGATCAGAACAAATAGCTTAGAATTTTGCCATCTATGAAGATATATGTTGAGATATAGCAAGTATTTATAGACTAGAAGGATGTAGCCAGGAGAATGGATGTGTAGTGTCATGGTTAACAGCTAGGCTGTAATGTGAACTTATTTCATCTGCTTCTTCTTCTGCGTTCGTTCTCAAACTCCTGCAGATTAGCAGGATGTAGTCCAGAGAACGGAATGCGTTGTGTCATGGTTTACATCATTGCTGCGATATCTGCGCCTTTCGGCCTGACACATCCGACCTCAGCATGGCTTTGGGTCACTGACCCTATATGAGATGGGACAGCCAACTCCATCCCATAACCTCCTTAGTCGCCTCTTACGACATGCGTGGAAGGTAAACAGTGTTGCTATTCTTTTGCTCCCCTTTCGGGCCCCGGCAACACACGGGCGCATTTCATCTGACATATCTGACTGAAGCTTGGGCCACTTGTACTTACAGGATGTTGAAATCAACTCCACCCCCTCATCTCTTTAGTCACCACCTACGATAGACACACATTGAAGGTCAGAGTGTTGCTATTTGATACTCAGAATTCAGGCCCTAACAACACAATAGAACAAGCATAATATAGAAAATATTTAAGGACAGAGAGAAATAGCATGCTTTTGTTTCGAATTTATACATCAGGGAAATAATAGGCTACATGCTGATGATGAATGTGAGTCATTTATATCTGATAGTTCCGGATTTTTCTTTTACTGACGCAGCCAATCACGCATGTTGTTCATATTTAACAACTCCACATTTTACTCCATGTTTACAGTCAAATTCTAATGTTTGAGATTTATAATTGTTGCAAATAAAATGGAGACAGAGTACTCCATCACTGGACTACACCCTGCTGGAAATTTAGTAGGACCATTGTCCTGCTACAAGAGAGATTTAGCGGAAATTTGAGAATGAAACACACAAAAACTTCATGTTTATGTTCATACAAGTCAGACATAGATATACAATCCACATCACTACACAAATCTTCTGTCATTCTTATCAAATTCATAGATGACCAATCTATTTAGGTTGGCAGCCCAGATGGAGCACTAGACATCAACAGCCTTTTTGGGTTGGCAGGTCAGATGGAGCACTAGACATCAACAGCCTTTTTGGGTTGGCAGGTCAGATGGAGCACTAGATATCAACAGCCTTTTTAGGTTGGCAGCCCAGATGGAGCACTAGACATCAACAGTCTTTTTTGGGTTGGCAGGTCAGATGGAGCACTAGACATCAACAGCCTTTTTGGGTTGGCAGGTCAGATGGAGCACTAGGCGTCAACAAGCTTTTTTGGTTGGTAGGCAAGATGGAGCACTAGGCGTCAATAAGCTTTCTGTAGTCCTTTGAAATATCAAGGAGTGTGTTATGATCTCAAAGTCCAGTACATGTAGTAATTTGAAATCATCGTGGCAGGCCAATAAAATTGTATTTGGCCCACGGACCATATTTTACACACACACTCCCCCCACCTAATTTTATTCAGGATGTCAACTTTACCCATTGTACTGCTATGTTGTACCATGAGTATGCTTGTGGAACTATCTGCTCTCTAATTTCCTGTGACTCCAGCATGCCTGTTGACACATGTGTAATAAAGGGAACAAGAATTGAGTATGACATGTCATTGATGGTGGAAGCTGAAAAGGATTTTGAAGAGGTTCCACAGTTTCAATCTTACCATCAGGAGAAGAGTGGCGTCCATTTGATGAGACCAACACAGGCTTTATTCTTCTTCTGCGTTCGTTCTCAAACTCCTGCAGGTTAGCAGCAGGATGGAGTTCAGAGAACGGAATGCGTTATGTCATGGTTTACAGCATTGCTGCGATATCTGCGTCTTTTGGCCTGACACATCCGACTTCAGCATGGCTTTGGGTTACTGACCCTATATGGGATGGGACAGCCAACTCCATCCCATAACCTCCTTAGTCGCCTTTTATGACATGCGTGGAAGGTAAACAGTGTTGCTATTCTTTGCTTCCCTTTTGGGTCCCAGGCAACACAGGGGCAGCAGGCTTTCACAAGATAATAATCACTCTTGGAAGAGAAGTTAGAGATTATGGCAATGGTAAAGCAAACCTGGAAATTGTTCAACCGATTTCTAATAACTCTAAAGATGATGATTTGAAATTTGAAAAATCTTCCTGAGAATTGTGAACATTTGAAAAATCTTCCTTAGAAACTTTTAATTGAATTGATTAATATTAGTTTTGTATTTATTATTTCAGAGTATGCGGATTTCCAAAGTTTTAGTTAGAAGTTCTGAGCTTCAAGTCTTGAAAAATGTCAACAAGGAAGAGTGTAGAATTCTAGAAGAGAGATGGCAATCCCAGGAATGTTTGAATGCTCTTGTGGCTTTCTTCTCGAGAAAGTCATAGCGTGTTGTATACATACATTTTAATATGCTGGACATATATTAGTGTAACGTATGTATGAAATATGTAATTATTTTGAAATATAATGTTTATGTACACAATGCCTGTTTAATAATGATAAGCGAGTTGTATCACTGTGATACATTGTAACCCTTTTCTCAGGTGGAATAAAGAAGAAGGTACACATTTATAAGGTACATTAGCCACTGTGTTGTCTGTTTTTTTCCAGGACCCAGGAGAAAAAGGAATGGCAACACTGTGTTGTATGTGTGTTGCCAAGACCAAAGGAGGAGAAAAAAAATATTACGACACTGTGTTGTCTCATCCAAAAAAGGAGATAAAATAATGGCACCACTGTAATGCCATATGTTGTCGGGACCTGAAAGGGGAGCAAAGAAGAGTGATACTGTTACCTACCAAACATATCATAAGAGCTCACTAAGGAAGCTTTGAGGGGTAGTTGGCTGTCTCATCTCATATAGGGCCAAAGAGACCCAGAAGCCAAGCTGAAGTTGGATGCGTCAGGCCGAAAGGTGGAAATATTGCAACTTTATTGTAAGTCGTGACAACACACATTCCATTCTGTGGACTACATCTTGCTGATCTGCAGGAATTTGAGAACACACCATAAGAAAAATAAGATAGGTTAATATGAAGTAATCCCTTTAGCTGTAAGCTGATAGCTTTCACAACTTAATGAAGGAATCCCTTTAGCTGTAAGCTGATAGCTTTCACAACTTAATGAAGGAATCCCTTTAGCCGTAAGCTGATAGCTTTCACAACTTAATGAAGTAATCCCTTTAGCTGTAAGCTGATAGCTTTTACAACTTAATGAAGTAATCCCTTTAGCTGTAAGCTGATAGCTTTTACAACTTAATGAAGTAATATGTTTAGCTGTAAGCTGATAGCTTTCACAATAGTCTTTTCTGACAAAAGCACGTCATCCTCAGGTGAACAACTGAGATAACACCCAAACACATGTCCTCCTCAGGTAAACAACCGAGAGACACCCAAACATGCATATAAATTTTTGTTGTCTCACTGATAGCTTTTACAACTCATATAAGTAAATTCAAGTAGGAAGCATGATTATAAATGAAAATAATTTTTACAGCTGTCGGGAATTGAGCCAGGTTCGTTCTAGTGGCACTGAATAGCCTTGCAACTCACGTAAACATGTTTTTCATACTTAACCAACCACATCCGCCAAAAAAAAATGTTATGTCATCAAGACATTCAAACTTTTCAAAACTCAATAGTCTTTCTGACAAAATCACATGTCCTATCCCAGGTGAACAGCTGAGATGGCACCCAAACATTGTAAAGTATATTGTTTCAAAGACTGAATGAGTTGGAGACTGCAATACAGTTATTTTTGTTGTGGTCAAAATGTGATTCCTGTGTATTATTCAACATAAAACTGCCATTTATCACTTTTCATATTTTCTCAATATTTTCTTGTCTCAAATTCATGCTTGTGTTGGGGGGGGGGGTCTAGTGGATGCATGTTTAGTCACTAAAGGGAGGTATTCCAGTGCGACTGGATCTTCAAGATCCGAGCATATACTTCAGGGATAATAAGTTTGTCATTCTTCTGTCAGATCTGTTTTCCATCTGCAGTGATGGCATAGTAAGCACTATGCCACGTAAAGTCTGCCACAAAAGAGCAATGTCTGTTTGCCTGGATCTCTTCATCATTCCCCGGGGACTATTTCACAGAAAACAAGACATATCGAGACAAGACATGCAGTGACATTGATAATTTTTTTTCACAGGTGACAGGTTATCTCCCAATTTTCCTTAGTTGAAAGAACATTAAAGTGGTTTACAAATGAAGGGAGATAATAAAAATAAAGTACATTTTGTTACATACTGGAATCTGTTGTTGTTCTGTATAAACTATACCAGTATATTCTTTGTTCTTATAATTTTTCAATGTGAAAATTGGTTAACAAACTTATTGCAATATAACACATGGTTCATGTTTGGATAATGGGCCTACATTCCAACGTTTAATAAAATCTTCATCGGACAGCAATTGTGTAATTCTGTTACATCACTGACTTCCAGCTGATATAGAATGATGTAACATGATCGTAAGTTTGTTGAGCTTACCTGCAACCGATGAACATGCTGTACGCTTGTTACAGTTGTGAGGACTGCTGCCGGATGCACAGATGTACACATAACACACTGACCCATACAACCCTCCTAAATAAATATCTCCACTTCACCCACTGATGGATAAATATAGCCAAGGGAAGTAATCGCTGAAAAATTTGTCATTCCATTTTGCTTTCTGAAAAAATGTAGGAGCATTATCCAAACATGAATCAAACATTCTATCATTTTGTATTTGGAGTTATGCAAGTATTTCTTGCAGTCCAGTTATAATAGTTCAATGAGGCCAAGTATTTCTTGCGGTACAGTTATAATAGTTCAGTGAGGCCAAGTATTTCTTGCGGTACAGTTATAATAGTTCAGTGAGGCCAAGTATTTCTTGCAGTCCAGTTATAATAGTTCAACGAGGCCAAGTATTTCTTGCAGCCCAGTTATAATAGTTCAACGAGGCCAATTATTTCTTGCAGTACAGTTATAATAGTTCACTGAGGCTAAGTATTTCTTGCTGTACAGTTATAATAGGTCAGTGAGGCTAAGTATTTCTTGCTGTACAGTTATAATAGTTCAATGAGGCCAAGTATTTCTTGCAGTACAGTTATAATAGTTCAATGAGGCCAAGTATTTCTTGCAGTACAGTTATAATAGTTCAATGAGGCCAATTATTTCTTGCAGTACAGTTATAATAGTTCAGTGAGGCTAAGTATTTCTTGCGGTACAGTTATAATAGTTCAATGAGGCCAAGTATTTCTTGCAGTACAGTTATAATAGTTCACTGAGGCCAAGTATTTCTTGCGGTACAGTTATAATAGTTCAATGAGGCCAAGTATTTCTTGCAGTACAGTTATAATAGTTCAGTGAGGCCAAGTATTTCTTGCAGTACAGTTATAATAGGTCAGTGAGGTAAAGTACTTCTTGTAGTCCAGTTAAAATAGCTCAATTAGGCCAAATACTGTGTTGAAAAATTAAATGCCTTGACCAAATCCATATACATCGCATATGTGTGTGTGTTTTTGTGAATAGTGGGATACCTTCATATGGATATCCTCTGCCCCCTCCTCTCCCTGATAAAAAAAGGAAAATAGAATGTGATATTTAGTACAAATAAACCATCAAACTAGAAGATTAACCATTTCCAGTGGTTTTAGTAGGAACCATCAAACTAGAGGTTAACCCATCCCAGTGGTTTTCCCCACAGGAGCATCGACCCCCCCACCCCCTCAAACAAAACAAAAGCTTGTTTTTAGGAATGCTGCAAAGTCCTACCTATGATTCTATATTATAGTAAATGCAGAAACAAGAATGGATTCAGGCTGTTCAATATAACTGTTTTAGATGTCTTGTTGCACATCAGTTATGCCAAACACAAACCAAATATAAAGTAAAGTTAAGTAATCCATAGCATTTATTAATGCCGTAGGGATGTGAGATGTTAGTGATCTCACATTTCAGAGGCTCTGAAAATGAGGGCGGTAGCCATCTCCTTTCCCTCGCAGTCTTTACTTCCCGGATTAATCTGGTACCCATTTATGGCTGGGTCGACCTGGGAGCTGTTGCATTCTGAAAAACATTTCCGCCTCAACTGGGGAATGAACCCAGGACCACTAGCGAAGCCAGTGCTAACCACTGCGCTACGTGGCTCCCATAAATATATTCATTCAGGAACAAAAACAAAAACTTGTAGGTTGTTAACTCTTTATTCTTATTGTCTTGTCTTGTGAGGAGCGCTGTAGACTAGTTGATAGTGAGCTTGCTTGCTATCATTGGGTTACAACGTGCCAGGTTTGAAACCATATCCGGACAAAAAAATTTCAGGTTGTGATTTCACGCTTGACACAACCACTCCTCCAGTCGACTCCGCTGTAAATGAGTACCTGACGCATGAGTTAGGGGAGGTAAAGATAGTAAGAAAGGGAACTGGCCACTCCCACCTAATAATTGCTGCGTTTTAGTATATGAAGAATTATTTTTATCCCCGACGGCAGGTTGCTACCATGAGACATATCTTTAACTGTCTTGTCAATTGTCTTTTATTGAAGGCTATCGATGGAATACGATCTGGTTTCATTCTCATTAAGTGGCCAAACCATTTGATCTTTTGTGTCAAGTATTCTTTGCATGATATTGTTTTCACCAGATTCTCATAAATCTGCTAAAACCCAGCATTTTTCATTTAGACTCGCCTCCCATGTCTGCAATACAGTAAATCATTAAAATGTAAAGTTACTTTCATTTATTCAGAATTAGTGCATGGCTGTGGACATTTGTGTCCATGTCGATAACAATACAGACAGGGGTAGCAAGGTCAAGCTAAATTTTTGCTGCTTGTTTTAAGGTTGGTGACCAGCATGTAATACTGGAACTAGTTCTCACGTAGGACTGGCCTACTGGTGATTTGGCTTCAGGTATCCACCATTCAGTCAAAGTGTTAAAGACACTGATGTAGTAGTTACCACTACCAAAGTCAGATGTGTCATACCATTGGCACAAGTTTAAAAACAGCACATAACACATTTCTGTTTTCTGAACTACATCCTGCTGGAAATCTAGTAGGATCATTGTCCTGCTACAAGACAAATCCAGCAGGATTTTTAGAATGAAAGTTCACAAAAATATTATGACTCAGAAATATTAATAAAGAACAAACAACTAGAGAACATAATTAATGCCTTTGTGGATATATAGAAGAATAGGGAGAACTTCTGACCCTTGTGGTCCCGGTTTCAATTCACGATTGGGATAGGATTTTTTCTTTCGGAGGTACAATTAAAATCCTTCCTGTACATGTCACGGCATATGCTATGGCAAAAAGGCATTTATTTCCACAGCCCATAGAAAACCTCCCAGCACTCCTTTACAGGAAAACATGCAGTAATGAAAGGGAGAACTACGTGGGAAGAAATAGAATGAAAGTTCACAAAAATAGTATGGCTCAGAAATATGAATAATGAACAAATAACTAGAGAACATAATTAATGCCTTTGTGGATATATAGAAGAATAGGGAGCACTTCCTGGGAAGAGAAGACAATGAACACTTGCAACGTTATATATAAAAAAGAACTAATATAGGAAATGGAAAAAAAAACACAAAAAATATTGTAGACATATAAGTGGAACACCTTCTGTATGACCTTACTTGAAAGTAGAGTTTTGGTGCAGCGAGCAGGAGATAGGCAAGTGGGAAGGACATATTATGAGATGGGCAAAATACAGTTTGTCAAAGTGCATCACCAAGACAAGAGACAGAGGATGTTGTAAGATAGTTACTGGTAGGCTTTGTTGTGGAGATAACACTGGATGATGTTATTGCAACATTTTATTTTTAAATATATTACAGACTCAATGGAGGTAAGACTTAACACAGGTGGCAAGACTTAACGCAGGTAAGACTTAACGCAGGTAAGACTCAACGCAGGCAAGACTTAACGCAGGTAAGACTCAATGGAGGTAAGACTTAACACAGGTGGCAAGACTTAACGCAGGTAAGACTCAATGCAGGTAAGACTCAACGCAGGCAAGACTTAACGCAGGTAAGACTCTATGCAGGTAAGACTCAACGCAGGCAAGACTTAACGCAGGTAAGACTCAATGCAGGTAAGACTCAACGCAGGCAAGACTTAATGCAGGTAAGACTCAATGCAGGTAAGACTCAATGCAGGTAAGACTCAACGCAGGTAAGACTCAACGCAGGTAAGACTCAATGCTGGTATCAGACAAAAAAATATCCTTTATTGTAAAACAATTCATCATCATCTTACAACTCTGACACTGAGGGAAGCAACACAAACACATCATTCCTCTCTGTCTATGGATTCCTCTCTGTCTATGGATTCCTCTCTGTCTATGGATTCCTCTCTGTCTATGGATTCCTCTCTGTCTATGGATTCCTCTCTGTCTATGGATTCCTCTCTGTCTATGGATTCCTCTCTGTCTATGGATTCCTCTCTGTCTATGGATTCCTCTCTGTCTATGGATTCCTCTCTGTCTATGGATTCCTCTCTGTCTATGGATTCCTCTCTGTCTATGGATTCCTCTCTGTCTATGGATTCCTCTCTGTCTATGGATTCCTCTCTGTCTATGGATTCCTCTCTGTCTATGGATTCCTCTCTGTCTATGGATTCCTCTCTGTCTATGGATTCCTCTCTGTCTATGGATTCCTCTCTGTCTATGGATTCCTCTCTGTCTATGGATTCCTCTCTGTCTATGGATTCCTCTCTGTCTATGGATTCCTCTCTGTCTATGGATTCCTCTATGTCTATGGATTCCTCTCTGTCTATGGATTCCTCTCTGTCTATGGATTCCTCTCTTTCTGTGTTTATTTTCTGTTTTAATAACAATGTTATATATATATATGGATTGGGGAGGGTGGGCATATTGCAGTGGTTAGTGCACTGGCTTTGCATATGAGGTCATTTCCCAGTTAAGGTGGAAATGTTTTTCAGACCACAGCGGCTCCTGGGTTGACCCAGCTTTAATTGGGTACCAGATTAACTGGGAAGTAAAGACTGCGAGGGAGAGAAGATGGCTACCACCCTCATATAGCAGAGCTACTGAAATGTGAGATTGCTAATATCTCATACCTCTACAGTAGTTAAATGCTATGGGTTACCTTTACTTTTACGTGATATATATCTAGAAGTGTTGAGATCAATAAACGTCGAAGAGGGCTGGTTCCTTAACAAAATCATAACAAGAAACTAAGAAATTGTAATCGTAGCTGAATTTTTTATCATATAAAGAGACATAACAGCATGGAAAGATTAATAGCTGAAGGCAGAGTTAGCGCTAACAGGGGAAGAGGGCGCCCACAATGACGATGGTGCAGTGATATATCAGATTGTTTCAACATATCTCTAGCTGCGGCAGGTCGACTCGCCCAGAATCATGAAGTGTTCAGAGAACCGATAAAGAATACCATGGACCAAAAAGATCACCAATATATCCATCCTGAGAGAAATTAACGTAAAAGAAAACTGGCTAAACAGCACGGTTCTTTCCAGAGAACTACAATATTTTGGCCATATCAAACATTATGATGACCTAGAGAACATGATAATGAAGGGGATGATGCTAGGGATACGAACAAGAGGTAGACCAAGAAGAAGATTGATGCACATCAAAGATCACCTGAACATGACAGTAACAGAAGCAGGAAGACTGGTTCAAGATCGACAGAAGTTTCGAAAGGCTGTAATGATTGCTACATCCTGTTCAGGATATGCTACAGGATGATGATGATTATATGCAGGCATTCATTGATGAAATCAAACTATTTCAAACCTCATATTCTACCAGGCATTCATTGATGAAATCAAACCATTTCAAACCTCACTTTCTACCAGGCATTCATTGATGAAATCAAACTATTTCAAACCTCATATTCTACCAGGCATCCATTGATAAAGTCTTATCAAACCATTTCAAACCTCATATTCTACCAGGCAGCCATTGATGAATGTTTGTAGTTTTATGGCTGTTCCTTTTGGGCTCAGTATTATTACAGTGAAATCCCACTATAATGACTAGGTCCAGACCAATTAAAATATGTGCGTAATAACAGAAATTAGCTGTATACAGTACAAGCATTATAAATATAAATGGGGATTTTGAAAAGTGTTGTTATATAGAGAAATTTGTTATAAAAGAATGCGCTATAGAGGAATTCCACTGTACTAATTAAGTTTTAGTAACTATATGACTTTAAATTTTATAAAAATTGAAATATTCCACTGCAGCTTCTTGTCTATGGAGTGTATGGTAAGAAGATACACTTGGCCACAATCTGTTCTTGTCTATGGAGTGTTTGGTGAAAAGATGCGCTTGTCCACAATCTGTTCTTGTCTATGGAGTGTTTGGTGAAAAGATGCGCTTGTCCACAATCTGTTCTTGTCTATGGAGTGTTTGGTGAAAAGATGCGCTTGGCTACAATCTGTTCTTGTCTATGGAGTGTTTGGTGAAAAGATGCGCTTGGCTACAATCTGTTCTTGTCTATGGAGTGTTTGGTGAAAAGATGCGCTTGGCCACAATCTGTTCTTGTCTATGGAGTGTTTGGTGAAAAGATGCGCTTGGCTACAATCTGTTCTGGCAGTGATATGCATTTCTGCAAGCATAGAAGAAATATATTGTTTAAGATAAGTCTTAATTACTGTTTGGAAAAATATGTATTGTGCGACAAATCTGAACTGTCAAGTTACTTTCACTGGCCAGCCAGGTTGAATTTGAATGACAACATATATTGGTTCTGAGTTCAGACACTATCAAATAACAAGCTATCTTAGCCAAACTATAAAATACGATGATAAACAGTGATGAGGAAGAAATATTACATCAAATCTTTGATGTTACTATTTTAAATAGTGTTCAGAATGAAGTAGACTTCTGTAGATAGACAGTGCCCACCACCAATTTTTGTTATCTGACAGTGTCAACAAAAATCTTACTTCAAATACAGTTACAGTGGACTCTCTCAATAATGCATTATGCTACAATAAATTTCCCTATACAACAACAATTTTTACAAATCCCAATTATATTTATTCTTTAATGTTTATACTATATAATTTATTGTTTATATAGCAAATTTTTGCTATTACGTACATATTTCGTCGTCTGGACCAAGTTGCTGAACAAGATTCCACTGTAATGTTATGTAGAAGAAAACAGTGTTAGTGGTTAGGGACTAAAGTTCAAATGAGCTTTGAAACTTCAAGGGACTAAAAGATGTTCTGACATTGTTCAGCTGGCAGACTTAACAGCGTTCCAGACCAAAAATCTTAATTTGGTCCACCACTGAAAAAAAATTATCTAAATAAATATGGAAATAACCAGATCAAAGTATGAAGTTAGATCATTCTACGAAGAACAAAACAAAGGATTCAATGGATGTTTCAATAAGATCTTTATCAAGTACAAAATTGAAAGTCAAAGAGTGATGTGAATAATAAGTATGACAATGTAGCTACAAAATATGTCAGATATAATTCAACTCCAGGCAGTGTAAAATTTTACTGGTCAATTTGTTTTATTCTTGATAAAGTCTTTTGATCAAAATGTTGGATTTCTTGGGTGTTTTTTGTGTGTTGCAATAAATCATACACGTTCATTATCTTGTTTTTTTTTCAGTTTTAATCTTTAAGCTACATTTTATTGCTAATTTACATGTTAAGATTTAGCCTAAATTAATTCTTGTACCTAGTGGTTGTTTGCGAAACCTTGTTGATCAACAGGAGTAGTCTAGAGAATAAAATGTGTCCTTTAGTGGTTCATATCATAGCTACAATATTTGTATCTTTTAACCTGACATGTTCTATGAGATCAGTTTATTTCATCAATCTGGACAAGACTATCTGTTCTCTGATCTCTATCTCAATAAAGTGTTGCAGCGTATAGTTACAGTTCGATGTTGATTTATGTCTGTGTACAGTGTAATCCCTCTATAGTGCATCCTTTTATTATACATTTTGGTTCTTTCCTGGGAGATGGGTCTACAACTTTTCTGTAAATGTGGGACAAAATATATGAAAAAAGGTAGAATAAAATTGTGTTCTTCATGCTTTTATGGATTATTTCCCTGGGTAACATACTAAACACTAACCAGGTGTTTATTATTTACCCCACCAGTTCAATCTGTGGATGGTGCATTTTAGCAGTGCAGTTCCAGGTAGTCTTTCTTGCATTGTAGTAGTTTAAGATAATAGTATGCCCCCCATGTATATCTTAGCATCTGGGAACACTCCTTGCAGCGGTAACAATGACTTTATCGATTGAAAGAGTAAATGAAAAAATATGAAGAAATTAATTGAAAGAAAGTTGAGCACAATTACAGCAACAATTTTGTAACTAGGAATGCAGCGGTAAAATGACGTCACAAATTACTTACAATTTTTTATTGAGACAGAATTCTTAAAAGGTGTGAAATGTAGACCTGTCTCTTAGGAATGAACCCAAATTTCCCTATATAACAACACTTTTCCAAATTCCCAATTTTCAGGTTAATATTCATTATTATTTGTACTGTATAGCGAATTTCTGTTATTACATATATGTTTCGTCAGTCTGGACCAAGTTGTTATAACGGGATTCTACTGTATACCGATTATGTTTAATTTTAAGACTGTTGGAGTCTTTACAACAATCTCCTGTGTTCTTTAGAGTGATCATAATTCACACACTTAATTAAAACCTTCAAAGTGGACAAGATCTCTCAGGACATTGACTGTGTCAGATCCAATCATTGATATACCTTCTGATACTGGCATATTAAACATTATGGTATATTAAACATTATGGTATATTAAACATTATGGTATATTGAATATTATTGTATATTGAACATTATGGTATATTGAACATTATGGTATATTGATCATTATGGTATACTGAACATTATGGTATATTGAACATTATGGTATGTTGAAAATTATGGTATTTTTGGTAAATAAAGATGGCTAAAAAGGTGATGAGGATTGACGTCATCACAACTTGGGTTTCTCTATATCTTCTCCACCTTCTTTCCCAACTGAGCAGCATACCATCTGATATGGAAAGGGAGAGTAGGGATGTGGTAGGGTTCATACCGCCCTTAACTAGACAATAGAGCAGAACACTTCACACTATACAACTAGACAAAATATTGTAACCCCCCCCCCCCCCCCCGTAAGATTAGAATAAAACAAAATCAAAGTGAGCAGAATTGTTTAAAAGGTAGCCAATCATCCACCCCCACATCACAACAAAGTAGTATCTTACAGCCCTGTCTACATTTGGTCAGAACTCACCAAAACCATGTGTCCATCATCTAAAACTATACGTTCGAACCGTGAGGGAAGGTCGCCTTCGTTGATTGGTTCTTGTGTTTGTACCAAAATGTTATCTTCAGTTGTGAATGTACTCTGAAATATTAACAATAAATATAACTTAATAATAACAACTGTGATAAAACATAACTGTTAGAAAATGTGAACTGAAATTAGTACATTAATATATTATGCTATAAGAACAATTAAAAAGTAGGCATGTTAACAGCAAATAAATAATTATAACTTCGGAAAAAACAAATTCAATGTTTCGGCATTATGCCTTTATCAAGAACAAAAGAATAAAAAAAACAACCACAAAGTTAACATGGAATTAACACACCCATTTTTTTGCCAGCAGCGCCATCAAGCCCGTACATGTGCGAGGGGGGGGGGAGGGATTTTGCAGGGGGTTTAAACTCCCGCCATCAGAAGTCATAAAATAACATTTAGTACTGAGAAGTAAGCAAAGAAGATGGTAACACCACCCTCCACACCCAAATCCCCTTTTGTTTTTTTCCCAAAAGGTCACACAATTTGAGAAAACACAAAAAATATTGTTTAAAGGTTGACACACAACAGTATACTAAACTTGTAACTTCCTGAAGATACATCTACTGCCTTGATGACCATAAATGTGAATTTTAAAGGGGATGGAGGTTCGTGAGATACAATTTTACAGTTTCGTTTTGGAGGGGTGACCATTTTTTCGAGCTTGAGTCTCAGGGAAGGAATGTAATACAATTGAGCATAAAAAACAATAAAGTAAAATCAATGATTAGAACAAGGATAGATATCAGATAAAATAATGTAATACAACAATCAGATTTTACTAGATTTTCAGAGGCAATCTGACAAACTGGAAAGAACATTGGAATGGAATTGAAATCCAGGGTCAAACAATTCACTTGCATGCTTATCTCTTGTACAGGCATAAACAACAATACAAGACCATAAAGCACTGACAGTTTGGTGCATCCTAGAAAAGACACGTCTAAACATTGTATGAATAAACATTTCAGGAATTGGTCTCAAGCTGTCCATGTGATATGGATGGAGATTTATGTGTATTCTAAATAAATAATATCCCAAACACCATTTCACAAAAGAAATAGTTCATGGGTCCATCGAAAAAACATATAAAATATTCGCAAGTTACCTGGCTCATGGTGTCAGATGAGCTAGTCCAGTAATATACAGGGCCTTATTTAGACTTGATAGGACCCTAAGCAAATTGAAATATGGTGCCGTAAGCTATTTGAGATATGAGGCCCTAAGCTATTTGAGATATGGGGCCGTAAGCTATTTGAGATACGAGGCCCTGAGCTATTTGAGATATGGGGCCGTAAGCTATTTGAGATATGGGGCCCTAAGCTATTTGAGATATGGGGCCCTAAGATATTTGAGATATGGGGCCCTTTAACGATTAAGAATATATAGATAGTGAAATTAAAAAAAATTTTCCCGAAGAAAGTGGGGGCCCTAAGCTATAGCTTGTTTAGCTTATAGGTAAATCCGGCACTGGTAACATATACCGTAATTTTAAGCTGTAGAGTCAGTTCTTCATTGTTGAAGCACAAACGTAACTTATTCAACAGCTATACTAGGGACAAGATCCACTACAAGAAGCATAGTGTGTAATGCATTTTGCTAAAACATACGACATTGCTCACTCGCTAAACGTTGAACCTTTCGGGTGTGAAAAACAACTCTGGAGAAATAACCTTCCTGGTTATACACTTGCTTATTGTCTATGGTAGACACATTTCTTGTGTTATATTTACTATGTTGCCATGGTCTACACCCGATTTTCGAATCATCTCTAGCATTCGTGTGGTAAGTTTACCTTAACATTTCTTCCGTCTAACGTGCGTTCATTGAACGGTTCCCCAATTTTGAACACTAACTTGCTGCTTCTGAAAGTGGAGGTAATGTGGATCGTCCACGTATCACCATCCTTCGAAATTTCTTCATAGCTAGTGATGGTGTTCCCAATTTGTCGTAGTGGAAAACTCACTTCTGAAACATTTGAAAAAAAAAAAAGGTTGCACTTTTTAATCATAGTACTTACGTAAGACACATGTTTTTAGAGCGTTCCACTTAGACACGATGGACTAACACTAAAACTAGGGGGTTATGATGTGTAAACAAGAAAACATACCAATTACAATACACAAAACATTTTCAACGTTTCGACCAAAATGCCTTTATCAGGATACGTACAAAAAAATCAAAAGGCGATGAATAGAAATGATCAAAACACACAAACATGTCCAGCCTAAATATGGAAGTGAAATGTAATTGTCTAAGTAACCGTCTAACCTTATTAATGCATGTTTTTTTTGCATACGAGGTTATTTTAGGTTAAACCCAACAAATTTATACTTTATATTTGTGCATCATGTCCAGTTTTTATGCACGAATGAAATACTTTGTCAGCATACTCATTATTGTGTCTCAGAAAAAGAAGTTTTACCACTTCAGACATTACATCGGATACCTTCTTAAACACCGCCTGTCTTGTGTTCGAGAGTACAGAATTGTCCAATTTCACGCTTAATGCCATCGTCAGCATCATCATTAAGTGCCGTCTCCGCAACGAAGGTTGGCTGCAACGTACCTCCAACATCTCTTGTCTTGGTGTGCACTCTGCTAGACTGTAACCTGTCCATCGTGTTATGTTACTCTCCCACTTGTATCTCTGCCTACCTCTTGCTCGCTTATTGCCAAATGTATGATAAATAAATAATGTGTAAATCTATACATCTATATATTCACTAAACCCTATGTTGCCTCTCAACGTCACGGGTGAAAGAGTTTTCTGGAGATGGCCCTCTTGTGTCCTGAGTTTATTGTGGAATCTTTTGCCTTTTTTATTTCGGTGGTCCATCGTTTTCGTGGGCGGCCTCTATGTCTGCCTTCACTGTATCTATGTAGCATAGCTTGCTGTGGTATACTGTCTGATGGTAGTCTACTGATGTGTGCAAATCATTTGATCTGTTGTCGCTTAATATATTTCAAGATTGAGGTAGTGCCCATTTTTTGTCTAATGTACTCATTCCTCACTCTGTTTCTTAGCGATATTTCTAGGATTCTGCACAATCATGCCATTTCTGCTGTCAGAAGTTTACGTTTGTCTTGTACTGTCGATGTCCATGTTTGGTTTTGGTAGCACAGCGCTGGCATAATAATCTTTGGAAAACCCTCCATTTTACTACGAGCACTATTATATGACGGTGTAAATGACGTCATATAATTGACTGTAAACACACTAACTTTTGTATGTGAGATGTATGGTGAGAAGTAAACTTTTTGATAGGTCAGACACACGCACGTGATTAGATTACTTTCTCATTCATGTATGCTATAATATCTAATCCATGAGACATGAGATGGGGGGGGGGGGGGAGGGGTAATTTCTTAAGATTTGATAGGTTCCAACCCCTAAAATCCCTCATTTATCTGTGAATTTGTGAATCTCAAATATCAGAAATGAGACAGGGTAAATATTAATAAAAGTGAGAAACAAGCATAACAAGTATACATATAAAAAGTATACGCCTACAGATAAAAAAGTATACATATAAAAAAGTATTCAGATAAAAAAGTATTCAGATAAAAACGTATACATATAAAAAAGTATACATATAAAAAAGTATACATATAAAAAAGTATTCAGATAAAAAAGTATACAGATAGAAAAGTATACAGATAGAAAAGTATACAAATAGAAAAGTATACAGATAAAAAGTATACAGATAAAAAAGTATACAGATAAAAAAGATGAACATACTATTTGCCTTCAAGTATGCATCGAAGTTCTCACTCCTCTCAATTTTCCAGTGACCAAGCAGCTTTTCCACCATTTCTCGTTTACCCAGTGAATAGTTACTGATTTAAAAAAATAGAGAGAAAATTGCGACACTTATACATTGTTATTGGTACACCTCATGGAAACATAAGAAAACAAACAACAATTTTACAAGAGACAGTTACAAGTAGGGTTACCATAATTGTCAGATGGAAAAAGAGGACGTTTCGACGTTCGGCTTTAAATCCAGTGCACCCTTATTGCAGGGTTACCATAATTGTTAGATGGAAAAAGAGAATACGTACATTTTCCTCAAATATGGCCAATATTAAAGTTTGTACAAATAAAATTAAAGTTAAACTACATAAAATATTGTTCTTATTTAATTATATACTTGTATTAACTGAGTGTTAACTGAGTTTCGGCATTTTTAAAATCTTATTTTTAAAATTTAAGTTTAATCTTCAATTCAAAACTGTATATATTAATCATTATCACTAACGAACTCGCGTTACTGTCTGCTATGTGAAATGCGTTATGTTTGCAAAAATTGAAAATGGCTAACGGAACCAAAAGTTCTGAAGGCTAGTGTAAATATTGAGCTAAATATAGCTACCGCGCGTGTTTATTTCACTATACATAATAGATTAAAGTATATAGCACAGAAAAGTAAGTAAGAAAGTATCGATCGATTGGGGACTGACGGACGGTCAGGGACGGAGAAAAACCCGGACAAAAACCATTTTTCTGGAAAGCCGACCGGACGCCCGGACAGGGGCATAAAAAGAGGCTGTGTCCGGGGAAACCCGGACGTATAGTAACCCTAGTTACAAGAGATGTTGGAGGTCTATTGCTGCCAACTTTCGTTGTGGAGACGACACTAATTGATGATGATAGCTATGATGATTGGTACGCATAGTTTGGAGAGTAACTGTATTAGTGTTTTTAGTAACAATTATACCTATTTTAGATCATTTGGATTTAAGGAATGTTTGATCGAACTGTGTTACGCCCGTGTGTTGCCGGGGCCTGAAAGGGGAGCAAAGAATAGCAACACTATTTACCTTCCACGCATATCATAAAAGGCGACTAAGGAGGTTATGGGATTGAGTTGGCTGTCCCATCCCATATAGGGTCAGTGACCCAAAGCCATGCTGAAGTCGGAAGTGTCAGGCCGTAAGGCGCAGATATCGCAGCAATGCTGTAAACCATGACACAACGCATTCCGTTCTCCGGACTACATCCTGCTAATCTGCAGGAGTTTGAGAACTAACGCAGAAGAAGAAGAACTGTTAGACCATAAGTGTCTGTGGCATGGATTACAGTGCCATGCATGTCGTTAGGATACGACTTAGGAGATTGCGAATGTTATCGTTTACTCTAAGCTATGCAGTTATGTATCTCATTATCGTAGAAGACGGATGTGTCGGGCCATTGAAGCAAATAAAACGGCGACACAACGCATTTCCATTCTCTGGACTACTTCCTGCTGGAAATAAAGTAGGACCAGTGTCCAGTGTCCTGGAACAAGAGAGATCCAGAAGAAGTTTGAGAATAAATGCTGAAGAAGAAGAAGAAGTATTTTTGATTCATAATTAGAAACTGGCTTCACAGCACGTGGGACATTCCCATAACTGCTCCGCCCTCCGCTCCAGCAGCCTTCCAGTGTATGCACTCAGAGTCCCGGTCATGTGTTGATTGTGTGGTCTTCCCAAAAAAATTGTCTTTCCAAAAAAAAAAAGACAAGATAAATGACACTGTTTATCGTATATACCAGTTTCCAGCCAAGATAAGTGATCAGTGCGTAGGACTATCCCAGAGAATGACTCCGATAAACTGAATATTATCGAGAGCAGAGTGTAATGTGATAGGATCAGTTGATCTCAACACCTGCCTCTCGACACACCTGTCTCTCGACACACCTGTCTCTCGACACACCTGAAAATGATATATTTATTGCTTTGTATTTAAAAACCTTTTATTACAAAATAATTAAATGAATTAATGAGTCTTTTTATGTGTTGATTAGTGCGTCATTGATAATTATGAGAGGGGACGAGAACTCGCCAAGTTGTATGTCACAGGAGTCCATTCCGGAATATCAACATTATATATCAATAATAAATGAGTATGGTAATCAGCATCTAGTTTTAGCTGAAGTGTCTGTGTTGGTGGTATGTTTATATTTGATTGAGAATAGAAAATATTGATTAAAATGTAATGCTTATAATTTTTGTGTGATAGATATATAGGAAGATAAAAAGTTATTGATAAATCAATAGATGAGGGAGTTTGGAAAGGATGTATAATGTCTCCAGTACTTTTCAACATATACCTAGAAGCACATCATACAGGAGACAGTTCATGACTACAACATGTCTATATCGATTGGAAGTCGGCCTATTTGCAACTTGCGTTTCGCTGATGATATTGGTCTTATAGTAGGTCAGAACAAGAACTACAAGAGTTAACAGCAAAGATGGAAAAAGTTACCAGCAAGTACGGAATGGAAATCAACACAGAAAAGAGCAAGATCTTGGTTAACAGCAGAGACACAGAAGAACAGACTAACATCATGATGAATGGACACAAGCTTGAGGTGGTTAATACCTTCAGACATTCGGATCCAGCATATGCAGCGATGAAAAATGCAATGCAGAATTAAAAATCAATTCAGCAACCAACCAACCAAAATGGAGCAGCAGTCAGCTAACTAAACTGAAACAGCAACCAACCAACCAAACTGGACAAGCAATAAACCAACCAAATTAAATCAACAATTAACTAACCAAACTGAATGAGCAACCAACCAAATTGAAACAGCAACCAACCAGCCAAAGAAGATCAGGCAACCAACCAGCCAACCTAAATTATCAACCAACCAGCCAAATTTAATGAGCAACCAACCAGCCAAACTGTATCAGGAACCAACCAGACAAACTGTATCAGGAACCAACCAGCGAAACTGTATTAAGAACCAACCAGCCAAACTGTATTAAGAACCAACCAGCCAAACTGTATTAAGAACCAACCAGCTAAACTGTATTAAGAACCAACCAGCCAAACTGTATTAAGAACCAACCAGTCAAACTGTATCAAAAACCAACCAGCCAAACAGGGTCAGCAACTAACTAACCAAACTGTATCCGCAATGAATTATTTCTTGCGTATAGATTAATAATATACATTATTGGAAAGGATACAAATGAAAAATTAGAATATCCTTAAATCGCATACATCTGGGTATTAGAAAGAGCAAATATCTTTTCGTAATCAACAATTAAGTGGGAAAAATAACATTGTTGGCAGTGCCAGATTTACCTATAAGCTAAACAAGCTATAGCTTAGGGCCCCCAAATTTTTTTATTTCACTATCTATATATTCTTAATCGTTACAGGGCCCCATATCTCAAATAGCTTAGGGCCCCATATCTCAAATAGCTTAGGGCCCCATATCTCAAATAGCTTAGGGCCCAATATCTCAAATAGCTTAGGGCCCCATATCTCAAATAGCGCAGGGCCCCATATCTCAAATAGCGCAGGGCCCCATATCTCAAATAGCTTAGGGCCCTATCAAGTCTAAATCCGGCCCTGATTGTGTGGTCAACTGATCAAATTATTTATAAAAAAATATTATGTAACTCAGCTATTGAAAATATATTACTGAGTAAAGTTAAGTAATTGAAAATAAATTGTTAAGTAAAATTGAGTTATTGAAAATAAATTGTTAAGTAAAATTGAATTATTGAAAATAAATTGCTATGGAAAGTTGAGTTATTGAAAATAAATTAAGTAATTTGAGTTATTGATATTAAATTGTTAAGTAAAGTTGAGTTATTGAAAATAAATTGTTTAGTAAAGTTGAGTTATTGAAAATAAATTAAGCAAGGTTGAGTTATTGAAAATAAGTTGAAGTAGATACTAATAGAAAAAATGCCAAAATATTTCGCAAATGCTATGTGACTGCTTACCGTGACTCCAAGTGATACAAACAAATTCAATTTACAATTGTGACTATGAGACTGACATGCGAACTACTGTGCTACTGAAGCACGACAACTAATTAGCTGTATCTAGGCGACACAACTAATTAATATACTGCTTATAATAACTACTCAATATTCTAATATATGTTTGTTCAGGGTGATTGTGTCTTATATAACTGCTGAATGTGACCATTTAATCTTGACTGTTCAATGTGCACACTCACTGTATATATTGGGCAGGAGGGGAAGAGACTTCTCAATATTTTTAAATATCTGCTCAAAGTTTTTTTATCGTTGTGCTTTTTTCTCCTTTCTTGTCTCTCTCTCTCTCTCTCTCTCTATATATATATATATATATATATATATATATATATATATATATATATATATTCTTGTCAATATTATAATTTACAATTATCTTCTTAAAATATCTTCCCTAATTGTTTTTTTTTTATGTTATGGTCAGTGGTTCATTATCTTCCTTCTCAGTCTAGAGTGGTTTCCAAATCTGGAATTTCTGTTGGTGTTATAAGTACTACTTCTGGTGTTCGTTGTGTGACTGTGAACTAGGTGAGGCTGGTCATATCTGAAACCTTAACTATGTCTTAGCTTCTAAAAGAAAGAAAACTGTATTACACATACATATCTTTAATAACAACTTTCTTTTATGGACATCAATAACGTGAATACAATCTATGTTATGACATATAACACATTCTTTCAGTCTTTATACACACAGGAAAGGGGACAGTTGATTCCCTGGATATAGGCTGACCGCTTATTGTTTCAAACATCAAACCAGGTGATATACCCCAACTATCCGACCTAACTATCACTTTAAAAAAATACAGTAAAAATTAATTGACGGTCACAATGCACGTATCCTTCAAGTCAATAGTTCGCCGTTGTCGAGGTTAAATGTATGATTGGTCCGGCTATCCAAACAAGATCGAAAACGAAATTAGTAGTAACATTGATAACGTAGTGTACACTGTTCATAAACTTGTTGAATCCATTAGCTTACACAATTAGAATTTACACAATTTAACAAGTGGTGTGACTTTGATAACGTAGTGTTCACAGTTGATTCACTATTTATATACATTGGCTTGAAACGGACATCTTCTACTTACGAAGCTATTGCTCTCAACGTAACGTTGACTGGTTAGGTTTTCAAGAAAAGACAGCAGGTTCATCCAAATTCAAGGTCTCTGACTGGTTATATCCCGGAGAAGTAGAGGTAGAGCAAAAGGGGAAGAGAAAAATCAAGACGGGTAGAGGTAGAGCAAGAGAAGTAGAGGAAGAGGAGGGTAGAAGAAGATTAAAACGGGTAGAGGTAGATTAAGAGAGAAGATGCTTCAGAATCTGACTTTGTGTCCATGTTTTTCTGGTGTTTACATCTTGTTTGTTAGCCTGGTATCATTCCTCTGTATAATCTTGTCTACGCCGTCAGGTCATTTGATATGACCAAAGACCGCAGATTTTATTTGGGGGGGGGATGTATGGGGGTTGAATGTATAAATCCCCCCCCCCTCGTTCGAAAGTTAGAACATGACATTTAGTACTACGAAAAACTAAAAATTAAAAAAAAATTCGTCACTGCAAGTTTTCCTGTACAGGAAGGCTTTCTTTTAACTGTGGAAAGAAAAGCCGCTTTGCCATATCAGACGCCACGACATGTACAGGAAGGATTTTGATTATACCTCCTGCCGAAGACGGATGTGCCGGGCAATTGGCGCAAATAAAACGGCGACACAACGCATTTCCATTTTCTGGACTACATCCTGCTGGAAATATAGTTGGACCATTGTCCTGCTACAAGATATATCCAGTGGGAGTTTGAGAATGAACGCTGAAGAAGAAGATTATACCTCGGAAAGTAAAAATGCTGTTCCAACCGTTGATTGCACCTAGGAACTCAAGGGTCTGAAAACGGCATTCTAACCCCACGGCCATGCACTCCACCAGTACTAAGAGTCAGCAAAAAAAAAAAAAAAGCAGAATACTATTTACCCTCCCCATATTCCCCAGATAAGATCACCAAAAAATTCACTAAAATGAAGAAATGACTTTTAAAAAAAAAATAGGTAAACCTCCGCCCCTTATTAAAGACACGTCTACTGTCATGGTAGGGTCAAAGTATTGTAACTTTGATCAGGTCCTCATTTAAATATCTGTGTACGTAGCTCATGGTTATCTTCAGGTAACATATGCCTCCAGGTCACATATGCCTCCAGGTAACATATGCTTCTAGGCCAGATATGCCTCCAGGTAACATATGCCTCCAGGTAACATATGCCTCCAGGTAACATATGCCTCCAGGTAACATATGCCTCCAGGTAACATATGCCTCCAGGTCACATACGCTTCTAGGCCAGATATACCTCCAGGTGACAAATGCCTCCAGGTAACATATGCCTCCAGGTCACATATGCTTCTAGGCCAGATATGCCTCCAGGTGACAAATGCCTCCAGGTAACATATGCTTTATAAACAAGTCAGATTAACATCATTCTCGACAATTTGTATATGTCTTGGTGTTAACATGTAAATCGATAATGGTTAAAACTGCAACAAAACTATAATCGAAAAGGCGAAAATTGATAGCGCAGTGACGAAGTTTTGATAGTCATGGAAACACACAGGAAGCACATACAATTTGACGTTTTGACCAAATCCCTTTATTAATTACACAATACAGCAGACGACTAATAAAGATGGGGAACTGCAAATGATCATATCAGGATGCTAAAGTTGGGCATATGCAAATCGAAACATTGATAACAATTATTTCTTGTTTATGGCGTATGCCAATATTGGATTTGTATTTCAAAATATTTCTTTCATTCAATTTGGTACATATATGGGTTGGTCTACAGAGAATCTGGAAAAGTTTCAAATGAGACGCCAGAAACGATGAAATTTTGACATCATGTGCTGTATTTACATTATTAAGGTGGCTTGAAGAAGTTCATGACATGTTCTGAGACCTGACAATATTACTGCATATCAAACGACCAAACGTGTCATTGCCCGAAAACCGATCTTCATTCACTCATGCGACAAATTACAGCAAAAGCATAGGCAATAAAATAGATATTGGACTGTTCAGATTGTCCACGGTCGAGGAAGTATAAAAACTGCATAGGAAGTAATTTGTCCATGACAACGAAGCGTTTGAGCAGTCATCTGAAGATATACTCCAGAAATCCTTCTTGTAAACACGATTGGACACTCAAGTCTGGTGCATCCAAGACCACCCCAGCACCAACTAATTAACTCAAATATGGTGCATCCAAGACCATCCCAGCACCAACTAATTAACTCTCAAATATGGTGCATCCAAGACCATCCCAACACCAACTAATTAACTCTCAAATATGGTGCATCCAAGACCACCCCAGCACCAACTAATTAACTCTCAAATATGGTGCATCCAAGACCACCCCAGCACCAACTAATTAACTCTCAAATATGGTGCATCCAAGACCACCCCAGCACCAACTAGTTAACTCTCAAATATGGTGCATTCAAGACCATCCCAGCACCAACTAATTTACTTGTAATTCTGCTGCATTCAAGACCATCCCAGCACCAACTAATTTAATTTAAGTCTGGTGTATCCAAGACCATCCTAGCACCGCCCTCTGTCCCAGCAGCCATCCGGCTCGGTGTTTCGAGTATAATGCCGCCGAAACAGACGTCGACATCAGGGCACAACTCTGGCCCTTGCGACAGGTTTCTTTGTTGTTCCGCCCACCCACGTCGTGCCCGTAACTAGTTCAAGCACAACGTTGGCCAGTCGGAACAACATGGTAACTGTTATCGAAGGTTACGACTACAGGATTGTATAGATGACGTGCCATAAAGCTTCTATAAGAAGGTAACCTCAGTATAAAGGCATGTCATCTATTAAGGTTCTCTGTTGCATGGTTGGTTTGTCTAGTGAGCCATTGGTGAGGCTCACAGACGCAACCGCATGCACTTTTACATATTCCTCTGTTCTATTCCTTTTCAACACCGATGTCACAAGAAAACATCAGACTATTTGATCATCAAATATAAAAACTGCTTTACATACACTCTGGAAGTAATGATAACTATTTCACATTTCTTGTTACAGTGTATTATATGAAGATTGTGATACGCCGTCACACCCAAAATTGTGTGTATCACGGTAAAATGTGAAATTGAGTGCCATTGTTTCTGCTTATGCAATACTATATAGCAAAAAAAAAAGTTTTGTGAATTTTCCAATCTACCTATAAATTGGTAAAATATGAATTCCTATGGTCGTGATGTGTGTAAGACTAACTGCAAAATATGGTTGCCATGCTGTCAGTTTTCATGAAAATTGAGCTCAAGTGAGTAGCATGAATTATGGAACGAACTATAACGTATTATGTACATATAAACGCACAAAGCTAGAAAGGTTGAAGTTCCAGGAACTGCCTGCGTTGCAGACGGGTAAATTAGAAAATTAAATTCTTCTGACTTGCTCTAGCTTTGTCAGGGTTTCGACGCTAAGCGTAGATCGGGAAGTTTCCTTTATATATTGCTGGATTAATGAAACTATGAGAAGCGCTTGTTGGCTAGGTGGTAGAATGGTTTGTCTAACACATACAACTTGGTTGAATTTGTTCGTGGTTATAAAGTCGATAGTCCACATAGTGCATGAATTTAGTGGCGCTAAACAATCTAACAATAGTTGAAAAGCTATGTCATGTGAAGGACATGCTACATTTATTTTATGTTATTATCAACGGGTTCTAGCATTCCCAATAGAGGTGAAAATCTATATCATATATAAGACATGAAAGACAAACCTAAGATCTGGTCACGAAGGTTTGCTAATCACTGGTAACACACACATCGATCAAAAGGCCTTTATCAAAAACACAAGATAACACAAAGGGAGTAAGAAGCCTTACTGTCCTCGTTCATATTTTAATGACTATGTAAGTTCCTTTTCTAACTCATCGTGTGTTCTTCATAAAGGTCTTTTGGTCGTAACGTCGATTTGTGTGCGTTATTATTTATATTACAAGTTATTAACATAATTTCATTACCCTTTTTTAAGTTTTGCCTGTTGGATTACAGTTTTTATGCAATTGTTACCTATCGTAACAATATTGTTACACCTGTTTAACGAAATCAATATCGTTATAATCTATTGTTACACCTGTTTTCTAATATTTTTGGGGGTTAGTGTCTACAATTTGAACAGACCTTTCAAAAAACAATGTTGTATGTATAACATGTTTCAAATATTTATTATTTGTAAAGCTCCGGGGAGCAGGACAAAGATAGTGAGAACAAGACATGGATTGGCATAGAATATTGAATACAACCTTCTTCTACTTCAACGTTAATTCTCAAACTCCCACTGCAACTCTCTTGCAGCAGGAACATGGTCCTACTAAATTTCCAACAGGATGTAGTCTAGAGCAGGGGTCGGCAACCTTTTACTAACTGTGTGCCAACTTAAGGTTTCAAATTATTCAGAGTGCCAACAGCACATATCATTTTATACAAGTCGAGGCCAATATTCTTATTTTGCCATATATTTTATTTTTATATTTTAATTAATTAATATATAGTGATATTCAATAATATGTAAAGTTGTAAACAACATTAAAAGAAATAGAGTTTCTTGAAAAATTAAATTAAAAAAAAAATTATTAATGGAAGCCTTGCCCTTGCATGGTCTTGGCCAGTTGCTCATTATCGACAACATACTTTGTCACTTTGAGTTTGACACAATTTTCTGAATGTTCAGGCGTTAGTCGACTACGTTGTGGATTTAGCACTGCTTTCATGTGAGAGAAAATTTGCTCACAGGAATAGGTTGATCCAAAAGCTGAAAAAATAGCAAAAGCAATTTTCTTCAAACAGATGTAATAATTTGGAAGGGATGCCCAACAGCTGAGAATAGCTGCAGACTTTTCTAGATTTTCATTTTCCAGAGAATTCCGTAGTTCAACAAATTTTGATGTCCATAATTCTGAAGATCTGAAGTCAATCTGTTGCTAAAACCCCCTAACCGATTTATAATCAACATTATACAGGAAATGTGAAGAGTCTGCGTGCCATTTGAAATTGCTTGGCGTGCCAAGTGTTGCCGACCCCTGGTCTAGAGAATGGAAATGCACTGTGTCACCGTTTTATTTGCTCCAATGAACCGACATATCCGTCTTCGGTGGAACTAAATCCTAAAAATGACAATGGGAGAAGCAGAGGCAGCTTGTACTGATACCAAAATAAATAAAAATAGGTAGAAGTGTTACCAAAATAAGACATAAAACAGCCTAACAACGAGATACGGACACAAACGACGTTTCGACTAAAAAACCTTCATCGGGACAAACAAAAGACAACAGTACAACGGATCTTACATGGAGACAAACATGGTTATGTCAGGGAGGAAGAACAAAATAGGGTTGTTACTCTACACTGTTACCCTACACTGGAACATTTATCCCTTGTACTGATACCTTTCTACAAAGTATATCTCACATAGAACACAAGAATATAACATGTCATTTGACAAAGAATATAACATGTCATTTGACAAAGAATATAACATGTCATTTGACAAAGAATATAACATGTCATTTGACAAAGAATGTAACATGTCATTTGACAAAGAATATAACATGCCATTTGACAAAGAATATAACATGTCATTTGATGGGTTATATTATGCGCTAAATATTGTCATAAAAACATAACAAAAGCAAATTTATTCAATCATAACAAATGTTGACATTCTCTCAGAACGATGCGGGATTATGGAAACATGTCTCTGTTAATGTCGAAGATAGAACATCTTTCTGTTGCTATTTGGTTGTGCAGACTTCGGAACTTTCTATAGGTTTCTGTCAATGAGAATATTATACAAGATTTTATAGTTGCAGTGAATCTGTATCAAATAGAGTGATGTATATGTGGCGAGATAAGCAGTGTATTTGTGTAATATAAAATGTTGTATATGCGGCGAGATTAACAGTGTATTTGTATAATATAGAATGTTGTATATGCGGCGATATTAACAGTGTATTTGTATAATATAGAATGTTGTATATGCGGCGAGATTAACAGTGTATTTGTATAATATAGAATGTTGTATATGTGGCGAGATTAACAGTGTATTTGTATAATATAGAATGTTGTATATGTGGCGAGATTAACAGTGTATTTGTATAATATAGAATGTTGTATATGTGGCGAGATTAACAGTGTATTTGTATAATATAGAATGTTGTATATATGGCGAGATTAACAGTGTATTTGTGTAATATAGAATGTTTTATATGCGGCGAGATTAACAGTGTATTTGTATAATATAGAATGTTGTACTTTATTATTTATGAGATTAACAATATAGATGTGTGTCAAAGAGGATATTGAACATATCCTTTCCCATGTTGCCAAATATACAATATATGTTGTAATTGTGTTAAACAAAGTGTTATCTTAGGATATACAGAACAAGGATTCATCATCATCAAGTGACATATTATTTCCAGAACGTAGTCTTTCCTATGGGTCTCTTAAATTCTCCGCGGTCTTGAGCATGTTGCCCTGCATCTTTCAGTGACATGCGCAGGCATTCTTGAATATCTTTTGTCCAACGGCGTCTTGGTCGGCCTTTGCCCATGTTGCCTTCTATCATCCCCTCCAGTAACACTCTCTCTATGCCTTCCTGTCTCTTAATATGGCCGAAAATATCTAGCTTTTTCTTTAATATGGTGTTCTTCTTCTTCTTCAGCGTCCATTCTCAAACTCCCGCTGGATGTCTCTTGTAGCACGATAATTGTATTAGTAGATTTCCAGCAAGATGTAGTCCAGAGAATGGAAATGCGTTGTGTCGCCGTTTTAGTTACGCCAATGGCCCGACACAGCCGTCTTCAGCGTTATTATGGTGTTCAGAAACCAGCCTTTCTGGACGTTAATTTTTAGAAAATTTCTTGGCACACTACTCTTGTAGTTTGCCGAACAAGGATTGGGTAAAGATATTAGAATATACGGGACAACGATTGGGTAAGGATATTAGAATATATGGGACAAGGATTGGGTAAGGATATTATAATACATGACACAAGAATTGGGTAAGGATATTATAATATATGGGACAAGGATTGGGTAAGGATATTAGAATATATGGGACAACGATTGGGTAAGGATATTATAATACATGAGACAAGAATTGGGTAAGGATATTAGAATATATGGGACAAGGATTGGGTAAGGATATTATAATACATGGGACAAGAATTGGGTAATGATATTAGGGCAAGAATTAAAATTAAAAAAACCGCATATATTCATAGATCAACAAAGGCAGAAACAAGATAATGGTAATGCGCTCATTAAAAAAACAGACTAACCGTCACCAGTGATCCAGTTGAGGTGATCCAGCCCTTGGAATAAGTGGCAGGTGACTATTGATGTAGGGGAATACATATGTCGTCGGACACTCTTTCTGTCATTCTCTCCGTATGAGCATATGACAAATGGCATGGCTCCGTTCTTGTATAGATAGTTTTCAAACGGTTTCTGAAAGTATAAAACTATTTCATTTAACTTATTACTTGCAATCGGTTCAATGTCTGATAGTGTGCATAGAAATAGTACAATCTTAGATTATAATCGTCTATGAAATAGTGTAAATAATGCAAAATTCTGTCATTGACTGAAAGGGAAATAATTATTACATGGCTGAAAGGGAAATAATTATTACATGGCTGAAAGGGAAATAATTATTACATGGCTGAAAGGGAAATAATAATTGCAGGAAAAATTCTAACAACAGACTAACCTGGAATGTTTCAAAGAACTCCCTTTTATCTTTATCTTTGTGTAGTTCTATTTCAGACAACACGAATGTACTGAACACTGGGGAAGGTAGACATTCATACATTTGGTGGTAAGATTATGATGAGGGATATATATTTGGTAATAAGATTGTGGTAAGGGATACTAACATGATATATATTTGGTAATAAGATTGTGGTAAGGAATACTAACATGATATATATTTGGTAATAAGACTGTGGTAAGGAATACTAACATGATATATATTTGGTAATAAGATTGTGGTAAGGAATAACGAATTCTAAAGTATGTTTACGTAGATATATACATGATCGTGTAACAGTAACTATGCTGATGAAACAGCTTATTACAGAGGTTAATCTATTGTAACAATTGGAAGAATGTAAACTATTGGACAAATGAGAAAGAGTTAATCAATTGTGAAAATCATAACAAGCTAGTTTTCTTCTTCTCCTGCATTCGTTCTCAAACTTCTGCAGACTGACACGATGTAGTATAGAACAAGGGATGTGTTGCGTCATAGTTTACAGCGTTGCTGCGATATTTCTGCCTTTCGTCGTGACATATCCCGCGCCAAAATAGCGTCTGAGTGATTTTGATCCTGTATGAGATAGGAGTGTTATTACCACATTAAAATATCCTTAACTCACCCCTTATGACATGTATGATAGGTCGCAGAGTTATTATTTTAGACATATTCTTTGCTACCTTACCAGCGACGTCACGACACACACAATAAGTTAATCTATAATGAGAGCTGGAGCGAATTAATCCATTTTGAGAATTAACAGAGTTAGTCTAGTAGTGTGCTAGAGTTAACGAATTAATCTATTATGAGATCAGGAACATGTTAATCTAGTGAGATTTTTAGAACATCAATAAGTTAATCTATAGTGAAGCATGAAAGAGTTAATCTATTGTGATATCTGGAACGTGTTAATCTATTGTGGGATCAGGAACGTGTTAATCTATTGTGAGATCAGGAACGAGCTAGTCTATTGTGAGATTAGAAATATGAACTTTACTTTTTTATGTAGACAGTCATTAAGCAAAAAAGTAACTTGTTGAGCAATATCTCTTATGAATGCATCTTCTATGCGATCAAGTCACAGTCATATCCGTGAAGAATGTGCGCTTGCATTTTTGCCCTTCATTTTAAAAATCTTATTGTTGCTATACGACTCCCCCCCCCCCCCACGTGCCTTCAGTCTGTTTCAAGGAATCGGCCAAATCTATTCTGTTATTGTGATAATACAAGCAGTTAATCTATTGTGAAAATATTAACAAGTCTGTCTATTGTGACATCGCGAACGAGTCAATCGTATGTCAACAAATGAACCAGTTAGCTTGTTACAACAGAAATGACGTGTCTATGTAGAATTCTCGGAGAGAATCAGAATAAGAGACATAATCAGGAATTCATCGAAAGACTAACAAACATAATACAAATCCTGGATTACATCAGAGGACAACAGATTAAGTGATTTTCACATGCCTTCAGACTAACATCAGACAATGCCCCTCAAAAAGCATTGCTATACAGACACGATGGATACAAAGCCAGGGGTAGACCATACGCGCGATGAATGACAGAAACAAAAACGTTAAAGAAAACAAACATATATGAAGCAGACAAGAAGGTCGTCTCCAGAGAACTCATCTACCCCTAATGCTGCAAGACTATTGTGACTCACTTTGTAAGTTATCTACGTATGTGACTCACGTTGTAAGTTATCTACGTATGTGACTCACGTTGTAAGTTATCTACGTATGTGACTCACGTTGTAAGTTATCTACGTATGTGACTCACGTTGTAAGTTACCTACGTATGTGACTCACGTTGTAAGTTATCTACGTATGTGACTCACTCTGTAAGATCTACGTATGTGACTCATGTTGTAAGTTATCTACGTTCGTGACTCACGTTGTAGGTGATCTACGTATGTGAGCCACGTTGTAAGTTATCTACGTATGTGAGTCACGTTGAAAGTTATCTACGTATGTAACTCACGTTGTAAGTTGTCGGGCAAGTAGGAATTATTGACTATCCAAGACTCTGCATGTCCGTTAGGAGTAGGAAAATCAGGCTGTCTTAGAAGTGGATCCCTCTGGAAGAACATTAGGGCTTTATCCATGGAAGGGAAATGAAACACTCCAACACCTTCTGAAGGCCCTTTCTCATAGCCGAAGTCAAAAACCTGAAATAATGTGGAGAATATATAAATTTTTTTAAGTAATGTTGAGAATATATATTATTTTTCTGAAGTAATGTTGAGAATATATATATTTTTCTGAAGTAATGTTGAGAATATATATATTTTCTGAAGTAATGTTGAGAATATATATTTTTTTTCTGAAGTAATGTTGTGAATATATATATTTTTCTGAAGTAATGTAGAGAATATATTATTTGTGAGAAAGTATGTATGATCTTTGATTGTTACTTATATCGTAGTTGCATGTCTGTGTGATTGGAGATGTTTTGGAGATGTGTGGAGAGAATACAGTAGTACCGACTTGTAGGATCTTGGTCAGGGGTTTGATGTTTCGTGTAGACTAACCCTCTCTTCCCTTATTTAGCTCACAAGATTAATGAAATGTTAAAGTGGTCCCTAGATATTTTACAAAAGATATAAAAGTAATGTCTCTTACGGGATCAGTTTCATTTATTATCTCGCATATGTGTTAGCCATAGCTATCATGTAGATCAAGGGAGACATCAGCCATGACCGATCTCCGGTATAAAAACTAGTAAGAGGTGCAAAGGGAACGCTCTCGGCGTCCCAGGGTTAAAAGATAACCAAGATCCCAAATGTACCTCATCGCGGTGCACCCTGGAAACAGAAATACAGCAGCTCGAGCTGATTCTGGCCAAATCATTTGGGGATCGTGTCCGAGAATGTGGAGGTAGCAGATGGAAAGAGATTTGAATGCATAAGAGACAGACAATATCTCCGACACCACCAGCATTACCACATACAGCAACACTGTCGACATATAATGAAGCTTGCTTTCCAGTCCAGTCCGAACATTGGAGGGGCGGTCAATATAAGAGGCATGTAAAGGTAGATGGATGGCGAGAGACAAATATTTTTCATACTGAGTACAATGAAAAGGCAGAACATCGCCAGAGGGCAGCGCGAACTGCAAATAGGTAATGGGAACTACAAGCTCTGTTAGCTCGAGACGAGCTTCTAGTTACCTGTGCTTCTTATAGGCAGAGACCCAGACCCAATCATGAGCGTTCGGAAAAGCAAGAAGACCTAACCCAACTCTAATATCGAGCCTTCCTAAACCGGAAATATGCTCGTGAAGAGAAAGGGTCCAGTATCTGATGGACTCAGGCAAAAAAGGGACAACGATGGCAGTCCTGGCCAAACTCTACTGTCAAGATTTCCTATAGCGGAAATACAATTGCAGAGAGAAAGGGTTCAGTACCTGATGGGCTCAGGCGCTATTTGCACAAGGTCACTCAATTCGAGAACGCCTTGCTCTCAAACACGTGGTGTGAAGCTCGAACTTGAGAGAGGGTTTCACGATGTGGATGACACCTCGACTAAGAAGGCGAAAGAGCCAGGGCCCAACTCTTCTGTTGAGTTCTTCCTCTTAAGGAACCAGGCTCACGGATGAGAAACGGCTCAGTACCCGATGGGCACAGGCATAGTACGTCCAATTACACGCGGCACGTTCATAGACGGAGGAACACCTCGTGCGAGACAGGCGTGAGCAACAATCGTCTGGGCGAAAAGTCACATACCCGCGTGTCTGGCAACAGATAGAGAGGCTGTCACAGGCTAGGGTAGCCCACCCGAATTGTCAAGGCATGCCGAAATCGGATATGCTAGGCCTACACGGCGCATAACGGTGGCACAACGTAATCACGCTCCCGACGGAAATCGCATGGATATCCACGCTGGTTACAGTGGAGCGAACGCAAAACAAAAACAAACAAGACCAGTGTACAAATGCCATGAAAGGCTGATTTGGATTATTTCGTTGGTCTGCCTGGGCGGTTTTTGGCATGCGACTCCTAGTATATAATTAGTAACCAACGAAATCCACGACAATAATAAAAACGTAACGAATTAAGTCCTAATGAATTCTGTACAGATGTCTTCTTATTGCCGACGAACTCGCTACAGCTATGATTAGATGAGTCATGTCTGTCAAACATTTCTCTATCAGTTATATCATCCTCATCATAATCAAGTGACGTCTCCGTAACGAAGTTTGGCTGCAGCAGACCTCCAACATAATGTCTTTTGCCTTGGTGGTGCATTCTGACAGATTGTATTTTGTCTATCTCATCTTGTTTTCCTCCCACTTGTAACTCTGCCAACCTCTAGCTTGCCTTCCCTCGTCTCTACCTTCAAATAAGGTGTTCAACATGCTGTCGGTTCTTTTGATATGTCTATAGTATTTAGTTATTTGATTTTGTTTGGTCTTTAATAGTTATTTTTCATTCTCAGTGTTGGAAGCATTACCTTGTTTTCTTCTCTTTCCATGGCATTAAACAAGCCTTTAGCAAGGAAGGGGGGGGGGGGGGAGAATTCGGGTGTTTAAGCCCGTCCCCTTAGAAAATCACTAATAATTTTTAGTAAAAAGACTGGTTACACCCCACCTCCCTCTTCTCATTAAACGATTTCCCCAAATAAGTCACACAAAAATCACATGGAAACGAAAGAATTACGCACAAAAACCATTATAGCCAACGACCATAATAGACAAAAATGTTAGGTAGCACCAACCCCAGTGAAAACAGTCCTAAACTAAACTATGGCCACTTCCCAAAGATGCCTAAAAACAAGTGCTGTTCCGAAAGATGTATGCACACAAGAACTGTTTGAAAAGATGTATGCAAACAAGGGGTGTTTCTAAAGATATATGCAAACAAGTGGTGTTTCTAAAGATGTATGCAAACAAGTGGTGTTTCTAAAGATGTATGCAAACAAGTGGTGTTTCTAAAGATGTATGCAAACAAGTGGTGTTTCTAAAGATGTATGCAAACAAGTGGTGTTTCTAAAGATGTATGCACACAAGTGGTGTTTCTAAAGATGTATGCAAACAAGTGGTGTTTCTAAAGATGTATGCAAACAAGTGGTGTTTCTAAAGATGTATGCAAACAAGTGGTGTTTCTAAAGATGTATGCAAAAACGTGGTGTTTCATATGATGTCTGGAAACAAGTGGTGTTGCAAATCGGTCACACATCTAAGATATAACCACTTATGATCGTCCGCAGTATAGAAGACATCTGCACAGATTAATTAGGACTTTTTCCTTACGGTTTTTATTATTGTCACTATTTTCGCTGGTCACTATTTATGTAATTGGAGTCACATGCCAAAAATAGCCAAGGCGTGACAATAATGAAAATCGACACGAATAATGTCAACTCATCAATAAATGATGTATATATACATTTGTTAATCTGTTAGATAGATAATGAATCAATGAATCAATCAACTATTAAAACAATTGGTCATTGAATTAACGTGTATACCTTGTCTATTTATGTGTCTATGAACTTGTCTGTGTATGTGTCTATTGTATTCAATATTATTTATGAAAGAAAAATCACACTGAAAAAACAAACCTTTCTGGCCATTCCTAAGAATCGACCTCCAGTGTCTTGAGTTTTAGATTTCAGAAATGCCTGCGCGGCCACCTGAATATTTTCACCTTGTCCCACAGAAAACCGGATAAAGAGCAAAGCACCGCCATTCTGTGAGTGAGTAGAGTTGTGAATACGTTACTAGCACATAGACACACCTCTGCTTCTATATCTGAAGAACTTGTGAGATTGTATGTATAATGTAACGAATCTATTCTTCATAGATAATATAGACTGTAGGTGCAGGACCGGATTTACATATAAGCCAAACAAGTTATAGCTTAGGGCCCCCACTGTCTTGAGGGCCCTAAAAAATTATATTTGGTGCTGACATATAATATGTGAACTTTTAAAGGGCCCCATATCTCAAATAGCTTAGGGCCTTACCAGGTCTAAATACGGCACCGTGTACGTGCACGAAAACTTTGTTCCAAGGAGTACTAATACGTATGTTGTTATAAATGGTTAAAACAGTTTAGAATGAAGTTATAAATTATAGAACTATGATGAATTATTAAAAAAAACACAACTATTTGTTTGAGTGCATAACTAATTACAACATCATATCTTATGGTTAGAGTGTGAAATCTTTTAGTACTATCCCAAAATAAGGGTCTTCTTTCATTCATTCATTCATTCATTCTCCTTTTGCGCTGAAGTTAGGGCATAGGGCAGAGGTCAGATCTCTCCAATTATGTCTGTTCAAAGCTATTCTGTGCAGTTCTTGAATAGAATGGATATTGATTGTTTTACTTTCTCTAAGTATTGTTCTTCTGATTGGTTCTTTTGGTCTACCCCTTGCTCTTTTGCTTGTAGGTATCCATTCAAGAGATTGGTGGTGTATTCTGTTGATGTCTGCGCGTAAGAAATGTCCGATGTAGGACCAACGGCGTTTTCTGGTAACATCTGTGATTAACTTCTGATGTGTCTCTTCTCTGATTTTATCATTCGATTTGAATTCACTCCAATGGGTATTAGTTATCATACGAAGACATTTGTTCTCGAAACTCAGTAATTTCTTTTCTGAAGATAAAGAGCTTTTCCAGCTCTCACATTCATATGAATGAATGAAATATTTTGTGCTGAATTTAAAATACACAAAAGTAAATCTGATTTATTTACGGAACCAAGTGTGCATTTTTCATAAAAATGAACAAATTCAGGACCGTCACCTAAGAATTTGTCTACACTAAGGTTTAAAAAAATCGCACTCACTGTCAGTAAGTCTGGGACATCATAATACAGTGTAGGATCCCTCCCCTCCCTCTGTAGCATCAATAAAAGTTCGGCATCGGTGTGTCATGCTATTGCACAGTGTCTGAAAAAATGTTTGGGATATGAGATCCCATTCTTCAATGATTGGCCGCTCAAAATGATGAACATCGTTGATGACAATGCCGGCGGACCCTTCTGTTCAGTTCATCACATGCGTGATCAATCGGATTCAAGTCAGGAGTGAGTGCAGGGCAATGAAGTACACGAAATGAGCTAAGTAATTCCTGTTAATGTTTGCTGAGCTAAGGAATTCATGTTAATATTTGCTGAGCTAAGGAATTCCTGTTAATGCTTGCTGAGCTAAGGAATTCCTGTTAATGCTTGCTGAGCTAAGGAATTCCTGTTAATGTTTGCCTGGCTAAGGAATTTCTGTTAATGTTTGCTGAGCTAAGTAATTCCGGTTAATGTTTGCAGTGTGAAGCCTAGTGTTCTCTTGCTGTCTGAAACCTAGCGTTATCTTGCAATGTGAGGCTTATCGTTATCTTGAGCTTGCGTTGTAAGACGAGGTTGGCCAGGACTTAGACGGTCCTTGGCTGTACCTGTACCAGAAACACTTGAAACACCATCGAGTCGAATGGCTGCTGGAACAGAGGGCGGAGCACTTATGGGAATGCCCCACGTGCTGTGAGGCCAGTTTCTAATCAAGAATCAAGAATAAAGAAAAATCTCCTTGCAACATTTTCGGAGAGAGACTGTGTACCTACTGGTTTGCTATGAATAATATACGAGTACAATAAGTTACTCACCAACAACTTTTATAGAAATCATTAATGAAGCCACGGCAATGTTAAACACAAGATAGAAGCAATTGTTTAGCTATATTCAGCCGTACAATGACATGTAATACATTTATTGTTTATTGTGAACCCAAGTCAAATACCAATAAGAGCATGTAACAAATATCCGGGCGTAAAGTCAAAGGTGAACAAGAAAACGGTGGATAGAAAACATCAAGATAGCCTGGAACAAACATGAACTAAATGCAACCATGGCGACACATCTGGCCTTGGAACGACAGCTTAAGCTCCCACCCCTTCGCGTAACGGCAAGTGTTAATACGATCAACCATCATTCACCTGAGAACGGACAATAAACAATATTGTTTATTATGAGTTCATTAGGAATTTATTGTTTAGCTATATTCAGATGTACAATGAAATTTACTAAATTTATTGTTTATTGTGAGTTCATTAGGAATTTATTATTTAACTATATTCAGCTGTACAATGAAATTTAATAAAAGTAATATATACCTTGTTTCCAACAAGTTCAATCCCATCATGGTGACCTCCAATACGAGGGTCAGCGACAAAACGTGGCCCTGAACCACGTGAGATCCAGTCGTTAAGTCTGAAAAAAAAAATCAATGGAGACTAAATTAATGCTGAAATATATAATCGATACTAATCAAGAATTTAAAACAAAACTAAAATTTACAAATAAAATTTTTCTTACTCACAGGACAAATGTAGGACCCCCTGAAGCCAACCCCTGTCTTAAGGACGAGTGTAGGACCAGTGAAGTCAACCCCTATCTTAAAGATAAGTGTATGACCACTAAAGTCTACCACCCGTCTTGAGGACCAGTGTAGACCGCTGAAGTCTACAACCACCTCAAATACCAGTGTAGGACCACTGAAGCCAACCCCTATCTTAAGGATAAGTGTAGGACCACTAAAGTCTACCACCAGTCTTGAGGACCAGTGTAGACCACTGAAGTCTACAACCACCTCAAATACCAGTGTAGGACCACTGAAGCCAAGCCCTATCTTAAGGATAAGTGTAGGACCACTAAAGTCTACCACCAGTCTTGAGGACCAGTGTAGACCACTGAAGTCTACAACCACCTCAAATACCAGTGTAGGACCGTTGAAAGCATCCCCAACCTTAAGGACCAGTGTATGATCACTGAAGGACCACCCGGCCTTAAGAACCAGTATAGTACCACTGAAGCCTACCCCCGACGTAAGGACAAGTGTAGGACCACTGAAGTCTACCACCGCCTCAAATACCAGTGTAGGATCATGAAGCCTATCCCCCACCCGACAGGTCAGTCCTATCTGTAAGCTGTTTCTTCCGTAATTTGTTTAATTTACGTACAATATCTTGCTATTCAAATATCTCACCTGGGTGACCTATCTCCTTTGTACCCGGACCTGTCTGTGTAAGGTGGTCCTGGAAAGACCGGACGATCCTGATAACCTGCCCAGGAAGCGTTGTTGTTTCTATACTGTAAGCAGGAGATAAATCTTGCATTAACAAGTTGTATTTAATGGTTTATGGATGCGAGTCTTGGACAATAAACAAACTTGAAAGTGGGAAATTAGAGGCAAAAGAGATGTGGTTCTACAGATGAAAGCTTAGAATACCGTGGACTTCCAGAAAAACTAATGTAGAGGTGTTGAAAGTGTCAAATTCGAAACAGACCTTAACCAACATACAAGAAAAAGGCAATCTTCTTTTTTCGGCTACTTTATGAGACAGGCAGGTTTAGAGAACATAGTCACAACAGGCAAAATTGAAGGCAACAGAGACAGAGGGCGACAACGTGAGAAAATATTAGACAGTTTGAGAACCTGACACGGCAAGGAAATAACAACGACGTTGATACATAATATTGTGGACAGAGAGCTGTGGAGAGCCATGACCGCATACGCCATCCGGCAAGCACCTGATGATGATGATTTAATGGTTGAGATTGCGGTTACTGATATTAACGATATTTTCTACTTTTGCTACTTCTACGATATTTCTCAAACTCTTTCTGGTTGGCAGGATGTTGTTAGGAGAAAGGAAAACGTCCTATTATGCTTTAGAATTTGGTTGCCATATCAGTGCTTTTCAAACTGGCACCCACTCCACCATTGTAATTTCAACAACGCTCCCGGCAACCGCTACCGTATTTAATGCTACCACCTTTTACGGGCATGCTAAACTCTAAGGACTCACAAACATTAAACACCTAAGGACTCACAATCATTAGCCATCTAAAGACTCACAAACATTAACCATCTAAGTACTCACAAACATTAACCACCTAAATACTCACAAACATTAACCATCTAAGGACTCACAAACATTAACCACCTAAATACTCACAAACATTAACCATCTAAGGACTCACAAACATTAACCACCTAAATGCTCACAAACATTACCATCTAAGGACTCACAAACATTAGCCATCTAAGGACTCACAAACATTAACCATCTAAGGACTCAAAAATTAGCCATCTAAGGACTCACAAACATTAACCATCTAAGGACTCACAAACATTAGCCATCTAAGGACTCACAAACATTAACCATCTAAGGACTCACAAACATTAGCCATCTAAGGACTCACAAACATTAGCCATCTAAGGACTCACAAACATTAGCCATCTAAGGACTCACAAACATTAGCCATCTAAGGACTCACAAACATTAGCCATCTAAGGACTCACAAACATTAGCCATCTAAGGACTCACAAACATTAGCCATCTAAGGACTCACAAACATTAGCCATCTAAGGACTCACAAACATTAGCCATCTAAGGACTCACAAACATTAGCCATCTAAGGACTCACAAACATTAGCCATCTAAGGACTCAAAAACATTAGCCATCTAAGGACTCACAAACATTAACCATCTAAGGACTCACAAAATTAGCCATCTAAGGACTCACAAACATTAGCCATCTAAGGACTCACAAACATTAGCCATCTAAGGACTCACAAACATTAACCATCTAAGGACTCAGAAACATTAACCATCTAAGGACTCAGAAACATTAACCATTTAAGGACTCACAAATATTAACCATCTAAGGACTCACAAACATTAACCATCTAAGGACTCACAAAATTAGCCATCTAAGGACTCACAAACATTAGCCATCTAAGGACTCACAAACGTTAACTATCTAAGGACTCACAAACATTAACCACCTAATGACTCACAAACATTAACCATCTAAGGACTCAGAAATATTAACCATCTAAGGACTCAGAAACATTAACCATCTAAGGACTCACAAATATTAACCATCTAAGGACTCACAAACATTAACCATCTAAGGACTCACAAAATTAGCCATCTAAGGACTCACAAACATTAGCCATCTAAGGACTCACAAACGTTAACCATCTAAGGACTCACAAACATTAACCACCTAATGACTCACAAACATTAGCCATCTAAGGACTCACAAAAATATCTAACTAGAACTTTTTCTTTCCAATTCAATGTTTATCTTAACTTGCGAAGGAGGGACATCATCACACCATGTATATCATTGTTTCTCAACCTTAAATATTTGGCAACCCTTTTGACAGAAAACTTTCTGTTGTCGCCCTTCTCCCCATAACAACCAACACGTTTTTATTCCAATATTATCAATTATTTAGTTAGTTAGTTAGTCGTTCATCGTCATTGCACTCCGGACAAGTCCATAGGTGCTCAGATATCTCCTTGAGTGTAGCCGCCATTACATGCTGACTGACGGTCCCAGTACGCAGTTGATTGACCATCAGTTTTCTTGCCCACGAAACCGCTCCGTTCTAGCGACACCACATTTCAAACCAAATTCCTTTATTCTAGTCATGGAACAAGAGTCATCGTCACTTATACAGTAATTTGGTCGTGCGTTTTCCCATAGGGCGTTCAAAATGTCTACTCGATCCATCGCTCCACCAACAGCCGTAGTAGCAGCTTGTGCGGCCAATCTATCTGCTCTCTCATTACCCCGGACTCTCGCATGTCCCGGCACAAAAATGAAAGTCACTTTACACATACAGGAATTCTTCACTGCATCCAGCCACTGTTCCCGAATGTATCTGCATGAACTTTCACAATCATGCTCAGGAGTCACTTAGTATGCAGGCATGCTCGCAGATAGTCTTCGAGCAGACCCATTGCAAATCCTTGGTTACTGCGAAAACCTCCATTGTCATGCTGCTTGTGGTCTGAGCGAAAGCACCACTTTCCTCTGATGGTTTCCCCCCACCTTTGAGCCGTGAAGGCCCATGCACTTCTGATGTGTCTCTCTACCGACCCATCTGCATATATAATCATATCACCTTCCCTGTAATTTTCACTGATTAGAGCGAGTACCTCCGACTCCACCACTGTCGGACACCATTTCCTGCATTCTCTACTGAGTGTTATTATTACGTTGAAGGCTGTCAGACAATCTAAGGGCGCACGACTCCATTCCGCACCAAGTAGCCCATCCTCTAATCTGCACACACTCTGTATAATATCATCTGCGAGCCCCATCCACGACTTTCCTCTCTTAAGTCGACTGCTTTCAGTTTGAGAATTTCAGGGTGTAGATGATGTTCTTTATCAGCGGTGATTTATAGGTAGTCCCGCGACCTGCAGGTTTGTATTCTTTGCTCTGCAGTTGGGCAATCCTGTAAGTATCGTATAGCTCGTGCCGAGGTATCTCTCGTACACCTCAAAATGATTCGCATTGCCTCATTCTGGATTCTGTCCAATCATTCTGTTTAAGTCTGACTGTTGAGTGTTAGAATCGGCAGTGCGTACTCTACCACCGCCACCACCGATCCCTGATACAGCAGAAATAGCAGCCTCTGTTCACATTGAGCAGCAGCCATAATCTTCATCTCCGAAAGACCTTTATAAGCCTTTACAATGATGTGATCAACATGATCTTTGAAGCTCAGACTGCGGTCAAACATAACCCCTAAGTATTTCATTGTGTTGGTTCTCTCGAGGACATCCCCTCTCAATGTCAATAATATTGTCAATATGCTGATGAATCAAACAGTAGCCACAAAAATAATATAAAAGTAACTGGTTCTGATGAATCACACAGTAGCCACAAAAATAATATAAAAGTAACTGGTTCTGATGAATCACACAGTAGCCACAAAAATAATATAAAAGTAACTGGTTCTGATGAATCACACAGTAGCCACAAAAATAATATAAAAGTAACTGGTTCTGATGAATCACACAGTAGCCACAAAAATAATATAAAAGTAACTGGTTCTGTTGAATCACACAGTTGCCACAAAAATAATATAAAAGTAACTGGTGCTGATGAATCAAACAGTATCCACAAAAATAATATAAAAGTAACTGGTGCTGATGAATCAAACAGTAGCCAAAAAATCATATAAAAGTAACTGGTGCTGATGAATCAAACAGTAGCCAAAAAATCATATAAAAGTAACTGGTGCTGATGAATCACACAGTAGCCAAAAAAATAATATAAAAGTAACTGGTGCGGATGAATCACACAGTAGCCACAAAAATAATATAAAAGTAACTGGTGCTGATGAATCACACAGTAGCCACAAAAATAATATAAAAGTAGCTGGTGCTGATGAATCAAACAGTAGCCACAAAAATAATATAAAAGTAACTGGTGCTGATGAATCACACAGTAGCCACAAAAATAATATAAAAGTAACTGGTGCTGATGAATCAAACAGTAGCCAAAAAATCATATAAAAGTAACTGGTGCTGATGAATCAAACAGTAGCCAAAAAATCATATAAAAGTAACTGGTGCTGATGAATCACACAGTAGCCAAAAAAATAATATAAAAGTAACTGGTGCTGATGAATCACACAGTAGCCACAAAAATAATATAAAAGTAACTGGTGCTGATGAATCACACAGTAGCCACAAAAATAATATAAAAGTAGCTGGTGCTGATGAATCAAACAGTAGCCACAAAAATAATATAAAAGTAACTGGTGCTGATGAATCACACAGTAGCCACAAAAATAATATAAAAGTAACTGGTTCTGATGAATCACACAGTAGCCACAAAAATAATATAAAAGTAACTGGTTTAACTCATTCTAATAATTTAATTTGTCGTTCGCCAAGTAATTACTACCAAGTCAGAAGTCTAGGGTAATCTGCGCAAATAAAACGGCGACACAACTCATAATCGTTGCCGAACCTACATAGTGCAGGAAACCTAGTCAGTCTGCTGCCCTTCTACAAGAGATGTTATGCAGCAGTTTGATGTTGAAAGCTGTATCAAAAAGTGTCCAGATACGGTAAACTCTAATACTTTCTGTTCCACTTTGAACCACGTTAATGTAATCATTCTTGCCTGAAACTATTGTTTTCCTTTTGTAACAGTTTGGAATTGTGGCATGGGGAAACATCAGTATCGGAAATGATTGACATCACACGAAACATGATGTTGTCGACAGAAATGATAATCAACGCCACACGACTTGGACTATAAGAAGAGTCGTTAAAATGCATCAAATATTGCCAATAACTATTCCGACTTAAGACCATCGCTCTATCTACATCAAATGTCCTTAACAATTACACATTCTTCATAAAAAAAACACAATAAAGGCAGCGGTCGTTTGGAGAAACATATAATCTACATGTACAAACCATGTATATCATCTTCAGACTTACATCTCTTATATCCTCGTGGTTCTCCTGTGGTCCACCAAGATGTAACTGGACACCCTGACTGTTGTTGTCTGTCTGTATGTGAAGGTTTGTGGTGTTGTAGTCTGGTGTCTGTGGTTCTTTGGGTCTGGTCACCTGCCATTTATGCATACATATCATAAAAGTAAGCCGATCAGAATATACAGTGATACTTCAACATATTCTGTTTTCTTTTAAAATTGCTGTTAAACTCTAATATATCCTACATCAGAACAAACTCTAAATCTGTCTAAACTCTAACTCTAATATTTATACACGCCATCAATCTCTAATCTTTTCTACACTGTAGCAAGTTTTAATATGTACACTGACTAATAAAGTCTAACCTGTCTGCACTAACGGATTATAATCTGTTATAATTCTAACAGAGATCTATCTTTCTACACACTCACACAATATAATTCTTCTAAACTCTAAATAATCTGCATACACTCTCCAAAATTCTAATGTGTGCACTGTAGAAAACTCTAATATATCTACATTTTAACAAATTCTACTCTGTTTACATTTAAACACGCTCGAATATTTCTCAATCAATATATAAATCAATCAATAAATCAATAAATCAATAATAAATAAATAAATAAATAAATGGATGGATCAATAGATGGATCAATAAATAAATAAATAAATAAATAAATCGATCGATCAATCAATGGAGCAATCAATCAATCAATAAAATGCCACGCCGAGTGGCGTAGGCGATCATGCTTCTCCACAACTCTCTGTATCCTGTGTTGTTAATAAGTTCAGTTGGTGACTTCTTTTTGGGCCGCAGTGACAACCCATCCAGAAATTTCACTCCATGTCTTCCTAGATCCCCTGTCTCTTCTTCCATTGAACTTTCCGGTGGTTACTAAATGTTCATGTTTTACTTTTCTCATCACATGCCCTGAAAATCTTGATTGTCTGTTTCTAACTTTCGCTATAATATGTCATTTTACTCCAGCATATATAAGAACTTCTATATTAGTTTTCTTGGCTGTCCATGAATTTTCAACATTCTTCTTAAACATTCTTCTTAAACATTCTTATTAAACATTCTTATTAAACATTCTTATTAAACATTCTTATTAAACATTCTTATTAAACATTCTTATTAAACATTCTTATTAAACATTCTTATTAAACATTCTTATTAAACATTCTTCTTACACATTCTTCTTAAAAACCACATCTCAATTACCTCTAGCTTATCTTGGGCATTTTAATTTACTGTCCATACTTCGTTTCTATAAAGAAAGATTGGCTCAATGTAACATCATAGTACTCTTAACTCGCGTATGTATTGATATTACTCCATTGCATAGAATGTGTGACATTTTTTGAAATGTTGATTGCGTCTGTGCTATCCTGTTCTTGATCCAAAATGGAGCACCTGCCACCTACTGGTGCAAATATACTTGACTTTATTGGTTTGATTTAATTTTGCATCAGTGATAGTAATACTGCATTTTTGCGGTATTTTTTATTGTCTTCTGTTAATGATTAATATGGAATCCCGTCCCTTTTCAGCAGCCGTATTTAGGATCCTGGAAAAATTGAATGCGATGACATAGCAGAATATATATGCGTGTATGTGTAGCTGAATATTACGGTATGTAGTAGAGTATTATACAGCAGCTCAGTAGCGGAGAGTAGTTAGCGAGTCACGGGTAGATCCGACACGATCTACAACGATAATCCAAGACTGTCCGCAGTGCACAAGATCCAAGTGCAGAAAGTAAACAAGCCTTCACGCGTGAGATTTTTTATTATTGCCTTGAAATTTATTGGTCATTATTTATATACTTGGAGTTATCCGCCAAAATCAGCCAAGGTCGACAAATGGAATACAAAGAAATAATCAAAATATCGGAAAAACAGTATTCTAGGTAATCTGGGAACATGTCTTTACTGGAACTCGGTTATGGGTGAGCCTATGCCCGAACATTCCAAGGACGTTAGTGGTCATCATAAGGCTTATTACTTATCTACGAACCTCTAGTCAATACGAACTTTTAACTGAATTGCCGTAAAGTGGATGTAATAAACGTTCATCATAACTTGTGATAGAGGAACAAAAACAGTTACAGTGTGAAAGTCAAAGTTAAAACTAATAAAAATGTTCTTTTCAGTTCGTTCTAAAACTCACGAAGATTATAAAGATGTAGTCCGGAGTACAGATTGGATTATTTCTCGGTTTACAGCTTTGAAGCGATATCTGCGTTTTTCGACTTGAAACATCCTATTTCATCATGGCTTATGGTTCACTGACTTTCTCTGGTATGGGACAGACAACTTCATCTATAAACACCCTTAATTACGGTATCTTTTACGATATACACATCAGGCAATAGGGGTATCTATTACTTGCTCACCTATTGGGTCATTGCAACACATTGGCGACTAAAACATAATCACGATAGTTTACATAATGAATGTCTAAATTCCTGCAATTGTTAAACAGAAAGAAGTAATTGTACAATAGATAATACCGCTTGGAATTTTGGTTGTCCCCGATGGTCTGAGTTTCCATATCTAGGATCTGCCATATTGAGACTTTGAGTCAAACCGGGACGATATAAAGGTGATACTGGGATGTGGTTGATGTCACCAATAGTTGAGCCCAACTTTCCCTGATCATTGAAGTCACGGTTGTTTTGGCTAGCTCCAGGTCCATTTGTCACTCCTGCCGAACCCTGAATAGAAATAGAAATGTGATTTTTACCAACTGATTCCCTTGCTTTATTCATATGTTTTCAATATCACATGACATGACATAACATGACATAACATGACATGACATGACACTTTGTTGAAGACAGTACATGGAGATAGTCGAGAAAGTGATAAGCAAGGATACACGTGGGAAGGAAACGTCCAGAGATGGACAAGATTCTTGGGTCTTGGTTAGAAATTGGCCTCACAGCACGTGGGGCATTCCCATAAGTGCTCAGCCCTCTGTTCCAGCAGCCATCCGACTCGATGGTGTTTCGAGTCAAATGCCACTGAAACACATGTCAACATCAGGGCACAACTCTGGCCCTTGCGACAGGTTTCTTTGTTGTTCCGTCCACCCACGCCGTGCCCGTAGCTAGTTCAAGCACAACGTCGACATGCAGAACAACTTGGTAACTGTTATCGAAGATTACGACTACGGGATTGTATAGATGACGTGCCATGAAGCTTCTATAAGAAGATAACCTCAATATAAAGGTATGTCATCTACTAAGGTTTTCTGTTGCACGGTTGGTTTGTCTAGTGAGCCATTGGTGAGACCCACAGACGCAACCACATGCGCACATACAGTCTATTAGAGTGTAACACTAAAGCAAGAGACTCGGGTTTGAAGGTCTGTTGCAGTTCACTGATGCAGACATGAGCAGTCATGAATAATTGTTTAAATCTCTTGGTTTTGAGTTTTTAAAAGGGGATTGTCGGGGAGAGGAGAGTGCACAAGAAAAATGTTAGCATTTAGTAAACAAAATTACTAGTTTATATTTTAAAAATGTTGATAATGATGCAGAAATTATGACACATGATGTAGAAATTATGACACATGATGCAGAAATTATGACACATGATGTAGAAATTATGACACATGATGTAGAAATTATGACACATAATGTAGACATTATGACACATGATGTAGAAATTATGACACGTGATGTAGAAATTATGACACATTATGTAGAAATTATGACACATGATGTAGAAATTATGACACATAATGTAGACATTATGACACATGATGTAGAAATTATGACACGTGATGTAGAAATTATGACACGTGATGTAGAAATTATGACACATGATGTAGAAATTATGACACATGATATAGAAATTATGACACATGATATAGAAATTATGACATGATGCATACATATTGATTCATGTTGCAGAAATGTTGACACAGATGAATTGGCTTGAACACCGTATGCGAATGTAACCATCACAACCAGCCATCCAGGCTTACAACAGCAGAAAGAACGGCTAAAAAGCAAGAGGAAGATCAAGAACAAGATGGGAAGACAATCAGAGAGATTGTTAAAAAGCACGGCCTAACCTTGGCAAGAGCAACAAAGATGGGCCAAAGACAGAAAACTTCAACTACCAACGACGCCTAACAGCACTTGTGGAAAAGAAAACAGAAGTAGTTTGTATTACTAAGCCATTATTGTTTTGTACTGTTGGTTTTTCTTTGGTCTTCAAATAGGTCTGTCACATTTTTTGGACATCTTGTCAGAGTTTTTTCTTCACTTTTATTTTCAATTTCTTCACAGCCATTGACATTTCTTACTTGTGACTTGTCTTGCTTCTTTAAGCCTTTAATCCTCTGGGGACGCAATGTGAAATCCATTGACATCTCCAAGCTTCTATAATGTAATATAAACCGTCTACTTGGAGTGAAATTGATTACACTCATGCCACACAGTTCTAAATTGTGATCAAATATGATTTTGATTTTTTAAATGTGAAATAAAAATGAAACATTTACACGTCGTGGCGATTTCTATGGTAAAACGATACGTTTTACGACAAATATAATCCTCCTCATCTACCTTGTACCTTGTATAACACAATGCAGTTGTTAAACTAATGAAGAGAAGAGGGGATACATCCACAGCCGAAAGAGGGGATACATCCACAGCCGAAAGAGGGGATACATCCACAGCCGAAAGAGGGGATACACCTACAGCCGAAAGAGGGGATACACCTACAGCCGAAAGAGGGGATACACCTACAGCCGAAATAGGGGATACACGTACAGCCGAAAGAGGGGATACACCTACAGCCGAAATAGGGGATACACCCACAACCAAAATTAGTATTTGCAACTGTGGCTGCTGTCCTAGTGAAATCTCCAAAAGCAATAACGAAAGGTGGCTCACAGGAAATGAATTTAGTTTATATAAAAAGCGGCTGCAGACCTTGCCGATGGCAATAATATTCCAAGTTTCAGGGCTGGATATACCATCACGCCTACACAGATAATCAAGATGGATCACCTGATAATTCATGCCAGCAGCATGTCCACTATTTTCTTCTTGGTACTTTTTGTACCTTGGATCAGTCTGAGCAATACCTTGTCCATGACTTGGCCTGTATAAAGGTGTAACTGGAAGATGACTTTGATGTCGTATGGCATTGTTAGAAGATCCGTAATTATTGATGACTTTATAACCAGGTTCCTGCCGTCTTGAAATCTAATAAGAAAACAGAGATTGTTCAGATAAAGCAAATATTAATGACAACATTAGGGCGCAAAAAATCAAACAATAAATAAAGAAATATTATTTTTAATTTGTATTTTTTTCATTCTCCAATCCCCCCCCCCCTTAAATCTACGGGCCTGAATATGACAACCGTTAGTCGTCTAGACCCCAAGTGCTAAATATGGCAATTGCTGGTTATCTAGGTTAGTTAGTTAGTTATTTCTTTCTGACCAAAGACGGCACATAGGGTGGATGTCAGATTTCCATGTCTCTCGTTTCATTGCAATTTGCTTTAGATCTTCATTGTTTCTGGTACCGATGTTAAAACGTTCTCTTGCAATAGTTTTACGTAAGGTTTATTTTGGTCTTCCTCGTTTTCTCTTGCCATATACATTCAGTTGTCTAGGCCCCTAGGGCTATATATGGCAATTGCTAGTTGTCTAAGCCACAAGGGTTAAATATGGCAATTGCAAGTTGTCTAGGGCACAAGGGTTAAATATGGCAATTGCTAGTTGTCAAGGCCACAAGGTCTAAATATGGCAATTGTTAGTTGTCGAGGCCACAAGGACTAAATATGGCATGGATACCGACTGCTAAGTATGGCGATTTCTAGTTATTTAGTCACCTTTGCGGATGCAGTGAAAGATATCAGTCCCTGGGACGATATCTCCGAGAACATAAGATGTAACGAAGTACGTCATCAATTATGGAGTAGTTTTGGCGACTGAGATAATGCTTCTGAAACTGCAACATTTTCACATTAAGAAAATAGATTCAGTAAAAAAACAAAACAAAAACAGTTTTTCTTTCTACCTATAATGGATAATAACTGCAGAAAGACTATGATCCAACAGACGGAAAATGAAAATACTGTAATGTGTCTGTCATGTCACGTATTCTCTACAGAACGTTGTCTTCCCAAATAACTCCCTGAACGCTTCGCTGTCTTGGGCCATGCGGCTAGCATTTCCCAACGACGTATTCATGTTATTTTTAATGTCGTCAGTCCATCGTCTTCTTGGTCTGTCTTCCTCCTTCGACCCGGCGTTCTGCCCTTCATTATTTGCCGGTCTAAACAGTTGTGTTTCTTTATATGACCATAAAGATGGTTTTCTTTTTGCTATTGTGTTTAGTAACCAACACTCTGGAATCTTGAATGTATATATAATATCCGAGTTTCAATTTTTTCTTTCCATGATATTCTAGGAATCCTTCTGTAGCATTTCATCTCAAAGACGTTGATCTTCTTCGCCTCTGTTTTACTTGGTTGCTGATCCAGCGGTCCATGGGCTCATGCCCTTTGACCCAACTGTTTTACTTAGGATCCATATTTCACAGCCGTATGTTGCAACCAGTAAAATAAATGTTATTAGCATTAGTAGTTTCCCTGCAAATTTTTAGACACAATATTTCCGTAGGTTGCCATTACTTTTGTGAAGGAACAACCGCTAATCGAAAACCGTAAAGAGGACACATTCATTCATTCTAGTCGGCCATTTTGGCAGGAGCCCGGAAATACGGTAATGTAGTTTCCCTAATTCCTGGAAACACATGGGAAAAAAACCCACACACAATTCAATGTTTCTACCACAGTTATATAAAAAAAAAAACACAACATAGAACACGCCGAATAAATGAGGCAATTCTAAATGATCAGATCACGATGTTAAATGATAGCACGTATCATTGGACGCTTGTACTCGCATGCATACAATTTGTATGTAATTTGTCCCTTTTTTATACTACCGAATTCAGTCCTTAAATATATATTTGTGTTTTATTGTTATCTGTGATTAACCTAACAGAATAATAATATAGACCATTGGTTCTCACAATGTTGCCCCGGCTGACCTCCTATATTTAGCTAAATGAGTACGTGTGACAGATTCAGCGTTTTAGGTGGTGCAAATGTGAATCTGAGAACTGTTATTTAGATGATAAATTTATCAACTCACATACTCGCTGACTTTCCATATAACTCGTTGCTCTCAATTATGTTCATCAGGACTGTAGGTTCAATGCTTGATTCTAAATTCCTTAGTAACCGTAATTATGTCCTCAGTTGCTATTTCTCATCATCATCATCATGTGCCATCTCCGCAACGAAGGTTGGCTGCAACGTATCTCCAACATCTCCTGTCTCTTGTCTTGGTGGTGCGATCTGCTAGACTGTAACCTGTCCATCGTGTAATGTTACTCTCCCACTTGTATCTCTGCCTACCTCTTGCTCGCTTCCCTTTGACTTTACCCTCAAGTAAGGTCTTCAATAAGGTGTCATGTCTTTTAATGTGTCCAAAGTATTTTATTTGCCTGATCTTTATTTCTCTTAGTAGTTCTTTCTTCATATTAAGTGTCTTTAGCACCTCTTTATTTGTTTTCTACGCTTTCCATGATGTTCTCCCTATTCTTCTATATACCCACATCTCAAAGGCATCAATTTTGTCTTCTAATTGTTTATTTAGTGTCCATGTTTCTGAGCCATACATTAATATGGAATAGATGTAGCATTTTATAATTCTCATTTTTAACTTGTTTGTAATTTGTTTCTCATACCAAATCAATTAATCAAAAAATATGAAATTCTCATTGTATGTGCTTAGTTGTCTGCGCTAATTGACCACACGAACCAGTGGACATAACATAGACACCAGGAAAAGTACACATATGGACACACAAACACATGTACAATGGGTACACGAACACATGCACATTGACACTCGGGCATGCGGACATATGAGCATGGGTACGTATACATATTGATACACGGACATACATTGACATGCATACATAAACATACATGGACATATGCATATATGAATACACGGAGGCATGAATATATAGTTACACATACACACAAACACACACGAATATATTAACACATGGACACTCCGACACATGAACATACGGACAGATGGACACACATGGGCACTCCGACACATGAACATACGGACAGATGGACACACATGGACACTCCGACACATGAACATACGGACAGATGGACATACATGGACGCTGGTATAGTTTCATTCTATGTCTATAAATATGATTTTCACTAGAAGATCAAAAAGGTTTCAAAGTGACAGTAACGAAGAGTAAACTAAACATGACAGAAATATGACAGAATGGCGGAAATATGACAGAAACATGACAGGAATTTGGCAGAAGCGTGATAGAAACATAACAGAAATATGACAGAAACATGCCAGAAATATGACAGAATTACAGAAATATGATAGAAGAATGAGAGAAATATGACATAAACGTTCCAGAAATATGACGAAAATGTTACAGAAATATGACAGAAACATGACAGAAATATGACAAACATGACAGAAATATGACAGAAACATAACAGAAATATGACGTAAGCATAACTGAAATATGACAGAAACATGACAGAAATATGACAAAAATATGACAGAAACATGAAAGAAATATCACAGAAATATACATTACCTCGTTATCTTTCACATGATTCCAATGATTTCTTCCTTGCTGATTTTTATTATCTGTGAAATCTTGTCCTTGTTTGGCCCGAGGGGACTCATAATCTCTGGATGAATGAATTTGATTGTATCTTATAACTGGTCCGAACGGCGGGGAAGGAGGTACATAACGGTCGTGAGCAAGGATGTTATAACTGGATATGTTACTTTTGAGAATTTTTTGACCTGCATCTGGTTTGGCCATGTTTGTGTGATAATATTGATTTTCTTATATGGTCGTGGGCGGAGTCAACGTGAACTCACGTGGAAGGTTTCCTGTCAATAAAATATGATTCGAAATATAATTGGTTAATTTAGGAAATCAATCGGAATTTGTGGAAAATGGTGTGGCAGTATTGATGTCATGCTGTCATATGGACTGTGTGGTCAAAAGTAGTGGACATTAAAACCTACACATATTTGCAGGATTTCTCGATATTACGAGATTTTGCAATCTTCTTCTTCTTTCCTTCCTCTTTTACCCTTTACGGGTGGCCAAGGAGATACAATGTTCTTGTTCTCGCTTTTCTGGTAGCTTCAGATAATGTTATTTTGGTGTTCATGTAATGTCTCTTTGATGTTTTCAATCCAGCGTACTCTAGGTCTACCCCTGGCTCTTCTTTCTGCTTCTCCTCTCTTCGTATATGCTTTATAAACTAATGAATCACACGGCATTCTTTCCAGATGACCAAACCATTGTATCTGTTGGTTTTGTATGTATTGTAGAATTGATGTGACACCCACTCTTTCTCTTATGGCATCGTTTCTAATACTGTGTCTTCTGGTCACTCCTGTGGCTTTTCTCAGACATCTCATCTCTGTTGTAACGAGTTATCTCTTATGTTTTGTTGTTAAGGACCATGTTTGACATTGGTAGGACAGGGTTGGAATAAAGATGCTTTGGATAAGATGTTTTTTGGTTGATATTGGCAGCATTTTGTGTTGCAATAAAGGGAATAATTGACCCAGTATTTGATTCGCGTTGCTACAACGAATTTATTTTTCGGTGTCCATCTTTCCATCTGAAGAGAATGTTACGCAATTCTAATTATGCAATAAAGGGACATAATTCTTACATATGTGCGTATGCACAAGTGGACAAAAGAACACGTGGACGCACGGACACATTGACACGCGGACACATTGACACGCGGACACATTGATACGCGGACACATTGATACACACACACAGACTCTTACTTCTCTGAGACATTTTCTCAAACTCATCATCATCATCATCATGTGTCGTCTCCGCAACGAAGGTTGGCTGCAAAAGACCTCCAACATCACCTGTCTATTTTTGTGGTGCACTCTGCTAGACTAACTTGTCTATCTTGTGATGTTACTCTCCCACTTGTATCTCTGCCTACTTCTTGCTCGCCTCTCTTCGGCCGCATCCTCAAGTAAGGTCTTCAATAAGGTGTCATGTCTTTTAATGTGTCAAAGATATTTTATTTGCTTGATTTTTATTTCTTTTAATAATTCTTCCTTCATTTTAAGTGTTGTTAGAACCCCTTTGGTTGTTTTATTTTTCCATGATGTTCTCCCTATTCTTCTATAGATCCACATCTCAAAGGCATCAATTCTGTTTTCTAATTATTTCTTTAGTGTCCATGTTTCTGAGCGATACATTAATGTAGAATAGATGTATCATTTTATAATTCTCATATTTAACTTGTTTGTAATTTGTTTAGATGTTAATATTTGTATGTTACTGAGAGTACTTTTAGCTATTCCTATTCTCCTTTTAACTTCTGTTTCACATCTGCCATCATTTGTGACTATGTGTCCAAGATATTGATAATGTTCTACTGCCATCATTTGTGACTATGTGTCCAAGATATTGATACTGTTTTACTTGTTGTAGTTTCTCTCCATCTGTCCAAGAGTTATGTATTACTATAAGCTGGAGTCTTTTGGGGAAAAAAGAAAACTCTGAGGGAAATTCAAAATTGCACATAGAGATTCATCGTTATATCTATTATAACAGCAGTTCGTTATATCTATCATAACATCAGTTCGTTATATCTATTATAACAACAGTTCGTTATATCTATCATAACAACAGTTCGTTATATCTATTATAACAACAGTTCGTTATATCTATCATAACAACAGTTCGTTATATCTATCATAACAACAGTTCGATATATCTATCATAACAACAGTTCGTTATATCTATCATAACATCAGTTCGTTATATCTATTATAACAACAGTTCGTTATATCTATCATAACATCAGTTCGTTATATCTATTATAACAACAGTTCGTTATATTTATCATAACAACAGTTCGTTATATCTATCATAACAACAGTTCGTTATATTTATCATAACAACAGTTCGTTATATTTATCATAACAACAGTTCGTTATATCTATTATAACAACAGTTCGTTATATCTATCATAACAACAGTTCGTTATATCTATCATAACAACAGTTCGTTATATTTATCATAACAACAGTTCGTTATATCTATTATAACAACAGTTCGTTATATCTATCATAACAACAGTTCGTTATATTTATCATAACAACAGTTCGTTATATCTATTATAACAACAGTTCGTTATATCTATCATAACATCAGTTCGTTATATTTATCATAACAACAGTTCGTTATATCTATTATAACAACAGTTCGTTATATCTATTATAACAACAGTTCGTTATATCTATCATAACAACAGTTCGTTATATCTATTATAACAACAGTTCGTTATATCTATCATTGTGAACACTTCCAACCCCCCCCCCCACCCCACAAAGTACACTGACAACATTGTCAAGAAGAGAATTGTCAATAAAGTCAATAAACTTACCTCGGCTAGTTCCAACCACCTCCACGGAGAACGTGGCGGTTGTAACCGTGAATAATTGATAGCCATTCAAGTTAGGAATGGGACTGAGAGGAAAAGATATCAGATGTTTTTATTTGGGTGTCCCTTTTCTTAATCTCGCTTGGGGTTCTTGCTAGAACGTGGTTACCATTGTGCAATACATTTTATTGTCATTGTAATATGTCATAACATCTTCAATAGAGCAGCGGTTCTTGAGCTGTTTTTGGGGTTGGCCCCCATTCGGGAAGAATTTTATTTCGTGACGTCCCTTGGATTTCAAATTAATAACTACTTTGTTGTAAAAATATTGCTGTTCAAACTATTGTATTATCCGTCTGCAACATATACTGCTGCTGTGTGTCTCTTTTGTGGATAGTTTTTCACATTACAGCTCTATTCACGAAAGGTGTTGGAAATATCCACCGCGATTTAGTTAGAATGAGATCATATACTGACACATCTGCATATAGCAGTGCTATTCTGAAGTAAAGTTAAATGGAGTTCGAACCATGACGTCAAAATAACGATCCGTTTTACATCAATTCAAATCATTCTCAAGTCACTAAATGGATACCATGTTTTATTAAATGTTTCCTGGATTTCTAAAACATTATCTCATGTGGTCGCACTAGGTAGGTCCGCGGACCTCTAATTTTAACCTTTATCACCCGGAAAGCGCTGTCACCCACTAGCGGATATATACTTCTCGAAGAGAACCACTGCTACAAAATTCGTCTTCGTGTCACATAAACCCTCTGACGTAAGATATGAATTGCTTACATACGTTGAACCTGTATTGAACCAACCAACTGTGTTCAATCTGAATTGAATTACTCGATTGCGTTAAATACAAGAGGAAATACCCGACAATGATAAATCTTAAGTAAAGAAATTACATTTAAATTGTAATGTAATCTACTTACTACGTTGAGCTAAACTAGCAGACGTCTGTTTTCTTCTTTCATCCACCTTATTTGTACCAGCGCTGAATTTAGACTTGATAAGGCCCTAAGCTATTTGAGATATGGGTCCTAAGCTATTTGAGATATGGGGCCCTTTAACAATTAAGAGGTATAAAAATAGTGAAATAAAAATATTTTTTATAGCTTGTTTAGCTTATAGGTAAATCCTGCACTGTTAATGCCTTTGTCTGCAAACTTGTTTCTCCAACCATTATTTCATCTTAAACTATTCATAAACTATAATCTTGACTGTGTCTTATAGTTCATATATTGGTCTGTATTGATTTGTACCTTATACAGAGTTCTATAGAGTTGTGTACCTTATACAGAGTTCTGAAGAGTTTTGTAGCTTATACAGAGTTCTGTAGAGTTTTGTAGCTTATACAGAGTTCTGAAGAGTTTTGTAGCTTATACAGAGTTCTGTAGAGTTTTGTAGCTTATACAGAGTTCTGAAGAGTTTTGTAGCTTATACAGAGTTCTGTAGAGTTGTGTAGCTTATACAGAGTTCTGTAGAGTTTTGTAGCTTATACAGAGTTCTGTAGAGTTTTGTAGCTTATGCAGAGTTCTGTAGAGTTCTGTAGCTTATGCAGAGTTCTGTAGAGTTTTGTAGCGTATGCAGAGTTCTGTAGAGTTTTGTAGCTTATACAGAGTTCTGTAGAGGTTTGTAGCTTATGCAGAGTTCTGTAGAGTTTTGTAGCTTATACAGAATTCTGTAGAGTTTTGTAGCTTATACAGAGTTCTGTAGAGTTTTGTAGCTTATACAGAGTTCTGAAGAGTTATGTAGCTTATACAGAGTTCTGTAGAGGTTTGTAGCTTATACAGAGTTATGTAGAGTTTTGTAGCTTATACAGAGTTCTGAAGAGTTTTGTAGCTTATGCAGATTTCTGTAGAGTTTTGTAGCTTGTATAGAGTTTTTTAATGTTTTGATTCCAGTCCTGCTTCTCTGAGAGCTTGTTCTATTGTTTTGGCATCCAGACGTCAAAAATTGAAAATGGAAAGAAACGATATTTATTGGCGTGAAACAGATAATGCAAATTAGAAATTAATGATATCGTTTATGAAACAAATGGTATGATTGGTTGAAACACTTGGTGTCAATGTTGTTCTAGTCACGATGTTTATGAGAAGATAAAACGAGATGCGGTTGTGTCTGTGGGTCTCACCAATGGCTCACTAGACAAACTAACCACGCAACAGTAAACCTTAGTAGATGACATGCCTTTATATTGAGGTTATCTTCTTATAGAAGCTTCATGTCACGTCATCTATACAATCCCGTAGTCGTAACATTCGATAACAGTGACCATGTTGTTCCGACTGGCCGACGTTGTGCTTGAACTAGTTACGGCACCGCGTGGGTGGGTGGAACAACAAAGAAACCTGTCGCAACGGCCAGAGTTGTGCCCTGATGTCGACGTCTGTTTCGGCGACATTGGACTCGAAACACCATCGAGTCGAGTGGCTGCTGGAACAGATGGCGGAGCACTTATGGGAATGCCCCACGTGCTGTGAGGCCAGTTTTCTAATCAAGAATCATTAAAACGAGAAGTTCTATCATGAAACACGTAAAAATGCATGAAAAACAAGTATATATTCTATGTTTGTTTGTTTTCGGACCACAGGAATTACGAGCAATTAGCTCTTGCTTTCTATGCGCAATGGGGAGGTGTCTCCGAGCTTTCTTTCATACCCAGGAGACTTGAGTGTTCGGTGTAGTGCATTGCCTATTGGAGGAGCCTTCTACTCAGTGGGCGTACAATAAGTAGTCTATATATAGAACACATAAAATAAAGTCGTGAATCATTGTAGGAAGCAAGTTAACCACAGATGGTTAGTGGCGTAGCTCGGTGACTACTGCACTAGCATTCTAGTTTAGTAGTCGAAGTTCAAATTCCAGTTCAACTAGAGCCATTTTTAGAACACAAACAACAACTAGATAAGACCATTCTAAGGAAATGGGTACCAGATCAGGGCCGCAGAAACATTCTGCTAAAAAAAGGGGGGAAGGTGGTTCACCAAAAACAAAAATAGGTCATTCGTTAGTTTTCGAGTGTAATTTTGATGAAAAAATTCATAAACGTTTTATGAAAAGTCGTTAATAGAAGGAGGGGTCGAGGGGTGGCTTTGGCCCGTCTTGTGGCCAAGTTGCTAGCACTAAAAGAAAAGTCATATTCCGATTTTCTAAGGGAAGGTTTGATCACCCCTCCAAACAAAAACAACTCACCCACTGCTTATCTACGGGTCTGTACCAGATACTCTAGGAAGGAAAATGATAATTGACGTAATGTTTGAAATTAGATTGTAGATAATAACAGTAAGTTGCAGATACTCATAGTAGATTGTAGATGATCACAGTAGGTTTCAGATACTCATAGTAGATTGCAGATAATCACAGTAGGTTTCAGATACTCATAGTAGATTGCAGATAATCACAGTAAGTTGCAGATACTCATAGTAGATTGCAGATAATCACAGTAGGTTGCAGATACTCATAGTAGATTGTAGATAATCACAGTAGGTTGCATATACTCATAGTAGATTGTAGATAATCACAGTATGTTACCGATACTCACAGTAAGTTATAGATACTCACAGTAAGTTATAGATACTCACAGTATGTTATAAATATAGTAAGTTGTATATGCTCACAGTAGATACCCGTAATAGGTTGAAATTGTTTTTTGCATGACATTTTTAAATTGTCAGAATAATGAGGAGGTTAAGACATCATTGAGGAGAGTACAAGAGAGAAATGGGCAGTGGGAGAATGATGGAAATGAAACGTGCATCAAACAAAAGAACAGATTGTATAATGAACAAATAAGGAACATGTATGAAATACTACAAAAGGTATGATTTCTTATAATCCATATGTAATCAAAATTTATATTTGTAAAAGTCTATGAATTTTAAATAAATGAGAATAATCTTACCTCTAAATTAATAATCCGCAGATTATCTCAGGACATTTCCTGTAGAATATTTTGAAATCAATAATTAATAAACTCAAGAAGTCTTTGTGATTGGTTGATTTAAAAAAAAAAATGCCACTAGACTTGAAGATCGATGAAACCCTGGCAGGTGTAACCAAGATCACAAGAAATTGTGACTTTTACACGCTGAAGGACTATACAAAATGGCACACAGAAACATGTTACGTCAACATTGGATTGTGTATGTTAGTTGCCAAGGATATGTTTACTTTCACGGTAAACCTAACACATTGAACCCATTTTTATATTAATACCTGTTTGAAAGATCACGCTCTTTTGTTCCATATGCGTGGCCATCTAAACATATACACACATTCTTCATCTTCTTCAGCGTTCATTCGATGGGTTATGTTATGTTATGTTCCTCCAGGGCCATAGGCGGCGCATAGGGCAGAAACCATAGCCTTCAATTTCTGTCTTTGTGTTGCCAGGTCTTTCAATTGTTGCGTGTTGTTTAGGTTCATTGACATGCCTTCTCTATTAATGGTTCTTCGTAGAGTTTCTCTAGGTCTCCCTCTTCTTCTTACTCCAGGTGGTACCCAATATAGTGATTGCTGGGGAATTCTTAGGCTGTTCATTCTGAGAACATGGCCGATGTAAGTCCAACGCCTTTGTCTAATGAAGGAAGATATATAGGTTTGTTTGCTTTCCTATCTTATATTAGTGTTATATTTAAAGTCACTCCACTTAACGTTCAGAATGGTACGTAGGCATTTGTTTTCAAAGGAGTCGAGTCTCTTATCTATGGCTTTTGTGGCTTTCCAACTTTCGCATCCATATGATAGAATAGAGATGATGTTGGAGTTAAACAACCTGAGTTTTGTGGTGTTTCTTAGTGTGTTTGACGTCCAGATGTTGCGTAGTTTATTGAAAACACCCGCTGCAAGGGCAATACGGTGTAAAATTTCTTTTGATGAGTCTCCATCCAATGCTAGATTGGTGCCTAAATATGTAAAATTGTTGACTTTTAATAATGGAATATTTTCGATGGGTACTGAATTGTAAATGAAATATATGTTATCTTTTTCTTTATTGTTTCACTGCTTCTTTGTCTCTGGACCAATGTATTTGCTTCAGCATGTTATAATCCATGCATTCCTGGAGAATCTGCTCTGCTGTCTCAGGTGAGTCCACATGTACACATGGGCGTTGTACTAAACCTGGAACTTTGTGTACATGTGGACTGCGGACTGGTTGTGTCCGGTTCTGATGTGCAGAATGACAACTTGGTCTGGTCTGTTCATAATTTTCTTTGTAAATAACTTGTTTTACGAGCCAATATACCCAAGAAGCGATTGACATGAGCAGAATTGGTTTTTCCATCAAAGTTTTAGCGTAAATGACATCCCACAGATCTGCACTAAATACCTACAATTCATGTGATGTAGTGTCACCAGCAATGTAAATGCGTACACATTGACTTTATAGACATCCTATATAGACACCCGAAGGCTCCGACCCTCTTCAGCATGATGTTCTCTGCCATGTTAAATAGTGCCTTCCGGGATAACAATGCAGAAATTTGCTTTCCCTATCGAGTTGATGGAGGGCTATTCAATCCTAGTAGATTGAAGGACAAGACCAAAACTAAGACGGACATTGTGCACTAAGCGCTACCAGTCTGACAGACATGCAAAGACAGTATGGACCTCTTTTCTTTGGTCTGTGATGCATTCGGTCTCACCATTAGCACCACGAAGACATTAGTAATGTATCAACCAGAGCCAGGTGTCCCCTACACAGAACCAGTAATAACAGTAAAGGGACAAAACTCAAATACTGCCAATATGTTTGTATATCTCGGCATCACCCTATCGAAAACTGCGACAATTGACGAAGATGTTGCCTTGCGTTTTGCTAGCGCCAGTGCGGCATTCGGGAGCCTTCGTGCCAACATCTGGATCAGGCATGGTCTCAGTTTGACAACTAAGTTAGACGTGTACCGCGCAGTGGTTCTACCAACACTACTTTATGCGACATCATCAAAGACTGTCTATACGAGACACGCTCGACAGCTTCAACTTTTTCCACCTTCGGTGAAGAAACCTCATGGACAAACGTTGGCAGGATGAATTACCAAACACGGAAATCCTTCAAAAGTCCCGTATGCAAAGCATCCATGCCCTGCTGACTAGGTTCCAACTCCGCTAGACTGGCCACATCAACATGATGTAGTCCGGAGAACGAAATGCGTTATGTCATGGTTTACAGCAGTGCTGCGATATCTGCGCCTTTCGGCCTGACATATCCGACTTCAGCATGGCTTTGGGTCACTGACCCTATATGGGATGGTACAGCCAACTCCATCCCATAACCTCCTTAGTCGCCTCTTACGACATGCATGGAAGGCAAACAGTGTTGCTATTCTTTGCTCCCCTTTCGGGCCCCGGCAACACACGATCGTGGTGAACTTCTATGTTTAGACTCATGAAATGCAATCATGGTTGCTCTTTAGTTACCGAAAGCAATTTATTCATAAAAGTAGATTTATCTCCTTGGTATCATAAAGTAATCCTCTCACCTGCAATTGTGCATACTTCGGAAGGTAATGACAGACTACTGAATGTATTTATATTGCCTAGAAAATCACTACAGCCAAAAATAACTGGTTTGATGGCTATGTCCTTAGTAGGATACGTTACCAAAAATCATAAAGTACAACAGTGAATTATATCTACAGATACAATTTATCACAGTTTGAGAATCACTGTTTATGAACGAATCATTTTTCACTGTTAAACAATTTTATGCAAGGCTTCAAACACTTACCCTCTACCCCCCGCTGCCAACTTGAGATTAATCGTCAGTTTATGGGAGCACTTTGTTAATAGCCAATATAGATTTTCCCATTACAGATTCTGGAATGTAGTCCTGCAATACGCTAATCCAAGTTGACTTAAGAACAGATATAAAATACACTTATAACCCCTACTGGATGGAAGCTAAGAGACGAATCCACACTATTTGTCCGGACACATTTAGATATATAACTTGAAAGGTAACTAAACGTGTAATATCATGCTATCTGAAAACACGTTTATACTGTTCGCTTGCTATTAGTTGAATGTTGATTATTTGTTAATGTTATATTCTTGCACGAATATATTAGGCCTACAATTTGTCCGTGCACGAATGAATAGGGTTTACGATACGTCTCGTTTAAACGGGACTGTTTAAGTATGGATATTTTGCTCCGTCGTCCCAATCTATTTTGATTATGTCCCGGTTTCTATTATACTTTACTAATTGTTAACTGTATAATTAGTTGTCACAATAATGTGACCATAAGTGGGGAACGTAGCCAAATGGCTAGAACACCGTTCTGGAAACCGTAAGGTCTTGGGCTCAAACCACCGATTGGGACATGATTTTATCTTTTGGAGGTACAAACGAAATCCACCATGTACACGCCGTGGTGACTACTATGGCTAAACGGTCTTTATTTCTACTTCTATGAAAATCACTTCCTGAACTCCGTTACACGAAAACAAGCTATAACGGCAGCTTTTATCATTTTTCACAGAAAATAGTATTAAATGTATGTGGTTCTCGAGAAATTTACATAACTGTTCACGGCCGTGCGGTGGATTGTCTCAGTATGGTGCAAGTCTATGAAATATTACCTCTCTTATATGGATTTTCTTCGAAATGCCGTCTCCGACAATGTATTTTGACTGGTGCCGCCTGATGAGGCCGTCTCTCTGCATCATAGCACAGCAAGGCCATGCCTGTGCTGTGTGAGTGTTGTTGTTTGTGTTTCTTGTTTCTTGATTAGAAACTGGCTTCACTGCACACGGGGCATTCCCATAAGTGCTCCGTCCTCCGTTCCAGCAGCCATCCCAGTGTATGTAGACTCCGAGTCCCGGTCAGGTGTTGATTGTGTGATCTTCGGGACTTTCCAAAAAAATTACTTTTTCTCCCTCACCTCTAGATACTCCCATTTCTAACATTCTCTGTATGTGTACGTTCTCAGCCTCATTGACATCATATTCACCCTGAAATGAATTTATTATTGCCTTCATTAAGTATGTTTGATCTCTTCTTAGCAATGTGTCGTCTATCGCCGCATTGCCTGCCAATAAGTCGGTTCTCTCGTTTCCTGTGACCCCAGCATGACCAGGGCAGTATATCCATGTAATACTCTGGACAATTGAGTTGTTCAATAAGTCCCACCATTCTTTTTTCAGCATGAACTTTTCTATCTTGCACAGCATGCTTCGAGAGTCTGTGAGTATTACCGAGTGTGTTGATGTGTCAGTTATCAACCAGTTATCAATCAGTTATCAACCAATTAAGTGCTGCTGTAGCTCTCCATCCTCATTCTCGATGTGGCAGTGGAATATGCCGAAGACTTCTCAACCAACTTCACGTCGCTTCTGTAGGCAACACAACCCCAACCGCTTTTATTTGTGTTTCTGTTAAGGGAGCCCTCTGTGCATATAATTATCAATACAAGGTAACTGCGTGAAACTTAACAATAATGGTACTTACATATTACACAGGTTTATATAATCGCTTCAATCAGACACGACAAACTATATCTACAACTAGTGGCAAATGATGTGCACACAAGAATGATTCCTGGTCCTGGCGAGCAGGAGCTCGCTTCAATGTCTCTGTACCCCTTTTCCTTTCATTAGAGAGGTGCGCGCCTTTATACCAGTGGACCATGTCCAAGAAGGGCGCGCAACCAAAATAACTGTTAGAGGTCAATTTGTTTGTTTGTTTGTTTGTTCTTATATAGACATTTTGAGAAGAAAGTTATAACATTGATGAGGACGTTAACAATTGGTGCAATACGATGAAACTTAGAGGCCTACATACCCGCAGGATTCTCTCCAGGAATACACATGTCACAGAAAAATCGTTCTCAAATTAATAGATACTACCGTAGTAGCACTGTTATTTCGTTCTATTGGAGAGATTTCGCCCAATGTCACCGAATTATTGTCTATCGCATCCATGGTCACAAGACCCCCAAGGTAAGTAATGAAAGAGTTAAGTGACACTTTGTTTGTTTGTTACTGGATTTGCCTCTCTTGGAAAAGTCACGCTCTTTTCAACCGTGAAATAATTTTCTTTTGTTATATCGGGCCTATCTTGTGGTCGAATGACATGGATGGTGTCCTGTTAGGGACTGGGGGAATGACCTTGGTTCTGTGTTTAAGGACACGCGTTCAGGAAAAAAATATTTAAATAATTTCCTATGTTATTCTAGTAAATGTAACGTAGAATGGGCGTTACTAATTCATAATAGCAAGTTATACAATTCATAATAACAAGTTATACAATTCATAATAACAAGTTATACAATTCATAATAACAAGTTATACAATTCATAATAACAAGTTATACAATTCATAATAACAAGTTATACAATTCATAATTAACAGGTTATACAATAAATCAAAATATTTAAAATTTCACATAATGACCTAATATGTACATACAACATTTACATGATAATTTATAACAATTGGAAAAGTGTGTCAGATAATAATTTATTTAAGGTATACTTTTATTTCAAAGGGAAATAATTCATTGTAAATTGGAATGTAAGAGATCAAATCTCGTTGACATGTCGTATGTTCTTTTTAATAATCACCTCGGTCCACTGTGTCTATATTAGGTCGTATGAAAGTTAAAAGTGAAATTGAAGGTCGAAGTTCACGTAATTCTGTCACAAGACCTTATGGTTTTATTTTGTAAATAATGGTTTACACAAGTTACTTAAACCTGAGAATTTCATTATCTCCCATGTTGCTTTGAGTTGACCCAGTACTAAACACAAACCATTTCGGATTCACGTATGGTCTGCACTGATGCACTCATTCATCTTAAGACAGATTAGAAAAAAAGCCATCGAATATAACAGTCAATTAAATATAACATTTGTAGATAAAGATAATGCGTTCGATAGAGTAGACAGAAACAGACTATGGGCCGGCCATACTTCAAGATTATAGGATCAAAGGACAATTTCTGGACAACATAAGAGCATTGTATCAAAATTGTAGTGGAGCAGTAAGAGCTAATGAAGGGCTAACCGACACCGCTTTTAGGATAAATATAGGAGTACGACAGGGATGTATGTTGTTACCACTACTATTCAACATTTATTTGGACAGAATCACTAACGACGCAAGAAGATATCATTCAAATAAACGATGACATAGCCAAAAACAGCTATGTAAACGAATTAACGAATCACTATTTGCAGACGATCAAAGTTTCATGTATGAGGAGGAAACACAACTACAGAGACAAATAAACACATTAAACAGACATGTAAACACATTAAACTCAGCTTGCGAAAAATACAAGAAAATTAACACATACACGACAGAAAATATGACAATATGACTACCTGGCCCATTGAACATACATATTAAGGTAAACTCCCCCAGACAGGTACTAACCCAAAGGGTCGTGCCTCAGCTAAAAGGCTTTAATCCCCCATTTAACAAACAAACAAGGTACAGGAGTTTAGTGGTTCGAGGTTCTGTCCGTTGATCGTTGTTCCTTATACATGAGCACAGCGCAAGCAAAACCCACATAAGGGTTGCCATGTGCGTTTAGCTCTTCCTTATATCATCTTTGGTTTATGCGACTGGTCACATTTTCCAACACCTGTCCTTAAAGGTACTTGTCGTTGAAGTTGTCACCCTTGTACATCTTCCATTATATCTCATCGGGACTTCTGCCACACCGACTTCCTATGACCATGCCATGGTGGCATGATGACACTAACTAGTCACCCACTACGAAACGACACCCCTTCTCCTTGCACCATCTTACTATTTCACATGCCGTGGTTGTAGTTACGGGTCTGTCTACTTCTACACCTGAAAGTTCTCGAATATTTAGTTTTTAACAAGATCTCAAACTAGATAAAATAAGAAATGAAATTAGGAAAAGAGTTGGTATAATATCATGTATCGAACATATTGGGAGACAGCAAGTAAAATGGTTCGGTCACCTTATGAGAATGAAGCCAAACCAAATACCAATAAGAGCTAATACAAGAATATCCGGGTTTAAAGCCAAAGGTAGACCAAGAAAACGGTGGATAGAAAACATCAAGATAACCTTGAACAAGTATGGACTAAATGCAACCTCGGCGACACATCTGGTCTTGAAACGACAGCTTAAGATACCACCCCTACGCTTAACGGCAAGTGTGAATGCTATCAACAATTATTCACGTGGGGAAAGACAATAGACAAACAAGATCTCAATAAACCAGAATGAGGTGTGTTCGCTGTCACGCACACTGACCATTCAAATGCATTTAGAGCTAGGCAAGGGAGATAAGAGAGACCTTTCAATTGTCATTGGTGAAATTAGGAGACACAATCAAGAAATATTACAGGTAGACATCCTCATCATCAAGTGCCGTCTCTGCAACAAAGGTTGGCTGCAACATGCATCCAACAACTCATGTCTCTTATTTTGGTGGTGCACTCTGCTAGACTGTACCCTGTCCATCTTGTGTTGTTACTCTCCCACTTGTATCTCTGCCTACCTCTTGCTCGCTTCCCTTTGACTCTACCTTCAAGTAAGGTCTTCAATAAGGTTTAATGTATCCAAAATAATTTTTGGTTGCCTACTCTTAGTCTTCGTAATTCTTTCTTCATATAAAGTGTTTTAGTAGCATGCATGGAGCGGATTGATAACATCAGAGACATACAACAACATGGTGAAAATGAATACGTCTTTCATCACTTAATCCTTCTCGAAACTTAATCCTTCTCGAAACTTAATCCTTCTCGAAACTTAATCCTTCTCGAAAGACAAACTCTTAGTTTCCGACTCTCTCGTTTGTTGGAAGTAAGGAATCTGCATTTCTCTTCTCTCTCAAATTCTCATCTCCATCTTTGAATGTCTAATATCCAATTGTCAAAAATGCCTTGCATCCACGTTTTGTCCATCCTAGTTGCACCACTCCTTCGTCTTTCTGTCTTGACACTGATGCGTTTTCTTGTAACCCTGATTCTGTCTGTAGTAGTCTCTCTACTTGATTTATTAGTCTCTCTGTAGTAGCCCCTGTCTGTCTGCTTGATCTATTAGGGAGAAAAGGGTACCACATTGCTCTCGGTGGACCCAGGGTTAGCAGATAACAAGGATTCTAAAAGTACCTTCCTTAGTGCATCCTGGAAATAGCCTAGCAAAAGAAAGACAGCTGCTCTTGTTGTTGCTCTGGCCAACACTATTAGTGTGATGTAATCCAGAGTGTGAAATGAGTTGTGTCACGGTTTACCACTTGTTTGCGATATCTGCACCTTTCGTCCAGGCATCCGACTTCAGCATGATTTCTAAGATCATTTTGACCCTACATGAGATGCACAGACAACAAAACATACCCCTCCCCCTTTCCCAAACCCATTAGTCGCCCATCACTATGAGTATTCAATGTTCCCTTTCGGGTCCCGCTAACACGAAGGCAACATTATGACAAGCTTTATTTAATTTCGTAGAAGATAACTCGCTAGTACAAAAACATTTTATTAGTTGTCTCCCTTTGCTTGGAAACTGAACACTATTTATCGTATATGATTATAACGTTTTTAATTTATTTTTTGTGTGTTAGGGTGGCGTGGATCACCAGAACTTTCTTTTGCACTCAGATGCCTCTAAACTCTATAATGCAATGTTGCGTGAAGATATCTTCTATTCATAGAAGATCTATATGTTGTATGTATGTTACATGATGTCCAATTACACATAAACATACAAACAGTTGATATAACGTTTTCACTTGGAATTATGAGCCATGGGGCTAAAATAGGATATTCTTACTTTTTTGTGACGTGCTACCTGATATGTAGGTTTCGATTATTATTGATCAATCGATCAATCAAGCACCATGCTGAATGGCGTAGGCGATATTGTTTCTCCACGAGTCTCTGTCTCTTGTGTTGTTAATAAGCTTCTCCAGTGCCATAACACTAGTACATCTAGCAACTTCTTTCTTTGTCGTCCCCTGTCTCTTCTACCCTTGATCTTTCCAGTGATTATTAAGTGTTCAAGCTATGTTATTCTCAGCGCATGCCCTAAAACCTTGATGAACATAATGTAAACAAAAATGGACTTCGTCCAAGATTGAAAATAGATGTGCCTTCTAATCAAAATATTATTATTTTTTTTATTATAAGTAATTTTCACCAAAATAAAAATACGACAATTAAAAAGAAAAACCACACCAAACAACATTATCGAACATACAAACTTACTAGAACAAGTCAGCTAGCGTATCCTAAAAACAGCATATATTCTTGAGCATGTGCTGTTTTATTTATTAACACGTGCGGAAATATTTTACAGAATATTATATATAATGTTTAGACATTTTGTGTATAATTGTTTTATTTGAGCAGAAAAATAAGGAGTTGTCTATTTTTTATTGTTACCTTCTGCTTTATTTCAAATTTGGGATTCCGAAAAATTCCAAAAATCGATCAAAATCACAACACTTTGGTATCACATCATCCTCTGAATTACTTCATGGTGATTGTAATACAATCAAACCACATAGAAAAATCATAGTTCTATTCCGTATATCACACTTGGAAGCACTGTGAAATCTTACTTATTAAAATAATCGACTACATGAAGACAATCGATCGTCTGAATATTTCACAAGATCTAGTTATGTAGCTGGAACATCAACATTACTTAATAATCACAATACTACCGCATACAAAACGCAAATAAAAACCATATTTCTTTATGACGGAACGTCTAGTGTTCAAATCTCTTCTTCGACATAACCAGGACTAAATTAACGCAGCCTGGTCCACAAGCGCAGAAGATAAATCTCGAGGGCTTCTGATGCAATTAGTAAAATCAATGAAATAATGTTGTTATACAAGAGTGATAATATTAAAAATACTACTGCCACATATTCAACTTCTTTATTTGTATTATTTTATGTCTTGTTTAAATTTACACTCGAGATATTTAGTCAAACTTCTTTATAATAATAAAATGGTAGTAGGTAGGTAGTTAATGAGCTTGCCTCTATTTTGGAGAGACGTGCCTCTTTCAACCAGCAGACAACAAATTTAAATTAAGTTATATCAGGACACACTACCATAAAATATTAGAGGTAACAAAGACCTCAAGTATTAAATAATAATAAAATGACTAGGGACTAGCTTAGTCGTACTAATCCAAATACTGCACAACACTGTATGAAAATATTGGCTAAAAACGTAGATTTAAAAACCAAAATAACACTATTCAAAACGATTAATATGCCAACGATGTGCTACCAATGCCAAACATGGTCAACGACAGCAGAAGACAAAAGTAAACTTGTGACAGCTGAAATGGCATGCTTACGAAGAATATCTTACGAATATCGCTAAGAGACAAAGTGAGAAATTAGGACATCCGACAAAAACCGGCACCACTCAAATCTTAGAATACATCAAGAGACAACAGATCAAATGGTTAGCACACATCAGCAGACTACCATCAGACAGTATACCACAGCAAGTTATGCTACACAGATACAGCGAAGGCAGACCTAGAGGCCGACCACGAAAACGATGGACCACTGTAATAAAAGAGGCGACAAATTCCACAATATACTCACCACACACGAGGGCCGTCTCCAGAAATCTCTTCTATCCCTGACGCAGAAAGGCAACAAAGGGTTTCAGCGAATAGATAGAGATAGACTGTATAAAAACATTTGGTTATATAAATGTTGCCCACTTGTGATCCCACACCAACATGACTGCATAACTTTACATATAAGTAGGAAGCCAGAGGACAATTTTTTTTAAGTACGGAAGAACGCGTGTTCAATAGTTGCTAGGCGATTTGGTGCCGTTGAACGGACTGGTTCAATTCCCGTTAGTCTCAAGAATTTTTTTTTTTAAATTGTCCTCTGGCTTTCTACTTATATTTACTTGTATAAACAATTATTCGAAGCAAAATTGTATTGTCTATATATGTTATCCATGTTTACAAGAAGACCTATCGGCCCTTGTATAACTAATACGGATATTATGTTATATGTTTGTTGTTACTGAGGATATTTCAAACCTGTACGGGATGTTTGTTATTGTTGTAATAGTCCTTGTCTCGATCGGTCCGTTCTGGTGACTTTGTGTGCATGATTTGAAAGGCGTAATGAAATCGCATCTTTTTTTGGAGATGCGGTTAGTCAAGTACGGAAGAACGCGTGTTCAATAGTTGCTAGGCGATTTGGTGCCGTTGAACAGACTGGTTCAATTCCCGTTAGTCTCAAGAATGCTTAACTTTAATAAGGCTAACAAGTATTCCACATATAAAATGGTAAAATGGGTTACGGGTTGAGAATCGCTGGCTTAGACAAATAGTTAATAACAGGCCGTGAAGTTGTGCAGGTTATAAATTTACAGTTGGTTAACTCCCTTTACGTTATCGTATAACCTCTGGTTTCTGCAGAGTTGTCTGAGCATTCTGTCATTAACTGCACTGTTATCGCTATCGCAGGTTATGTGAGCATAAAAATTAAAGAGTGCTTTGTGGTGTGCACATATCTGATCGGATTCACGAAGATTTGAGGTGGAGAGAGAAACAGCGTGGAAAATAGACATAGGGGAAGATTAGGGATAAGAGGAGAAAGTGAGAGAAAATTGTGAAGACAATATTTGTTTAAGTGGTTAGAGAGCTAGCAGGCTTGTGGAAATGTGTTTGAATCCGGTTGGTGTCAATCCAGCTGTGTTAGGGGCGTAGATACGCCTTCAATTTAAAAAAAGGGGGGGGGTGTTTAACCTAACAACAGGTTATACGCCCAATTGCATCCTATTCAGAAAGGTTAAATGAGATTTTAATGAGGATGCTTCCGGCGATCATTTTTCAATCTTTTAAGAATCGTTAAAATTCGGGGGGGGGGGGGGGGGGTATAACAGCCGAAACCATCTCCCCCTTATATACGGGTTTGCTTGTACTTGAGTCTACGCCATTGTTAGATCTAGGAAGAGCTCACAATGTAGTTCAACATTTAAAGGTGATGATGATGATGATGATGATGATGATTCAGTTCCTGTCGCTGTTTGCAGGCAGCTCATGACAGCCCATAGTCTTTCTGGTGAATACTCAGGTTCTCCTCAGCTGTGGTGCAGTAGTGTAGAGTTTGTTGTGTATAGTTGGATCTGGTGGTGGTAGTTTTTGTCGAATGTATGTTAGTTTTAGGCAGTGCAGTAGTAGGTGTTCGACAGTCTCCTCTTGTGATTTACAGTGTCTTCAATTTGGTTCGTGTAATGAATTTATTTTGTTCAGGTGTTTATTAACGAGGGTGTTGCCTGTTATTAGTTGGAATGTAGGACTGGTTTGCTCTCTGGAGGTGTTTTAGAGAGTCCATTGGGTTGGGTTTCTGTTGGTGTTTCAGTAAGCTCCCAGTCCTTGAGCTGGCCCACTGTCGTAGCCATTCTTGTCTGTAGTTGTTTTTTAGGGTTTGTTTGCATGCTTGTAGGGAAATTTTTGGCGAGAACTCTGGGGGGATAGTTTATCAGCCGTTTCATTTCCAGGGACTCCGGCATGACCAGGTATCCATTGGGGTATGACTTCTGCGCCGTATGATGTGGATAGATGTACTTTTTGTCTGTTGATGTTTCTTTTTGTCCTCCAGAGTCCAGAGTGCTAATTTTGAGTCTCAGAAGGTGACAATGTCTTCAGGTGAAGTAGTTCCATACATTTCAAGGTAGCTATGAAGCAGTAATATATGGTCTAGCTAATTTGTTCTATGTTTGTTTGTTTTGATTTCACAGAAGTATGGACAGTAGAACTATTGTATTATTTTGTGAAATTTATTTTGTGGGGAGGGGATTTTCCTCAAAAAAATTTCATATCTAGACAATGCTGTTTTGTGATTTATATTGCACATATTACATTTAGAATTTTCTGTACTGAACATTTTTCGAAGTCTTGCTCACAAAGTTAATTTTTCGATGATCTCTAGGGATTATCGCTTGAAGCTTCGGAGTTACGTGGTGTCAGTAGTACTCTACATGTGACGTTTCGCTACTTAGCAAGAGACGGAGTACATATGAGTACAGCCGAGCACACTGTAGTCATTCCTCTATATTTTTCAACTTTTTGAAAACTGCATTTTTGGGGGGAAAATTTGGATTTCCTCTACTTTCGAACAGACTTGGAAGTGATGAATCATATTTCGAAAGCCACACGGGGAGGAGAGTAGACCTTTCATCTTGGTACTTTCGACTTAACAAGGTAGGAAAAGATAACATCTTTTCGTTCTCAAACTCCCGAGAGATGCTCATTGTAACAGAACAATGTTCGTAATAGAATTCCAGCAGGATCGTGTCCAGAGAACGGGCGTGCGTTGTCTCGCAATGTTCTTTGTACGATTATCCTGATACATCAGGCTCTGACAGTGGCGTGTTTGTGCATCTCGTGTCTGCTCAATTCAATTGAAACGTGAACATCCGTAGCGAAATCACCAAGCTGTACGTCTCAATCTGTTTGGCAACATCCTAACATTTTTTGTTTGCCAACATTTTTGGCTGACAAATTCTACTTGTGACCACAGTCAATATTGCATATCTTTATGTTGTTTTCTGGGTCACTATCAACTTCCCATTATGTATAACAAAGACATTTTTTGTCACTACTGACTTGCCCATTATGAAATACAATGGAATATTTCTTGTTGTCTGGGTCACTATCGACCGTTCATTATGTAAAACAAAGATTTTTTCACAAAGACTACAAAACGAATAGTTAATAACGCAATAAATATCTAAATAAATGCTGGCATCATTAACGTTAATTTAAGCTTACCACATGGATAATCACACCCACAAGTTGAGAACCGCTCTGTTATGTGACTGTATAGGTCAATCTAGTGCTAGAAGGAAACCTCAGAAACTGGATTTCAATACACAGATATCATTGTATGCACTCAGTGTTCTGTTTCTTTGAGGATGGGAGTGCCCAAGATCACATGGCAAAATTTTGTTTAGCTGCTGATTACATCAATCCGATTTAAAAACTCGAAGAACAACGACAAAATAATGCCCCCCAGGATCGCCTCCACTTGGAGAAACATTCTAATAACATATCAACACAAAATTGTAAATTGTATTATTACGCTCTCTGTCGTTTTAACAACATCAGTTTCTGGTTGAACTATCTCTGGTATGTACAGCAACAAATCGTTATTTTACCTACTCGCTTCTAGATACTGTTCCATCAGAAGTCGCGGTATTGTAGTGTTAAGTCACTCACCCGCCGATAAGCAGACCAGAGTTTCTAATTTCTTCGCAATTTTAAGTTTGAAATAAAAATGATCCCCATGGTTAACCCATTAGCCTCAAGCAGGTTATGCAATATGGATTTTCATGCGCTTTTTGCATGACACATCTGGCTTCAGCGTGGCATTCCCATCACTTTGACCCTATATTGGATGGGACAATCAACTCCACTCCAAAACCTCCTTTGTCAATTTTTAGGACAAGCATGAAGGGTAAACAGTGTTGCTATTCTTTGCTTCTTTGCTGTTTTGGATAAGCTATTGACTAGGCAGCTGAGCCGTTTCTCTGGACAGTGCATGCCTTCATTCTGTATGTTTTTGATTATTGTTACACTTTACATTGACTACTATTTACATACTTGATGTAGTATTGATTATTTTTGGCATTCGATTCCAAGTATATAAATATTGCTCAATAACAAAAATAGGAAAAATCAAGAAAATAAACGAATGAGGCCTTATTAGTTCTGTAAGAAAGTCTGTACTGTCTAGAGCCACGGCTGAGAACTCGTGGGAAAGCCATCTGCTGTGAAGCTGGTTCATAATTCAGTTTAACTTAACTCACATTTTCTCTACCATTGTTATTTCTAAATGATATCACAGTACTTTCGTGTGAATCGTATTTCTATTTGACAGCCAAACCCCATGACACATCATCTACGTAGTGCTTTCGTGGTACACCGAGATGACGCTTTAGGAATCGTGCACGCCGTTGTCGAATCTGAACATAGAATGAGCATTGATTGCAGAGATAGCCAGTAATTTAGATCTTTACCTCTCAGATAACATATCCAGAGAAACTGGTCGCAGATCTGTGTGTCTGTGTGTCTGCCTACCTGTCTATCTGTTTATCCATCCATCCATCCACCCACCCATCCATCCATTCATTCTCCCATCCATCCATCCATCCATCCATACATCCATCCATCCATTCATTCACCCATCCATTGATCTATCTATCGTTCTTTATGCTGTCGATCTATCTTCCCGTATACATGTTTAAATACCTGATTACTCAGATAACTACATTCCCGTCTGCCTGATTTTATGCCTACCTGTTTATCTAGCTACATAACTACATACATATCTGTCGGCATAACTACGTACCTACTTGAGCACCTACCTAACTACCTACCTGCCTATCCACATATTTTTCAACTTATCTAATAACCTACCTACCTACATAACCAATTCCCGTCATCTGTAAGAACTACCTACATAACCGTAGTATTCATTTACCTACATAACCACCTACCTAACTACCTACCTATCCGTCTGCCTACCTACCTATCTTTCTCTCTATAGTTTGTATGTATGCCTTGTTCTCATATTGTTCGCGGTAATATATGGGGGTCCCAGCCTATGGCCACAACCAACATAAAATTGTTTTTCAGCTGGCGGCTGTTTATGCTGAATTGTTTATCAGATGGTTGGGTTCTGGCGTGCCATATTCGCAGCTTTCAATCCAACATGTGTGGTACAGCCGATACCACACCCTACAATTAATTGTGGATGAAACTGCCACACTCGTTTTTTGCTGAGCATTTGTGAAGGGTTTAATGTTCCATTCTCATGCAGACGACCAGAAATTGTGTCCATTTTGGCGTTGACTGCGTGAGGATGTAGTAAATGTCATGTACAGGGAGTCGTTCTAGAAGGAAGAACAGAGATCTGCCGAGTTTGATGTGGTCGTTTCAAAAGCCATATTCGTCGTTTGAAAAGCCATATTCGTCGTTTGAAAAGCCATATTCGACGTTTGAAAAAGAACGAGGAACTGTTTATATCTATACGTTTCTCAACTTTTTTTTTTAGAATATTGCTATCATTCTGTGAGGGTAACTAAGTCCAGACTCTCTAGAGCCGAGGCATATCGTTGCAACAGATAAACACTGAATTGTGTATTTCGTTATATCAAGGTATTCTCAGTTGAAATATTTAAAGAAATACCTAATGGTCTTAAGAGTGGACATATGCAAAACATAGAAAAGGTTTCAACCATTTTTCCATAAAAAGTAGAGGCCTCTCGATGGATAAATTACATGTTATTTGTGACTAGATTTATCCACACAAGATTTATCTACACTAGATTTATCTATACAAGATTTATCAACACTATATTTATCTACACAAGAGTTATCTGACACGTTATTTGTGGTTTGATTTATCTACACAAGTGTTATCTGACACGTTATTTGTGGTTAGATTTATCTACACAAGTGTTATCTACACAACAGTTATCTACACAAGATTTACGTACACTAGATTATCTACAATAGATTATCTACATCGGATTTTATCTACACATGATATATCTACACTAGATTATCTACACAAGATGTATTTACACAAGATTTATCTACACTAGTTTATCTACACACGGTTTATCTACACAAGGTTTATCTACACTAGATTTATCTACACATGGTTTATCTACACAAGATTTATCTACATTAATTTATCTACACTAGATTTATCTACACAAGATTTATCTACACTAGATTTATCTACACAAGATTTATCTACACAAGATTTATCTACATTAGATTTATCTACACAAGATTTATCTACACTAGATTTATCTACACTAGATTTATCTACACAAGATTTATCTACATTAGATTTATCTACACAAGATTTATCTACACAAGATTTATCTACACAAGATTTATCTACATTAGATTTATCTACACAAGATTTATCTACACAAGATTTATCTACACTAGATTTATCTACACTATATTTATCTACACTAGATTTATCCACACAAGATTTATCTACACTAGATTTATCTACACAAGGTTTATTTACACAATATTTATCTACACAAGGTTCTTCTGACACGCTTGAAGCGGAATCGTAGTTTTAAATTAGCAGTGAAAGAGAACATTACAAGTTCATGTCTCATTTCTGACATGCTTATCCTAACTCTAACTCTGAATTACTATACTTTAGTTTCTGACATGCTTATCCTAACTCTAACTCTGAATTACTATACTTTAGTTTCTGACATGCTTATCCTAACTCTAACTCTGAATTACTATACTTTAGTTTCTGACATGCTTATCCTAACTCTAACTCTGAATTACTATACTTTAGTTTCTGACATGCTTATCCTAACCCTAACTCTGAATTACTATACTTTAGTTTCTGACATGCTTATCCTAACCCTAACTCTGAATTACTATACTTTAGTTTCTGACATGCTTATCCTAACCCTAACTCTGAATTACTATACTTTAGTTTCTGACATGCTTATCCTAACCTTAACTCTGAATTACTATACTTTAGTTTCTGACATGCTTATCCCAATCCTAGCTCTGAATTACAATACTTTAGTTTCTGACATGTTTGAATTCACAGAATGGCGCACATCTTGGAAAACAGACATGGCACACGTATATTATAAAATATCTAGTTCCATCATCTATGAAAGCCTCACGATGCGATCTAAACTAAGAGAAATCTACAGAAATCATTTACGGAACACCAGTTGGTCACTATCTATGTATACGAACCTTTTCTAGAATCAAATAAAATATTTTCCACTTAGGGTAGAGTTCTTTCAACCAACGAACATGAGCCCAGTTCAGTAATATTAGTGCGTATACATGACTGTCTACAGTAAAAAAGTAACCTACTAGGTAATTGAAAATCCAGCTTTCTCAATGACTCATTTCCTTATTGTCTTGTTTTCATTTGATGTGACTAGCATTGTAATCAAATTGACCAATGAAAATCATGAAACTTTATTTTCTTACAGCAGATCTTCACAATGCTATTTTCTTATAGTTGATCTTCATCCAATATATTATCCTTTTTTATATATTATATTTTCCAAAATTAACTTCATCATATCGTCTTAAAGTTGATCTTTATTTTCTTAAAGTTGATCTTTATTCATTATTCTTTCTTAAAATTGATCTTCATGTTTTCTTAAAGTTGATTTTTATTCATTATATTTTTGTAAATTTGATCTTCATGTTTTCTTAAAATTGATCTTTATTCATTATATCTTCTTAAAGTTGATCTTTATTCATTATATTTTCTTAAAGTTGATCTTTATTCATTATATTTTCTTAAATTTGATCTTCATGTTTTCTTGTAGTTGATCTTTATCCATTATATTTTCTTAAAGTTGATCTTTATTCATTATATCTTCTTAAATTTGAGCTTCATGTTTTCTTGAAGTTGATCTCTATTCATTATGATTTCCTAAAGTTGATCTTTATTGATTATGGTTTCTTAAAGTTGATCTTTATTGATTATGGTTTCTTAAAGTTGATCTTTATTGATTATGGTTTCTTAAAGTTGATCTTTATTGATTATGGTTTCTTAAAGTTGATTGTATAGGCAAATAGTGAGCATCTTAGATGCACCCTCCCCCATTCTACCGACTTAGCCACTGCCTGCTATCTAATGGCGGCGGTACGGCGGGGAGATTGCTGTCGATAATTTCAATCCTTCCTGTCTCGACTTGAGCAAATGTCAAAGTTTTGTTATTAATACTCGTTGTTGAGTTGTGGCAGCTCGACATCCTTGTGTTCTATTGCTGTCCGGGTTAACTGGCACCGTGAGACCACCTCTCACAGATGCACTCAACAACACCACTCGGAAACGTAACCAAGGGGCTGCGGTATTTATCGTAAATTGACTTTGAAGTTTTCACAGATTTTTTAGTCAAGAATGAGCAATTCATCATCTACAGTTTATAGTAAAATATTTTTCTGTATTGATAGATATTTTCGTTCAATTCATTCATTCATACATTAAATTTATTCTCTCAGTGTTCCTCTGTTTTCGAGTTCCCAATCACTCTACGCCACACAGGCTGGACCACTCCGACTTCGGTGGGCTAGGACTGCTTTCTGCTTGAAAATAATGTTCGTTTATTATATAATGTGTAGAAAGGGAATGATCAAACTTGAAATATATAACTATATAAAACTATATAAAACTATATATACCAACTATATAAAACTATATATAACTATATAACTATATAAAACTATATAACTATATAACTATATAAAACTATATAACTATATAACTATATAAAACTATATATACCAACTATATAAAACTATATATACCAACTATATAAAACTAAATTCTAAGATGAATTGCTTGTTCTATTGGTACTTGAAATTCTACTGAATTGCTTGTTTTAGGAGTTGCGAAACAGGTCAATTACTTGAAAACTGGGTAGAATTAAAATTGAGTTGCAAATCGATATACAATGAAACAGATTTTGTAGTTCTGTCATTGAAAATATTGTCCAGTAATAATCTTCTATAACTTCTCCTTCTCTGTTGTTATAGATTTATGTTATGTTAGTTGCATGCGTGCTTACAAATATGTTATACGAGTTGTGTGCGCATTAATCTCTGTTACTTTCACGTAGATCGAACTTTATCTTAATGCGCTCGCTTACAAACTCTGATACCAGACTGGAGTCTGGTGATCGCAATGCGCTATGTTGTGGTTAACAGTTTGACTGCGATATCTACGTTTTTCGAATAGTCACATCTTATTTAAAAAATGATAATTGGAGCACATTGGCCTAGGAATAGTGATCATCTCACACTCAACCCTTCGTAATCGCCTCTTACACACGCTAGAAATGTACGCATTCTATCACACACACAACGTAATCGCCTCTTACACATGTTAAAAATATATGTACTATATCACACACGCAACGATTCGTATATTTAGAAATAAAATATTGTAGTTGCTGAAAAAGTATTACTTGGACAGGGAGATAACATTGGGGGAAGGGGGGGGTTTGGATCGGAGGAAAACGGGGGGGGGGGGGGGATTGAAGGGAGGGACAAAAAGCTTCATTGTTTGCGAGACATGTCATTTTCAGCCAAGGATGTCTTATAATATTCTTCCTACGTGGATGTAAATTTAATTGCACTGTGAATGATTAATACATGCTTAAAAGGGAGTAGAGGACTGACTTAATTGTTCTCGGGTTACCACATATGCACCCCGTCCCTCTCAACGTTGCGACACATTTTCAGTCGAGATAATACTTCAAACATATAACTTCCTAGCATCAGGCAATAATTTCTTAAAGTTTATATAATATATAAAGACAGGGTGAGGAATGAGGACATCCGACAAAAAACCGGCACCACCTCAATCTTAGAATACATCAAGAGACAACAGATCAAATGGTCTGCACACATCAACACTACCATCGACTACCATCAAACAGCATACCACATCAAGCTTTGCTACACAGATACAGCGAAGGCAGACCTAGAGGCCGACCACGAAAACGATGGACCACTAAAATAAAAGAGGCGACAAATTCCACAATATATAAGAGCACATACAAAGGACGTCTCCAGAAAACTCTTCAACCACTGACGTCGAAAGGCAACAAAGGGTTTCAGCGAATAGATAGAGGCAATAATTCCTTCAGATCTCTGAAGAAAACTCTTTAGAAACAAAACTTTGCAAGTGGAATTCGAATCCAGCACTCCTCTAGCACAAACTGTGAACTATTTAGCCACTACTCCATTGGAATGGCTGCCGGCACCTGTGATAATTTCAACTTTTGTAAGGAAACTCTATGGCTCAGAAACATGGACAATGAATAAACAACTATAAGATAGAATTGATACATTTGAGAGGTGGATACAGGGCCGGTCTTAGGCCATTGCAACCTATGCGGCCGCAGTGCGCCCCGCACTTTCATAGTCCCATATATTCATATTATAATTTATTTTATTATCCTCTTCCCTACCCGGACTGGGCCCGGCGTAATCCGTTTCGCATAGGTCCCTGCAATTGTTAGGGGCAGCCCTGAGTGGATATATAGAAGAATAGGGAGAACTTATGGAAAGAGAAAGAAAAAAGAAACAGAGAGGTTCTAACAACACTTTGTAAGAAGAAAAAAATTATTAGAGGAAATAAAGATCAAACAAATACAACATTTTGGACATATTACAAGATCTTGTTGAGAGCTTACTTCTTCTTCTTCTTCTTCTGCGTTCATTCTCAAACTCCTGCAGATTAGCAGGATGTAGTCCGGAGAACGGAATGCGTTGTGTCATGGTTTACAGCATTTCTGCGATATCTGCGCCTTTCGGCCTGACACATCCGACTTCAGCATGGCTTTGGGTCACTGACCCTATATGGGATGGGACAGCCAACTCCATCCCATAACCTCCTTAGTCGCCTTTTACGACATGCGCGGAAGGTAAACAGTGTTGCTATTCTTTGCTCCCCCTTCGGGCCCCGGCAACACGGGCGGGACCTTACTTGAGGGTAAAGTCGAGCGGAGGCGGGCAAGAGGGAAGCAGGGATACAAGTGGGGGAGTAGCATCACGAGATGGACATGTTACAGTCTCGCACATTGCACCACTAAGACAAAAGACAGGGGATGTTGAAGATCTGTTGCATCCAACCTTCGTTGCGGAGACGGGACTTTATGAGGGTGTTGAAGAAAAGTCAGTTTCTCAATGTAACCAGTTTTAGCCATATAAAGGCAGTAATCATGCCCAATTTAGTGACAGAGAGGTTAGTGAGACAAGACTCATAAGTTAAACTCGACTCGATGTGGCTCGAGTTTCGAAGCGCAGAGCAGAACTACCTTCAATATTGTAACGGCAATACGCTTGAACACATAAGTATTGCTTAAATTTAAACAATAGTTGAAAGTAAACGTGTATTAAAATGAATGATTGCTGAATTATTGATATTGTAATAGGAAAAGAGGTTAGAAAGCTAGTCTCGCACGAGTGAGGTCTAGAGTTCGGTCCCCGGTAAGGACTGGGTTTTTTTTTCTGTCAGAGGGTAAATTAAAAAACTCACCCTGTGCATGACGTGGCGACGGCAAGAGCATGCGGACTTTATCACACAGCTATTCAATCCCCTCCCTGCAACGCCTGAACTGGTAAAATGCTGGATTGACAGTAATAAGAAAATAGCAAGGAAAACCATCAGACTTTATTGATATTGTAATAAGAAAATATCTGGTAAAACCATCAGACTTTATTGATATTGTAATAAGAAAATATCTGGTAAAACCATCAGAAATTATGATCTCGTATAAGATAGTACGTGAATGCCAAAAACAGAAGAGAAGAAAACAAACGTATACCGGTCATAAATGTTGTAAGAGGCGAGTAAGGAGGATTATAGATGTCCGATTGGTTCTCACATTGCACAGAACAGTGGATCCAAACGTTTCCTGCATCTTTTGCACTATGCAAAGATCCTAAAAAGTTCCATCCCAACTTTTAAGTATTGTTTGTGCTAAAAACAGTTCTCATAAGGGAATACTTCTATTTCGTTTTACCGAAAAACAATCGTGCCTTCTATGCACTAAATTCGCATATCTCTCCGCGCCAACTTCATATCACATCAAGTTGCCTAGGAGGACATGCCCCAAAGTTTGAGACCCCTTCAATAGAGAATCAAAGTGACCCGGAAACTATGCTGAAGTAGGGTGTGCTAGGGGAGGGATGAACGGCACAGATATGGTAACCTTGCTGTGAACTATGACTAAATACATTCTATTATTCGAACAACAACCTATAAATCTAAATGAGAGCAGAAACAGAAACCTAACAAAACCTAGCTTCACGTGACAATGTCTTAACAAAAAACACCAAGATATTAACACAGAACCATTTGTCAGAACGCTCGCCTTGGTACGAGACAAGCTATGTCAGAGATTCATTGCATCCTCCTGAGCTCCACCTTTGCAGGATGCAGGGCGAGAATCATTATGTCACCTGTAGCTCCACCTTGGCACAATGCAGAGCATGCTAGAAAATCATTACATCCACTGAAGCTCCACCTTGGCACGATGCAGGGCATGCTAAAGAATCATTACATACCCTGAAGCTCCACCTTGGCATGATGCAGGGATTGCTAAAGAATCATTACATCCCCTGAAGCTCCACCTTGGCACGATGCAGGGCATGCTAAAGAATCATTACATCCCCTGAAGCTCCACCTTGGCACGATGCAGGGCATGCTAAAGAATCATTACATCCCCTGAAGCTCCACCTTGGCACTATGCAGGGCATGCTAAAGAATCATTACATCCCCTGAAGCTCCACCTTGGCACAATGCAGGGCATGCTAAAGAATCATTACATCCCCTGAAGCTCCACCTTGGCACAATGCAGGGCATGCTAAAGAATCATTACATCCCCTGAAGCTCCACCTTGGCACTATGCAGGGCATGCTAAAGAATCATTACATCCCCTGAAGCTCCACCTTGGCACAATGCAGGGCATGCTAAAGAATCATTACATCCCCTGAAGCTCCACCTTGGCACAATGCAGGCATGCTAAAGAATCATTACATCCCCTGAAGCTCCACCTTGGCACAATGCAGGGCATGCTAAAGAATCATTACATCCCCTGAAGCTCCACCTTGGCACAATGCAGGGCATGCTAAAGAATCATTACATCCCCTGAAGCTCCACCTTGGCACTATGCAGGGCATGCTAAAGAATCATTACATCCCCTGAAGCTCCACCTTGGCACAATGCAGGGCATGCTAAAGAATCATTACATCCCCTGAAGCTCCACCTTGGCACTATGCAGGGCATGCTAAAGAATCATTACATCCCCTGAAGCTCCACCTTGGCACTATGCAGGGCATGCTAAAGAATCATTACATCCCCTGAAGCTCCACCTTGGCACAATGCAGGGCATGCTAAAGAATCATTACATCCCCTGAAGCTCCACCTTGGCACTATGCAGGGCATGCTAAAGAATCATTACATCCCCTGAAGCTCCACCTTGGCACTATGCAGGGCATGCTAAAGAATCATTACATCCCCTGAAGCTCCACCTTGGCACAATGCAGGGCATGCTAAAGAATCATTACATCCCCTGAAGCTCCACCTTGGCACAATGCAGGGCATGCTAAAGAATCATTACATCCCCTGAAGCTCCACCTTGGCACTATGCAGGGCGAGAATCATTATGTCACCTGTAGCTCCACCTTGGCACTATGCAGGGCATGCTAAAGAATCATTACATCCCCTGAAGCTCCACCTTGGCACTATGCAGGGCATGCTAATGAATCATTACATCCCCTGAAGCTCCACCTTGGCACAATGCAGGGCATGCTAAAGAATCATTACATCCCCTGAAGCTCCACCTTGGCACAATGCAGGGCATGCTAAAGAATCATTACATCCCCTGAAGCTCCACCTTGGCACAATGCAGTGCATGCTAAAGAATCATTACATCCCCTGAAGCTCCACCTTGGCACTATGCAGGGCATGCTAAAGAATCATTACATCCCCTGAAGCTCCACCTTGGCACAATGCAGGGCATGCTAAAGAATCATTACATCCCCTGAAGCTCCACCTTGGCACTATGCAGGGCATGCTAAAGAATCATTACATCCCCTGAAGCTCCACCTTGGCACTATGCAGGGCATGCTAAAGAATCATTACATCCCCTGAAGCTCCACCTTGGCACAATGCAGGGCATGCTAAAGAATCATTACATCCCCTGAAGCTCCACCTTGGCACAATGCAGGGCATGCTAAAGAATCATTACATCCCCTGAAGCTCCACCTTGGCACTATGCAGGGCATGCTAAAGAATCATTACATCCCCTGAAGCTCCACCTTGGCACAATGCAGGGCATGCTAAAGAATCATTACATCCCCTGAAGCTCCACCTTGGCACTATGCAGGGCATGCTAAAGAATCATTACATCCCCTGAAGCTCCACCTTGGCACTATGCAGGGCATGCTAAAGAATCATTACATCCCCTGAAGCTCCACATTGGCACAATGCAGGGCATGCTAAAGAATCATTACATCCCCTGAAGCTCCACCTTGGCACAATGCAGGGCATGCTAAAGAATCATTACATCCCCTGAAGCTCCACCTTGGCACTATGCAGGGCGAGAATCATTATGTCACCTGTAGCTCCACCTTGGCACTATGCAGGGCATGCTAAAGAATCATTACATCCCCTGAAGCTCCACCTTGGCACTATGCAGGGCATGCTAAAGAATCATTACATCCCCTGAAGCTCCACCTTGGCACAATGCAGGGCATGCTAAAGAATCATTACATCCCCTGAAGCTCCACCTTGGCACAATGCAGGGCATGCTAAAGAATCATTACATCCCCTGAAGCTCCACCTTGGCACAATGCAGTGCATGCTAAAGAATCATTACATCCCCTGAAGCTCCACCTTGGCACTATGCAGGGCATGCTAAAGAATCATTACATCCCCTGAAGCTCCACCTTGGCACAATGCAGGGCATGCTAAAGAATCATTACATCCCCTGAAGCTCCACCTTGGCACTATGCAGGGCATGCTAAAGAATCATTACATCCCCTGAAGCTCCACCTTGGCACTATGCAGGGCATGCTAAAGAATCATTACATCCCCTGAAGCTCCACCTTGGCACAATGCAGGGCATGCTAAAGAATCATTACATCCCCTGAAGCTCCACCTTGGCACAATGCAGGGCATGCTAAAGAATCATTACATCCCCTGAAGCTCCACCTTGGCACTATGCAGGGCATGCTAAAGAATCATTACATCCCCTGAAGCTCCACCTTGGATATGGGGACAGCACAGCACCTGTTCACGGTCATACCAACTAAAGATATTCAAGATCCAATAACAAAAAACAAAAAGAAATAAAGAAAACTCAACTTCACGTGACATTACATTTAAACAGAAACGTTAAGAACAATAACAATTCGATAGATTTCACATGCCATAGAAACCTTGACTGTCTGCCTCTAATATTTGATATGATTGATCTTTTTACGCCAGCATCAATGAGAACCTCTAAATTAGTTTTCTTGGCTGTGCATGGTATTTTCATCATATATACTCCAGATCATATTATGCAGATATATCCACTTGAGGATTAATTCCCCCCCCCCCCAAGACACAGAGCTGAAGATGAAGCTGTGGGCAGCCGTGAGGATCTCCTGCTGTTGAATGAATCCATAGAGGCACTCCCAGTATAGACGTCTCAGCATAGGAAACTGATCGCAGAAGAAGAAGAAGATGTAGAGACGGCACATATTTCGCGTCATATCAACAAACGATATTCTAGTTAGATCGTTATGACCCACGCTGAGATTTGAACATCCTCCTTACATGTCCAGGCAGACAATCCTGCTTATCTATGCCACCCACAGGTTGCAGTGTTTATTGTATTAAGCTGAAGTTGAGTGACTTATCGTTACCATCTAAGTTGTCTTTATAAGACCGTGTTTTTGTTGCTTGTTGACAGGTAAGAGAGGTGATAATGTCACCTATCACTACTCTAAGTACACACCTCGTTATCTTTCTATCTCTGCTCTATTTTCGTCTCACCTTGCTCTGTCTCTTCTTAGTCATGTTCCTTTTACCCGTCTTAGTCATGTTCCTTTTACTCTACTTAGTCATGTTCCTTTTACTCTACTTAGTCATGTTCCTTTTACTCTACTTAGTCATGTTCCTTTTACTCTACTTAGTCATGTTCCTTTTATTCTACTTAGTCATGTTCCTTTTAATCTACTTAGTCATGCTCCTTTTACTCTTCTTAGTTATGTTCATTTTACTCTACTTATTCATGTTCCTTTTATTCATCTTAGTCATGTTCCTTTTACTCTACTTATTCATGTTCCTTTTATTCTACTTAGTCATTCTTCTCGTACTAAACTGACTCATACTTCTCACACTCTACTTATTCATGATTCTCTTATTCTACTTAGTTATGTTCTGTTACTCTACTTATTCATGATCCTTTTACTCTACTTATTCATGATCCTTTTACTCTGCTTAGTCCTGTTCCTTTTACTCTACTTATTCATGTTCCTTTTATTCTACTTAGTCATTCTTCTCGTACTAAACTAACTCATACTTCTCACACTCTACTTATTCATGATTCTCTTATTCTACTTATTCATACTTCTCTGATTCTATTTAGTCATCTTTATCTTACTCTTCTTAGTCATGTTTATCTTACTCTACGAAGTCATTTTAGTCTTGCACTACTTAGTTATGATTATCTGACTCAGTCATATTTCTCTTGCTCTCCTTAGTCATGTTTATCTTACTCAGTTTAGTCGTATTTCTGGTACTCTACTTAATCACGTTTATCTTAATACATTTAGTCATGTTTCTCTTACTGTACTTATTCATTTGTTTGTATTACTCTAATTGGTCATGCTTCTCTTATTCTACTTTGCCATTTCTCTCTTACTGTACTTAGTCGTTTTTCTCTTGTTCAACTTGGCTATGTTTCTCTTACCCTACTGAGTCATATTTCTCTTACTCTGCTTAGTCTCGTTTCTCCAGCTGTACTTAGTCACTCTTCTCTGACTCTACTTAGTCATGTTTCTTTTTCTCTACGTAATCATGTTTCTCATACTGTATTTGGTCATGCTTCTCGTACTCTCCTTAGTCAAGTCCTGATACACTCAATTTCAGCATGGGACAGCCAACACCACTCTCAAAGCTTCCTTAATCGCTTTTTATCACATGCATGGCATGTCACATCTTAGAATGCCATGGGAATGTCTGGATGCTGCTTCATTCAGTCCTCTAATTAACTAAACATACATACGGTGCTCCGAAACTGGACATCGTTGTCCTCTCACTTAAGTTCAGGATAATCTCTTTCCATTGCTTTAATTGACCAAGACACGGAAAGTCTCCGTATGTACACATCTGCTGTGTAGTTCATGTTGTGCCCGACATCTTAGGTTGCTGAAAAAGTAGACACCAGTCTCCTAGATGTGATGATAGGCAGTGCCAGGTCACATGTCTTCCCAACGCAGACACTTCCCTTCCTACCGAGATCTCTGCTTCTGTTATTGTTTTTACGTTTCTATATAAAAACATGTTACTGACACCCCGATGCTAGCGATAGGTCGGGTTGCCTTCCCGGCGTGCCTCGCTCGTCCGCCATGTTCTTATCTGAACGCCCGTCACTTCCTTCCCTGCCGTGACCCGAAGTGCGCGCACATAGATATCGAAATTGGACGATTAGCAGGGGCGATTACACTTCGATAAGGCCCACCATCCGTCACTTGATAGTTCAACATTTCGGGAGCTCTGGAAAGAGGCACTACTTAATGACTGAACATTTAGGGCAGGGAGATCTCGGCTGGCAGACTTGGCGACTGACGATATGGGTGTATAGTGCTGTCTTCGGCTAATCTTCAGTAGAGTAGGAGCAGGCAACTTTTGTCTTACTTCCGGATGTCGATTCAGACTGATGCTATCGTGACTTGTTCTTGCTCCTTTTGTCGGGTTTACCTTCTCACATATCATCCTGGCAAAGGACGTCAGCACTCCACGACATCAACGTTCTCCATATCTTCTATTCTATTTATTTATTCCTTCTGTCTGTCATTCATTCTTCTATTTCTTCAAATATTTTATTACAAGTTTATTACGCTCTTTGTCATTTTCTCTACCTACTTTTTTTCTGGGTCTTTTTTTCATATTCTGTATACCTTGCGTAATCAACGTTTCCATTATTTTCTGTTCCACATAAAAACCCAAAATATAGTCCATTCTGTTTATTTTCGGTTATACTGCTATGCTTTTGATTTTATTTGAATCTTTACTTCAATCTATAATTTATTTTTTTCATGCCATCTATCTATCTATCTATCTATCTATCTATCTATCTATCTATCTATCTATCTATCTATCTATCTATCTATCTATCTATCTATCTATCTATCTATCTATCTATCTATCTATCTATCTATCTATCTATCTATCTATCTATCTATCTATCTATCTATCTATCTATCTATCTATCTATCTATCTATCTATCTATCTATCTATCTATCTATCTATCTATCTATCTATCTATCTATCTATCTATCTATCTATCTATCTATCTATCTATCTATCTATCTATCTATCTATCTATCTATCTATCTATCTATCTATCTATCTATCTATCTATCTATCTATCTATCTATCTATCTATCTATCTATCTATCTATCTATCTATCTATCTATCTATCTATCTATCTATCTATCTATCTATCTATCTATCTATCTATCTATCTATCTATCTATCTATCTATCTATCTATCTATCTATCTATCTATCTATCTATCTATCTATCTATCTATCTATCTATCTATCTATCTATCTATCTATCTATCTATCTATCTATCTATCTATCTATCTATCTATCTATCTATCTATCTAATCTGTCAGTCTGTCAGTTTGTCTGTCTGTCAGTCTGCCTGCCTGTCTCTCTGCCTGTCTGTCTGGCTATCTATCTATCTATCATTCTATCTGTCTACATACCTACTTACATACAAATCTACATGCCTACCAGTTCGTCTGTCTGTCTATCTATTTCCTGTCAGCTACTTATGGAACATAGGTTTGCATCTTAATGCTCCAAGGTTTCCTACATATGGAACTTAGGTTTGCAACTTCCCGCTCCAAGGTTTCCTACATGTAGAACATAGATTAACAACTTCCCGCTCCAAAGTTTCCTTCATATGGAATATAGGTTTGCAACTGCCTGATCTAACGATTTATGTGCTGCTTTTTTCTCATTCTCAGTGCACACGATGTCAACATTTTGTGGATCTTTCCTCCACTGTTCTCCTCCAGTGTACCTCATTTTCCATTTCTTATCTTTCCTTGTGGGTTCTAATAGATGGCATGACTAAAGACGCATATATCGCAGCTAAGATTTAAACCATGACACAACGTATTTCATTCTCCAGACTATGTCCTGCAGGAGTTTGAGAACGAACGAAGAAGGAGAAGAATATACATGATGTGCAAGCGGTTTCTTCTCAAACCATTGCAAATCGCTGAGTATGAATGAAATATCTGTAGAAATATCGCGTTGTAAATAAAGAATCAATAGCTTCATTGGTGGAATTTACTGAGATCAAAACAAACCTTCGAACAAAAAAATAAATATAAAAAAACAATTTTTTGACACTCTTCTTGACCTGTCCATCTCTTGTTTTCCTCTCACTCGTATCTCTGCCTACCTCTTGCTCTGCTCCCACATCTAAAAGGGTTTTTTTCAAGATATCTTCATTACACTTTTTATCTGTTCATGGTGTTCAGAGTAAGGTCTTAACAAGGTGTCGTGTCTTTAATATGTTCGCAGGAAGATGAATAAATATCAGGGGGAAATGTACAATAAAAATCAGTAAAGATAATAATAAACAACTTTTGAAAATAATAAGTGTAAGAAAGTCATTGTGAAAATTGCAAATGCATGGCAACGCAAAGTTAGATGCATTTGGTTTATTGACGTAATTAAAACGACGAAACATCGCATTTCTATTCTCTGGACTATATCCTGTTGAAATATAGTAGGACATTTGTCCTGCAAAATGGAAATTCAGTTTGAGTTTGACAACAAACACACTAAAAACAAAATCAAGACAATGATGTTTAGTGAATTGATGAAAGCACACAGAAAAACCACACACAAATGGCGTTTCCAAAATGTCTTTGTAAAAACACACACAATTTGACGTCATCTAAAAAAAAAGCGTGATGCTATCGGCCCGCTTGATCCAGATTCGTTGAGAAGGATGGAGTACATATGGGAAAATCAGTGTTTAATGAAGACATTGCTCCCTTTAAATGGATTGCTTTGTGTTTAAGAGGTCGTGAGTTTGAATCCCGCTGGCGACCGTCTTATTTGCAAGGTGAATAATTTCGGAGACTTTTTGGAGATTATCACTTACTGACGGTATGTCGCCTTGTTGAGGGACTGTGTATATGGTGTTCCTCCTTCGCAAGCGATGATGAGCATGTCATGAAAAAACATTAAATGCGATGGAAAAAAAAATATATATATGGGGTAACAGAGGTAATGGACGTTAATTTTACTCAATTTAATCCCGTTAAGTAAGACATAGGAAAGATAGAAGGAAAAAAGTAACTGTGAAATGAGACATTTTATTTAAAATTAAATATTACTGAAAACAATAACAAATTAATAAGGAATGGAATGAGAAAATGTATGAATTAATTTTAGATGATAGAATGAAGAATTTGAAAAGCGTTGCTAATGTATTGAAACACTGGAAGTCACAATGGGGCAGGGATAATATACTAATGGTGAAGTGAAAAGTCAAAAATGAGAAATACAAGAATAAAAACGAACCAATATAATAGGGAAGTAGTCGACACAGAATGAGAGAGCAAGGTTAAACAGCTGTAACCATACAGTGCACAAGCCCCATCACATGTGCGGTTAGAAACGCATTGTGATATCCGCAACAGCTTGAGAAAACACGTTTCCGTGTACCGCCCATCATGTGAATGAAGGGACCTGTTAATAGTTCCAAGTCGGGCGCACTTGTCAATGAAATTAGAAAATTGAAGGCAGGAATAAAGGGCGCTGAGGTCACATAATCTACATTTGTGTGAATGATAAATGCAGTGCTTCTGTATCTTCTTCTTCAGCGTCCCTTCTGAATCTCCTGCCGATGTGCAGGATATAGTTTGAATCTAATTTAGGTTTGGAAGATATAGTCTTAATCTCCTGACGGATTGTATGATATAGTCTGAATCTTCTAAAGGTGTGGATGATATAGTCTGAATCTTCTAAAGGTGTAGAGGATATAGTCTGTATCTTCTAAAGTTGTAGAGGATATAGTCTGTATCTTCTAAAGGTGTGGAGGATATAGTCTGAATCTTCTAAAGTTGTAGAGGATATAGTCTGTATCTCCTGACGGTGTGGAGGACATAGTCTGACATATTTTATGTTGTGGTTTAAAGCAGAGAATCTTAACCTTTTTTCCGCACATGGCCCCTTCTGGACACCAATATTAATCCGGGAACCTCTTACTGAATAAATCTCCCTCAGTTGTCCCTTTCGGAACAACTATTCTTTTGTTCTACGTTTTTGGATCTAATTTTTGTATCCTGGTCCCCTTACGTAACAATTTGTGGTTTCGGGACAAATTTTGTTTTGTAGCCCCTTTTCGGAACAATATTTGCTTCATGGTCGACTTTCGTGACAAAGTTTCCTCAGTGTTCGTCCGTTTGAAATAAAAACAAAAACATTCCTTTTGAAATTGTGTTCCTTGGTTACTGGACAACTGTTGCTCATCAGGTGATAAATATTTATATTTGATTGATTTCTGATACAGAGTCATGGGCTCGTGCCCTTTGACCCAAATGCCATTGTGTGATATAGGTATTTGTTTGTGAGCTGTTGTTTTGTTTCATATAAGTTGTTCCAATTTTCTGGTCATGGAAGGAGAAATATTTTTCTGAACTATTTGTTACATGTCTTTTGTTCTGACGTTAGGCTAAATCAGAGGATGACTACCCTGGCTTGGGTTGGAGGGATATATTGCGGTCTTTACGCTAGGGAATTGATCGCCAACCATTTTAAAAAAAGTAAAAATGCCTTGGTGTTGGAAATAGTGTTGTTTTTTGATCTCACAGGCTAGTTTAAATGTTACTGTTAAAATCAGTCTTGTGTTTCAGCAACGCCCGATTTAAATAGTAGTTCTAAATAAGTCTTGTCGGTCGGCAAAAATGGCCTGGTGGCCAGATTTGGCCAGCGGACTATATTTTCCCACCACTGGTCTAAGTGAAAGCTTTATAGCTTTGTACATGAAACAATTTTAGGTTCATTACGGGAATAACCTGTTTGTCCTGAGTTAGATTCACATTTGAGGCCATTTAAGAATAATTATATTTTGACACCTGATGATGATGATATTTTGACCACAAATATATATATCGAAAAATCGCATGAGAACAAGCTAAATATAAAAATACAATGTCAGATACTACAACAAGTAGAACATTACCAATATCTCGGACACATAATCACAAATCATGGTAGATGGGCCCCACAGCTCTTTGTCCACAGTATTATGTATCAAAGTCGTTGTTGTTTCCCTGCAGTGCCAGGTTGTCAAACTGTCTAATATTTTCTCACGTTGTCGCCCTCTGTCTCTGCTGCCTTCATTTATTGCCAAATAGAAAGAAGAATAGAAATGGTAAAAAGTACTCACAATGACATAGGGAAAATATTAACATCTAAACAAATCGCAAAATAAACATGCGAAATTATAAATTGCTACATCTATTATACGTTAATGTATGGCCCGAAATATAGATGATGTGCATACAACTAGAAAACAGAATTTATTTCTTTGAGGTGTAATATATACAAGCAATACCGAATCCTTTTACCACAGCAGGTATTTTCGATATTGAAGTTTACAAGAACCAGGATCCCAGTATTTTCGTTATTGAAGTTTACAAGTACCAGGATCCCAGTATTTTCGTTATTGAAGTTTACAAGTACCAGGATCCCAGTATTTTTGATAATTAGAGAAGCTTTCGTGGAGATTAAAGGTGACGATTTCTCAATGAAATAAAAGCACACATTTTAATGTTTAATAAGCTTTTTAACAATAACCCAAATGTCTTACTTCAGATTTGAACAATAACCCAAATGTCTTACTTCAGATTTTAACAATAACCCAAATGTCTTACTTCAGATTTTAACAATAACCCAAATGTCTTACTTCAGACTTTAATCAAACCAACAAAAATAATATTCTTAACTTTTTAATTTAACTTTGTTTTATTATTAATCTAATATTAAAATTAATTGTTTTTATATGGAGGGAATAACCTGGATAATAACATGAGAGGAAAATAAATCATTATAACAATAAATGTCAATGAACAGAAATATATTTATTTTATTTATTTAAATAGAATTGTTTTGACGTGTACAACTTTTACAAATTGCTTAAATTTTTCATGTAAACATATGGCTAGGAACGGCACAGAAACACTGCGCTATTTGGCCTGAGACATATTAGCTCGGTATATCTCAAAAATAAAATCAATTATGAAATGAATTATTCATATTTTTTTAATCACAAAATAGAAGTAACATAATTTGTATGTGTTTTAAACTGAAGAGATTTGATTATCAAAATACAGATTTAGTCATAGTTAGCAATATGTTGGTACTTTGGCATGAATCAAGGAAATCAAGCGATCAAACACTGTTGTAAAAAGTGTACTCACTGATTCGAATGCAACGTGTTATTATTTCCATATAATTCATGTTACAAATAAATTTAATGTACTTCAAAATTATATCTTCATTTTAGATTATATCAAATAACTATTTGTTTATAATCTGCAATCATTTACTTACCAATGCTGTACATTCACGTCGCGGGACGTCAGTCGACACTTACACACTACATACGCACGATGTAAACACACACACACACGCACGCACACACACGCGCGCACACACACACACACACACACACACACACACACACACACTCAGTCTCTCACGCACGCAAAACCTTTTTCTTTGATGGTCGCGCAGAACACAGACCGTCGGTCGTGTTCATCAAGAACATTTTACAGGTAGTGTGAGGGTTCACACATTACATAAATTATTGGCATGTTTTCGCCCTTGTGTATCCGGGGCCCGAAAGTGGAGCAAAGGATAGCAACACTGTTTACCTTCCATGCATGTCGTAAAAGGCGACTAAGGAGGTTATGGGATGGGGTTGGCTGTCCCATCCCATATAGGGCCAGTTACCCAAAGCCATGCTGAAGTCGGATGTGTCAGGCCGAAAGGCGCTGATATCGCAGCAGTGCTGTAAACCATGACACAACGCATTCCGTTCTCCGGACTACATCCTGCTAATCTGCAGGAGTTTGAGAACGAACGCAGAAGAAGAAGAAGAATTAGCATGTTTTGATTTACAAGCGGCACGGAAGTTACCATTGTAAACTAAGAAAAGCGGTTTATATTTTTGGACTATGAAATACCGAAAATCCCGGTTTTCATCAATTCAGTCAATGCACTTTGAAGCATCAGTTTTAGTCCGGTATTCCGGTATTTTCGAGAACCGGGATCACGGTATGCGACCCCTAATAGAAGCGTTGTCCGGCTCTGTGGCGAAGTGGTACAGAGCGCGTCTGTGACGGCAAAGGTACCGAGTTCGATCCTCACCACAGGCAATTGTGCATCCGGACCATTCAGAAAGCAATGGCAACCTACTGAACGTATTTATATTGCCTAGAAAATCACCACAGCCAACAAATGCTGGGTTGATAGCTACGTCCTGGATTTTTTAATACCAATTTTTTTTAATAGAAGCGTAAGTCAAAATTTAAGGAGAGAGAGAAAGTAAACAAACACATGTTCTGACAGCATTGTCTATGAGCAACAGAACCGTTACATGAAATACAAATCAATGAAATGAAGTATTCTGGACATATTAAAAGACATCACAGCTTACTGAATAACCTACTTCAAGACGATGGTGGTCGAGCAAGAGGTAAGCACACATATACACGTTGGAGGAAAACGTATCGAGATGAACATGTAACAGTATAGCAGAGTGCACCAACAAGGTAAAAGACAGAGGATAGACCTTCGTTTCAGAGACGTCACTTGGTAATGAGGGTACGCATTTTATAAATATAATTCTGATATAAAACAATGCTAATATATCTAAGTCCTCTGATGCTGCCGGTATTGTGTAAGTCCTCTGATGCTGTCGGTATTGTGTAAGTCCTCTGATGCTGCCGGTATTGTGTAAGTCCTCTGATGCTGCCGGTATTGTGTAAGTCCTCTGATGCTGCCGGTATTGTGTAAGTCCTCTGATGCTGCCGGTATTGTGTAAGTCCTCTGATGCTGCCGGTATTGTGTAAGTCCTCTGATGCTGCCGGTATTGTGTAAGTCCTCTGATGCTACCGGTATTTTGTACATATTCTGAGGTTTTTCGTTGCAAGAAAAAAAGATAAGAGCAAACACGAATGTTGATAGAGAATATAATAATTCTAACATGCGAACATACAATTAAACAAATATTGTTGATACCTTTCAATCGCTGAACTCTATACATCTACTATTAGTTTTTAATAGTTTTATATAACAAGAAGCAATGCTCGGTGTTGCCCGGGCGATAATAGAACAGAAAAGAAAAATAGAATAGATGTGAATATTTTAATATAATTTAACTATGACTCTGATATGTTTTCAGTCTCTACATATTCTAGATTAAAAAGTCAGCATCATTTGGAGCGAACACCCATGGTCACAGTCCTTTCCATAATAGATTTCGTTCTTGTACCAATTGACCTATTCCAGACACACGTAAAATCGTGTAAAAGTGTAGCTTTATAAAAGTTGCGTACTCTTTTGTGTGTCATGTGATGGTTTCTTTTCCATATGTAATGACAACAATGTTTACAAGAGAATTCAGCGCCCGATCAATTCGATTTTAAGAATGCAACAGAAGCGTAAATATAAACAGTATTATGCGATTAGCGCATAGACAAATATATACGATGCATTAGCAAAAGGCAAGAAGACAGAATAGTGAAAGAATACCGTGTAAACGTCGATTAAAATCCACGAATATTATTTCTAGATATACTCCCATTATTTTATAATTTGACCTTTGTGCAGCGGCAGAGGTTAATTGTTAACAAGCTATATCCATTCAATTAAGTAGTAACAATTTAAAATTAAGGTCAAGATAGTATGCTGTACTGTAATATTATTACATCAATACTCGATCTATATTGATTTTTTTACAGTAATTTTCAACTTTTGAGATCTCTCATACAGATTACGTGGGAGTCAAATTATTCATGGAAGCGATGCACCAATTTCATTTAAATTAATCAAGCCCGCACGATTTCTATACCACTCGACACGATCAGAGATTTACCGAGTTATCCATTTGTATATATGGAAAATGTTAGAAATAACTTTATTTAAAGTGTGAATAACCACATAACTACATCTAAACGACTAAACCAGTTTAGTAGTTCGTTGAGATTGATTTGAAATGCAATGCTCCAGTCAAGTACTTCTGACAAGTGGTGGTCCGTGGACTGATACCAGTCCCAAAGCCTTCAGTGACCAGCCTTTAAGTGCCTAGGCCATAAAGGATAAATCCATAGATACACCAACATAATCTTTGACCATCAGCACCCAAGTCTGTTCCTAGCATGTTGGGAAACAAATTGTTCTAGTTCACAAGCACAAATAATATCAAATAAAAAAGACGGTCATATCCAGGTTGTAAATCACCTGTCTAAACATAGATAAAGAAGAAATATGTACGTTAAACTTTGATGTTGCAAGTTATTACGGGTTCATAACAAACATAAATGTGGTATGACAGCGTCTGTCTGTACTTGTAAAATTGATATGAAAGGCGACACACGCTTTGATTGTCGTCAGTGGAAGCCTCTATTCAAATACTTTAGAAAAACAAAATCTTGATCGAAAAAATTTATATAAACAAATAATATCAATCAAACTGGTTTGAAAAAGAACCGTTTAATATTTGTAGGATTGTAGAAATGACTTCAAGTAAAAAAAAATATATATATAATTTGGCTCGCCAACCAAAATAATATGCTCACTATTATAAAATCTAAACAAAATAATGACTGATACACTATATTAATATTGCAACTAACAGTCGCACAACTCAACGTTTTGTTCGTTTCAACCTCAGTTGTTCAGAGAATGTCTACGCTCAATGAATATATTATAATGGCAGCATTCCTCGTCGAGACGTATTAGACTTATGCTGAAATGTCCTAAAATTGTTCTGTTATGTTTCCTGATATCTTAAGCTCTCCAAGCACGCCGTCCCTATGGGAATCAATGTTAACCAAAAATGTGTACCTCTCATACATGCTGACTCCAGATCTATGACATTTTCTTGCACCCAGGTTGGCCTCCACATTTGGTAAGCACTCTTAATATTCGTACAGGATGTAGACACTGGTTTCTGTATCGCCCCAGTCCCAGGTTGCTTGTAATAATGACAATTACGAATTTAGTACATAACCTGAGTAAGTCTACATACCTGAAAATGTAGACAGAACAGTACAGCTAGATACACAGTTATTCAAGACATTGTAGATTATCTACCTACCTGCGTATCTACATACCTACATATCTATATACATACCTACATTCATATGCATTCTCTGAAACTCACCAACGTATCTATCTATATATCTACCTAACAACCTACCTAACAACCTATATCTATCTATCTATCTATCTATCTATCTATCTATCTATCTATCTATCTATCTATCTATCTATCTATCTATCTATCTATCTATCTATCTATCTATCTATCTATCTATCTATCTATCTATCTATCTATCTATCTATCTATCTATCTATCTATCTATCTATCTATCTATCTATCTATCTATCTATCTATCTATCTATCTATCTATCTATCTATCTACGAGATCTATCTATCTATCTATCTTATCTATCTATCTATCTATCTATCTATCTATCTATCTATCTATCTATCTATCTATCTATCTATCTATCTATCTATCTATCTATCTATCTATCTATCTATCTATCTATCTATCTATCTATCTATCTATCTATCTATCTATCTATCTATCTATCTATCTATCTATCTATCTATCTATCTATCTATCTATCTATCTATCTATCTATCTATCTATCTATCTATCTATCTATCTATCTATCTATCTATCTATCTATCTATCTATCTATCTATCTATCTATCTATCTATCTATCTATCTATCTATCTATCTATCTATCTGTCTGTCTGTCTGTCTATCTGCCCATCTGTCTGTCTATCTATCTATCTATCTGTCTATATGTATAATATGTCATTATATACCTGGCGCATGTATGGAGTATATAGTAATATACTAGCTTGGCGCACATATAGACGATTATATAACTGACTATTATAACTATTATAGTAATATACGATTATATAACTGACACACAGATTATATATATATATATAGAAAATAGGAGTATTAATTTGGCGCACAGGAGGTGTTGAGACCCTTTGACCCTAGTGCTACTATACCTCATATAGGCAGACAGTTTGGATGCGTGATGTACTAATATAGTAAACTACTATACCTGGCGCAAAGATGCTGTATATACTAAACTACAATTATATACCTGGCACTCAGATGGTGCTGAGATCCTTTACCCAGTGCTAATATGCATCATATAGGAGGAAAATTTAGAATTTGATGTCCTAATATAGTAAAATACTTTACATATTGTACAGATGATGTATATAGTAAACTACAATTATATGCCTGGTGCACAGTAGGTGCTGAGACCCCATGTCCTGCTCATATAGTTTATAGAAGGAAAATCTATGACAACCAATGACAACTATGGAGGACCATTAACGAGTAAGATGGTGATTAATATAACTTACAAATTAAAAAACTAACTTTGGGGGGGGGGGGGGGGTTGACATTGGTGTTGTCGGTTAATGACCGATGGTGAAATGAAAAAAAATTTTAAAGAATTAAAAAAAAATAAAATTAAAAATTATTATTTCTTTATTTTGAAAGCTCTGTTATCTGTTACGTTAATGTCCGTGTATAAAAATGAATAAATTTTAAATAAGAAAATGTAATTTAAAAGATAGCAGTTTTTAAATTAACATTTACAATTTTTAAAGTGGTTGTTATGTGCGTAATTTCCAGGTGTGAAAGGTATTACATTGTAATGTTTAAAAATTTAAATTATTAAAATATGTTAAACTACAATTATTTAGATTTTGGAAGTGCTGTTGTGTGTAAGTTAATGTCCGAGAGAGAAAATTATTAAATCTTAAATAAAAAAAAATTTTTTTTTTTAAAACTTGACAATTTTTTTAGATTTTTGAAAGTAGTGTTAAATTAATTTCTGATGGTGAAATTATTTAATGTTTTATTAAATTTAAAAAAAGAAGAAAATTTTAATATTTTGAATGTGATACTACGTGTTAATTTAATGTCCGAGCCCTTTTTCTTGCTTATATACATTGAATAAAAGGAAACTGGGCAAATATATAACAAATATGGAGGCTCATTAACGAGTAAGGTGATGGGGAATATAAGTTACAGAAAGGAAAAATAAATTGTAAAATAATAGGCAAGCTCGTGGACTGCTCAGGTACGCGTGGCCACTGATGAGCCCCTGTATCTTGCTAATATACCTTACATAAGGAAACTGGAACAACAAATAACAAGTATGGATGACGATATACGAGTAAGATGATGGTTAATATAACTTACAAAAGGAAAAACATTAAATGTAAAAGACTAGGCAGTATGTTCTCCCTAGGGTCTACAACTAGGTTCTCAGTCTGCTTTTCGCCTATGCTCTTTTAAATCTGAAGTTTTTTACTTTTAGAATATTAAAAATGTTTTATATTCAAACAATTTAATTTTAATATAAAACAGTATTGTTGACATCAACTTTTGTGAACCCCCTATCCCCACCATTATCGATCCCCAAATATTGACATAATTTGGGACAGTTCCTATTTTGTCGACGGTCACGCTTCATCTCAGCAGCTGTCATGATTTTGAGTTGTCAACCAACTCTCAACCTCATTAATCGCTTCTAGTGACATGCATGGAAGGTGGCATGTTCAATATTGTTTGTTCCACTTTAGAACCCAACATTAAACAGGCGACATATTTGTCTGGAAAATAATTACACAAAGTAACTCCAAGTTGCCAAATAGTTTAAATTTCTATATACGCCCTGATATAACCAATCTTTCGTCTACTGCTGAAAGGGGCGTAGCTCGCTAAAGTGAGGCTTTAATCCTAGAATCATCAACAAAAACTAACCATACATTACGCCAATGTTCTAACAGAGAGTGCGTCGTGTCCTTCCTACCATTTCCTTTGCTTATATATTATCTTTTCTCTGAAACAAACCGCTACCTTCTGATCTCCTAATGCGTTTTGTCTTTTTCACCGGAGGACAAATCTAGCGAGAGATGGAGTGAAAGAAAAGCCTTCAGAAGCCTTTAAAAGCCAGAAGCGTTATCAAAGAACGATTAATCTCCTTTATGCTGTTATTTCATGACGGAACTTGAGTATGGGACGAAGTTTTACTCAGCATTAGTTGTGGGTGGGAATCAATTCGCCGGATCGTAACTTTCTACTTGTTATCAGACAGAGTTTGTTCGGACACACCTTTCACAATCGGTGTGGTCTGATTGAGTGAGTGAAAGAGATTTTGTTTATAAAGTCGAAAATTTGATAGGAAAGTGAGAATGAAAGAGTGACTGTTACGAATGTGTGTACCAGAACCTTCATTCATTCATTCATTTTCCTTTTGCGCTGAAGTTAGCGAATAGGACAGAGGTCAGATCTCTCCAATTCCATCTCTTTAAAGCTATTCTGTGCAGTTCTTGAATAGTATGTATATTTGTTGTTTTACTTTCTCTAAGTATTGTTCTTCTGAGTGGTTCTTTTTGTCTACCGCTGGCTCTTTTGCCTGTAGGTACCCATTCAAGATATTGGTGGTGTATTCTGTTGATGTCTGCGCGTAGGACATGCCCGATGTAGGAACAATGGCGTTTACGTTTGAATGAAAACGAATTTATATGAACTGACTTCTGTTACACAAATCGGTCTGGACTTTACGATGTTAGTTGATTAATCCAACGATCGACTGAATGACCCAGACGTGATTAGAGAAACACCCTCCATCAATGGACGTCACTACTGGAAGTCCTACAGAATACACACACATATTATCTTTTACCAGAACTTTATCACGGTAAGATAAATCGCTGGGACAAGGAATGACGCATTCAATGGGTTCCATTGCAACTCTGTTCTCCAATGTATATAGAAAGTATAATTCTTACGGCGGACCGGAATTGAAACAGGCCAGTCCTAGCGGTTCTAAAAACAATATGAAGTAATAATTACTAAGAGAAATAAAGATCAGGCAGATACAATATTTTGGACACATTAAAAGACATGACACCTTATTGAAGACCTTACTTGAGGGTAAAGTTGAAGGGAATCGAACGACAGAGGTAGGCAGAGATACAAATGGGAGAGTAACGTCACAAGATGGACAGGTTACAATTTAGCAGAGTGCACCACCAAAGCAAGAGACAGGGGATGTTGGAGGTCTTTTGTAGCCAACCTTCGTTGCGGAGACGGCAATTTATGATGATGAGTCCTAGCGGCACCAAATCGGCGTACAATTCAGGTAAACAGATTTTCCGTACTTTACCAACCTCATCCCAAAAAAGAAGTGATTTTGTCAAGACTTTCAACCTGTGTACTCAAGACACTGATAACGAACCAATCGAGACAAGAACAATTACAACAACGAACATTCTATACACTTATTGAAGTATTGTTTACAAGTAGATCTATCGGTCTTTATAGTACGAATACGGATGTTCTAAGTTTGTGGTCCTGAGAATACTTCAATACTTGCACTTCGTTGTTGTTATAATAGTTCTTATCTCGCTTGGTCCGTTCTCAGTGACTTGAGTACACAGGTTGAAAGCTTTGACAAGATTATATATTTTGTGTGGATGTTGCTGGTCAAGTACTGAGAACCTATTTACTTGAGTTGCAAGGCGTTTCGGTGCCACTAAAAATACCTTGTTCAATTTCCGTTAACCTCAAGAATTTTTTCTATAACAACAGCGGGGGCAACGATAAAACAGTGGAAGAACGATTTAAACAGTGGAGACAACGATAACAGCCGCGGGGACAACGATAACTATTATTATTATTATTATTATTATTTTTATTATTATTGTTATTACATTCTCATGACTTTATTTATGGAGTTAAGAAGTTACCCACACAGAATATTACTTGCGGCAAACACTTGCTGCTTTGTCGAGTAGAAAAGAGTGCATTTTAAAAAACTTGTTTACATTGAACTGAGTATAAAAAAGGTTTAAAAAGAGTTTAAAAGCCTTAGAAGATTGACTTCACTGTACTCGGTTTCCCATATGTACTCCGTCACTCTCAACGAAGCGGCGCGCCGCCTGCCGAGAGTACCACTCATAGCACGTAACTCAGTAGCTTCAAGTGATAATCCACAGGGATCTCAGAAAAAAATCCACCTTATAAACAAGACGACTCGAGCCGGATTCGAACCCGTGACCTCTTGAACACAAGGCTAACAGCTTAACAACTACGCCAGGGAGATCCCCTAAACGTCCTTTGAGCCTTTTATAAATAACTAGACTGAAAAAAGCCTGCATTTCCAGACATAGAATGATGCAAAACTGTAATTCTATTAAAATCTGACAAACTAAAAACTGTAATTCTATTAAAATCTAACAAACTGAAGACTGTAATTCTATTAAAGAAGCAGATAATTATATTTTTCCCGTGATTATCATTGGTCACTTTGTGCAGAATGCCAATGAAAATTGCAGGAAAAATCAAACGTGTAGTGTAGTGTATAATCAATAAGTAAATGTATTTTTAAATAAATAATCGTGCAAAAAAAAAAACTGGTTGAAAAAAGATTAATCAGGCTTAAGGGCGTAATCATCGCAGACTAGCTGTAAACTGTGACATAAAGCATTACGTTCTCAGAACTACATTCTGGTAAGGAACCGGAGTTTGAAAACGACCGCAGAAATAAGGATGAAGAAGAATGATAAGAAAAACATGACAGTAGAGCGGCTTGATTAGAAGATGATAAGTTTCAATGTGTTCTTAGATGATGGTGATGTTAGTGGTGATGTTAATGATGGTAGTGGTGGTGATGCTGGTGATGGTGATGGTGGTAATGATGATGATGATGATGATAGTGGTGGTGATGCTGGTGATGGTGATGGTGGTAATGATGATGATGATGATAGTGGTGGTGATGCTGGTGATGGTGATGGTGGTAATGATGATGATGATGATAGTGGTGGTGATGCTGGTGATGGTGTTGGTGATGATGATAGTGGTGGCGATGCTGGGGATGATGGTGGTGATGATGATGATGATGGTAGAGCAGTGCTGGTGGCGATAGTGTTGGTGGTAGTGATGATGGTAAAGTAGTGGTGGTAGTGTGATGCTGGTTTTGGTGATGGTGTCGGTGATGCTGGTGATATTGATAGTGTCCGTGATGGTGTTGGTGGTGGTGATGATGGCAAAATATTGGTGGTAGTGATGCTGGTGATGGTGTTGGTGATGGTGTCAGGGATGCTGGTGATGGTGTTGATGATGGTGTCAGTGATGCTGGTAATGGTATTGGTGATGGTGTCAGTGATGCTGGTGATGGCGTTGGTGATGCTGGTGATGGTGTTGGTGATGGTGTCAGTGATGCTGGTGATGGTGTTGGTGATGGTGTTGGTGGTGATGTGATGATGATCAAACAATTTAGGGAACATGCTTGTAGACTAAACATCTCGGTATTCTTGTAAAGTTTCTCAACTTGTTTACTTCAGGAAGTTTAAGGAATGAAGCACTCAGATCTATTTAAATGTTAAATAGATAGCATTCATCAACGTAAACCCATAATTCGTCAGAGCGTAGGTATACCACATTGAACGCATTAACATAATGGCCTCCCATCGATTTCTCACTTCATCGATATGGAAGATTGAGGAAAAATCTCATCCAATTCCAGTCATCGATCAAAATGAACAGAAATAGGTATTTGTGCTACGAAAATAAGTAAATAATGCAACGTAACAACGAGACACAGTGACGGACGAGACCAGGTCAAGCAGTCATTCTGCGCCTCAGAACAGGACACAACCGACTCCGCAGCAACATGTGTACTTAGTTAAAGATTGGCAAGATGGAAATGTGTACATGTGGACAGGCGTCTTCTACAGCACTTTCTTCAGGATTGCCTTGAATATGAAATCTGAGACAAATACACTGGCCCAGAGAAACGACAGTGGAAAAATTATACGGACATTTTCCTGTAAATAAATAAATTCTATACGAGTTACAGAACACGGTCAAGTTTATAGAAGAAACACAACTCCAGATACAAACATGTTCCCGGCGAACGAAAGAAGAAGAGGACGTAAATTATATAGGCACAGCTTTAGGTATTAGGTAGGTTGATTATTCTCTTACACCGGACATGTCCATCACGATCCATAGGTGATCAGATCTCTGCTTTAGTAAATCTCTCAGATCATAACGGCTTATGGTTCCGGTTTTTTGTTGGTTCACTGCTCTTTTTAAAATTGTTATGTACTCTACGGATTACGCCTATCCTCATTCCCAATTTGCGCATTCTCGATATTGATAATGGTGTTGGTGTGGTGGTCGTGGTGATGATGATGATGATGATGGTAAGTAGTGGTGGTGGTGCTGCTGGTGAAGGTGTTGGTGGAGTTGGTGATGGTAATGATGATGATGGTAAAGTGATGATAAAGCTCATTCATCTGAAAATCTTCTGATCGTGCGGACTCACGAAGAGCAATGAGTATGCCTGCTCGATCCATAGGCTGACCATCTGTTATGGTGGCGAAATGTATATAGGTTTTGTTGCTGTTCTACTTTTCTTCTTCTTCTTCTGCGTTCATTCTCAAACTCCTGCAGATTAACAGGATGTAGGATGTCATGGTTTACAGCAATGCTGCGATATCTGCGCCTTTCGGCAGGACACATCCGACTTCAGCATGGCTTTGAGTCACTGACTCTATATGGGATGGGACAGCCAACTCCACCCCATAACCTCCTTAGTCGCCTTTTACGACATGCAAAAGTAAACAGTGTTTCTATTCTTTGCTCCCCTTTCGGTCCCGGGCAACACAAACGGGCGCTACTTTTCTTCAACGTGTAGAGTTGCAATCATGATCGTCAGCTTCATCGCCAAGTATCATTTCCTGTCAGATGTTTCTATAGCAACCTAGTCAGAGTCATTTCCTGTCATATATACTCATAGCAAGCTAGTGGGAATAATTTCCGGTCAGATGTGTCTATAGAAACCTAGTTTGGATTATGGCTATTGTAACGGATGAGAACACCAGATATCCGCTCTCTGACGTCCAAAGGGATCTCAAATTGTGCAGCGTTAACACGTTTGCCTAATTCTGGGCTCTCCCAGTGAATTGTCATGTCCTACACGGAGCAGCTTTTCTCAACATTAATTTACCGTCTGCCATAACTAGGACACCCTGTACACACTTCTAGCCAGGAGAATAGTCAGGGATAGGGTTCACATATTCCCGTAGAGTAATATTGAATGCTGAATTCTTTGAATATTGCACTAGAATGGGAAAATTAATTGTACAAATGAAGTGATGTGGGGTTTCCACAAAATGAAGTCTTCAATATATTGGCGTGTCATCTACAGGAAAATTACCACTGCGTTATATTCGATAGACCCCTTGAAGATCTTCACACTTTCTGCATGTGGGGACGCAACCATCAAAACATATTTTTTTGAATGTACAGATTTTCTACACAATATGATATTTTTTTAATGATCTATACGTATACACAACTGCATGGAACAGAAATCAGTTTGTGATATGTTCTAGAACAATTATGTTCTATATATTTAGTTATGTTATTTCCCATTCCCAAAATAAATCCGTGAACGATCGTTTTCTTCAACTGTTAATCACAGCTCAAAATTACTGGAATCTGGAATGTTCCATTAAAACTCTGCCAGACGTGAAACTGTTCCAAGTCTGTTTAAGATGGTAAATTGCAGTTCTGACGAGTGGGGAAATCGGTTGATCGTAAACAGGTCAGAGTAATCCTTATCCTGTTTCGTCAGTACATTATCCAAGATTTAGAGTTTTACTAATAATAAATTGTTAACGGATGTTTAAATGACCTCGTATTAAAATACGCATTTTAAAAATATAAGTTTCCATCTTATTTGGATGGTTGGGGCATAGGCCCTTATAGAGGCAACGTTAGTTTTCAACAGATTCAGATGGTTGGGGCATATAGAAATAATGTTAGTTTCCAACAGATTTGGATAGTTGGGGCATATAGAAACAATATTAGTTTCCAACAGATTTGGATGGTTGGGGCATAGACCCTTATAGAAGCACTGTTAGTTTTCAACAAATTCACATTTTTTTGGAGCATATAGAAACAATATTAGTTTCCAACATATTCAATTTATTGAGGCATAGAGAAACAATATTAGTTTCCAACATATTCAATTTATTGAGGCATATAGAAACATATTAGTTTCCAACATATTCAATTTATTGAGGCATATAGAAACAATATTAGTTTCCAACATATTCAATTTATTGAGGCATATAGAAACAATATTAGTTTCCAACATATTCAATTTATTGAGGCATATAGAAACAATATTAGTTTCCAACAGGCAATAACACTATTAAAGATGATGATTGTGGTATTGTCATGATGATTGTGGTGCTGGGGATGATGATGATGACGACAATAATGGTGGTGATGATGATGATGACAATAGTAATGATATTACGATAATGTTAATGATGATAATTATAATAGTGATTATGAAATGTGATTACTAAATATTAATAATGTTGATGACGCTGAAGTTGGTAATGAGTATACTAGTGATGATGATGATAATGATTAGGATGACAATGATAATGATGACAATAAAATTATTCTTGATGATGTTTGTGATGAGGAAAGTAATGATAGTGATAATGATGCATTTTTGACTATGGAACCCCCCCCCCCCCGAGGATGTTGCCACAATTGGAGATCATCTTCTACAATATCTGTTGAGCTATACTCTACTTATATTAGATGTTGTGATTTTAGTAGCGGTAGCATATTCTATCTGCATAGTAGACATATTACAAGAGAATGTTTCACCATCGGTATCAGAAACAATGAAGATCTAAAGCAGATTGCAATGAAACGAGAGAAATGGAAATCTATGACATCCGCCCTATTTGTCGTCTTTGGCACTAGAGGAATAACTAACTAACTAATAGTAGATTCATAGAATGAGGGAAAATAGAATGATCAAGAAATATAAAACTCGAAAAGTTAGTAACTAATTTCAGAGAAATAGAGTTAGTCACTAATTTCAGAGAAACAGAGTTAGTAACTAATTTCAGAGAACTAGTTAGCAACTAATTTCAGAGAAATAGAGTTAGCAACTAATTTCAGAGAACTAGTTAGCAACTAATTTCAGAGAAACAAAGTTAGTAACTAATTTCAGAGAAACAAAGTTAGCAACTAATTTAAGAGAAACAGAGTTAGTAACTAATTTCAGAGAAATAGTTAGCAACTAATTTAAGAGAAACAGAGTTAGTAACTAATTTCAGAGAAATAGTTAGCAACTAATTTAAGAGAAACAGAGTTAGTAACTAATTTCAGAGAAACAAAGTTAGTAACTAATTTCAGAGAAACAAAGTTAGTAACTAATTTCAGAGAAACAAAGTTAGTAACTAATTTCAGAGAACTAGTTAGTAACTAATTTCAGAGAAACAAAGTTAGTAACTAATTTCAGAGAACTAGTTAGCAACTAATTTCAGAGAAACAAAGTTAGTAACTAATTTCAGAGAACTAGTTAGCAACTAATTTAAGAGAAACAGAGTTAGTAACTAATTTCAGAGAACTAGTTAGCAACTAATTTAAGAGAAACAGAGTTAGTAACTAATTTCAGAGAAATAGTTAGCAACTAATTTAAGAGAAACAGAGTTAGTAACTAATTTCAGAGAAACAAAGTTAGTAACTAATTTCAGAGAAACAAAGTTAGTAACTAATTTCAGAGAACTAGTTAGCAACTAATTTCAGAGAAACAAAGTTAGTAACTAATTTCAGAGAACTAGTTAGCAACTAATTTCAGAGAAATAGAGTTAGCAACTAATTTCAGAGAAACAAAGTTAGTAACTAATTTCAGAGAAACAAAGTTAGTAACTAATTTCAGAGAAACAAAGTTAGTAACTAATTTCAGAGAACTAGTTAGCAACTAATTTCAGAGAAACAAAGTTAGTAACTAATTTCAGAGAACTAGTTAGCAACTAATTTCAGAGAAATAGAGTTAGCAACTAATTTCAGAGAAACAAAGTTAGTAACTAATTTCAGAGAAACAAAGTTAGTAACTAATTTCAGAGAAACAAAGTTAGTAACTAATTTCAGAGAAACAAAGTTAGTAACTAATTTCAGAGAACTAGTTAGCAACTAATTTCAGAGAAATAGAGTTAGCAACTAATTTCAGAGAAACAAAGTTAGCAACTAATTTCAGAGAAACAAAGTTAGTAACTAATTTCAGAGAACTAGTTAGCAACTAATTTCAGAGAAACAAAGTTAGTAACTAATTTCAGAGAAACAAAGTTAGTAACTAATTTCAGAGAACTAGTTAGCAACTAATTTCAGAGAAACAAAGTTAGCAACTAATTTCAGAGAAACAAAGTTAGTAACTAATTTCAGAGAACTAGTTAGCAACTAATTTCAGAGAAACAAAGTTAGCAACTAATTTCAGAGAAACAAAGTTAGTAACTAATTTCAGAGAAACAAAGTTAGTAACTAATTTCAGAGAAACAAAGTTAGTAACTAATTTCAGAGAACTAGTTAGCAACTAATTTCAGAGAAACAAAGTTAGTAACTAATTTCAGAGAACTAGTTAGCAACTAATTTCAGAGAAACAAAGTTAGTAACTAATTTCAGAGAAACAAAGTTAGCAACTAATTTCAGAGAAACAAAGTTAGTAACTAATTTCAGAGAACTAGTTAGCAACTAATTTCAGAGAAACAAAGTTAGTAACTAATTTCAGAGAAACAAAGTTAGTAACTAATTTCAGAGAAACAAAGTTAGTAACTAATTTCAGAGAAACAAAGTTAGTAACTAATTTCAGAGAACTAGTTAGTAACTAATTTCAGAGAAACAGAGTTAGTAACTAATTTCAGAGAAACAAAGTTAGTAACTAATTTCAGAGAACTAGTTAGTAACTAATTTCAGAGAAACAGAGTTAGTAACTAATTTCAGAGAAACAAAGTTAGTAACTAATTTCAGAGAAACAAAGTTAGTAACTAATTTCAGAGAAACAAAGTTAGTAACTAATTTCAGAGAACTAGTTAGTAACTAATTTCAGAGAACTAGTTAGTAACTAATTTCAGAGAAACAGAGTTAGTAACTAATTTCAGAGAAACAAAGTTAGTAACTAATTTCAGAGAACTAGTTAGTAACTAATTTCAGAGAAACAGAGTTAGTAACTAATTTCAGAGAACTAGTTAGTAACTAATTTCAGAGAAACAGAGTTAGTAACTAATTTCAGAGAACTAGTTAGTAACTAATTTCAGAGAAACAAAGTTAGTAACTAATTTCAGAGAACTAGTTAGTAACTAATTTCAGAGAAACAGAGTTAGTAACTAATTTCAGAGAACTAGTTAGTAACTAATTTCAGAGAACTAGTTAGTAACTAATTTCAGAGAAACAGAGTTAGTAACTAATTTCAGAGAAACAAAGTTAGTAACTAATTTCAGAGAACTAGTTAGTAACTAATTTCAGAGAAACAGAGTTAGTAACTAATTTCAGAGAAACAAAGTTAGTAACTAATTTCAGAGAAACAAAGTTAGTAACTAATTTCAGAGAAACAAAGTTAGTAACTAATTTCAGAGAACTAGTTAGTAACTAATTTCAGAGAAACAAAGTTAGTAACTAATTTCAGAGAACTAGTTAGCAACTAATTTCAGAGAAACAAAGTTAGTAACTAATTTCAGAGAACTAGTTAGCAACTAATTTAAGAGAAACAGAGTTAGTAACTAATTTCAGAGAACTAGTTAGCAACTAATTTAAGAGAAACAGAGTTAGTAACTAATTTCAGAGAAATAGTTAGCAACTAATTTAAGAGAAACAGAGTTAGTAACTAATTTCAGAGAAACAAAGTTAGTAACTAATTTCAGAGAAACAAAGTTAGTAACTAATTTCAGAGAACTAGTTAGCAACTAATTTCAGAGAAACAAAGTTAGTAACTAATTTCAGAGAACTAGTTAGCAACTAATTTCAGAGAAATAGAGTTAGCAACTAATTTCAGAGAAACAAAGTTAGTAACTAATTTCAGAGAAACAAAGTTAGTAACTAATTTCAGAGAAACAAAGTTAGTAACTAATTTCAGAGAAACAAAGTTAGTAACTAATTTCAGAGAAACAAAGTTAGTAACTAATTTCAGAGAAACAAAGTTAGTAACTAATTTCAGAGAAACAAAGTTAGTAACTAATTTCAGAGAACTAGTTAGCAACTAATTTCAGAGAAATAGAGTTAGCAACTAATTTCAGAGAAACAAAGTTAGCAACTAATTTCAGAGAAACAAAGTTAGTAACTAATTTCAGAGAACTAGTTAGCAACTAATTTCAGAGAAACAAAGTTAGTAACTAATTTCAGAGAAACAAAGTTAGTAACTAATTTCAGAGAAACAAAGTTAGTAACTAATTTCAGAGAAACAAAGTTAGTAACTAATTTCAGAGAAACAAAGTTAGTAACTAATTTCAGAGAAACAAAGTTAGTAACTAATTTCAGAGAAACAAAGTTAGTAACTAATTTCAGAGAAACAAAGTTAGTAACTAATTTCAGAGAAACAAAGTTAGTAACTAATTTCAGAGAACTAGTTAGCAACTAATTTCAGAGAAATAGAGTTAGCAACTAATTTCAGAGAAACAAAGTTAGCAACTAATTTCAGAGAAACAAAGTTAGTAACTAATTTCAGAGAACTAGTTAGCAACTAATTTCAGAGAAACAAAGTTAGTAACTAATTTCAGAGAAACAAAGTTAGTAACTAATTTCAGAGAAACAAAGTTAGTAACTAATTTCAGAGAACTAGTTAGCAACTAATTTCAGAGAAATAGAGTTAGCAACTAATTTCAGAGAAACAAAGTTAGCAACTAATTTCAGAGAAACAAAGTTAGTAACTAATTTCAGAGAACTAGTTAGCAACTAATTTCAGAGAAACAAAGTTAGTAACTAATTTCAGAGAAACAAAGTTAGTAACTAATTTCAGAGAACTAGTTAGCAACTAATTTCAGAGAAACAAAGTTAGCAACTAATTTCAGAGAAACAAAGTTAGTAACTAATTTCAGAGAACTAGTTAGCAACTAATTTCAGAGAAACAAAGTTAGCAACTAATTTCAGAGAAACAAAGTTAGTAACTAATTTCAGAGAAACAAAGTTAGTAACTAATTTCAGAGAAACAAAGTTAGTAACTAATTTCAGAGAACTAGTTAGCAACTAATTTCAGAGAAACAAAGTTAGTAACTAATTTCAGAGAACTAGTTAGCAACTAATTTCAGAGAAACAAAGTTAGTAACTAATTTCAGAGAAACAAAGTTAGCAACTAATTTCAGAGAAACAAAGTTAGTAACTAATTTCAGAGAACTAGTTAGCAACTAATTTCAGAGAAACAAAGTTAGTAACTAATTTCAGAGAACTAGTTAGCAACTAATTTAAGAGAAACAGAGTTAGTAACTAATTTCAGAGAACTAGTTAGCAACTAATTTAAGAGAAACAGAGTTAGTAACTAATTTCAGAGAAATAGTTAGCAACTAATTTAAGAGAAACAGAGTTAGTAACTAATTTCAGAGAAACAAAGTTAGTAACTAATTTCAGAGAAACAAAGTTAGTAACTAATTTCAGAGAACTAGTTAGCAACTAATTTCAGAGAAACAAAGTTAGTAACTAATTTCAGAGAAACAAAGTTAGTAACTAATTTCAGAGAACTAGTTAGCAACTAATTTCAGAGAAATAGAGTTAGCAACTAATTTCAGAGAAACAAAGTTAGCAACTAATTTCAGAGAAACAAAGTTAGTAACTAATTTCAGAGAACTAGTTAGCAACTAATTTCAGAGAAACAAAGTTAGCAACTAATTTCAGAGAAACAAAGTTAGTAACTAATTTCAGAGAAACAAAGTTAGTAACTAATTTCAGAGAAACAAAGTTAGTAACTAATTTCAGAGAACTAGTTAGCAACTAATTTCAGAGAAACAAAGTTAGTAACTAATTTCAGAGAACTAGTTAGCAACTAATTTCAGAGAAACAAAGTTAGTAACTAATTTCAGAGAAACAAAGTTAGCAACTAATTTCAGAGAAACAAAGTTAGTAACTAATTTCAGAGAACTAGTTAGCAACTAATTTCAGAGAAACAAAGTTAGTAACTAATTTCAGAGAACTAGTTAGCAACTAATTTAAGAGAAACAGAGTTAGTAACTAATTTCAGAGAACTAGTTAGCAACTAATTTAAGAGAAACAGAGTTAGTAACTAATTTCAGAGAAATAGTTAGCAACTAATTTAAGAGAAACAGAGTTAGTAACTAATTTCAGAGAAACAAAGTTAGTAACTAATTTCAGAGAAACAAAGTTAGTAACTAATTTCAGAGAACTAGTTAGCAACTAATTTCAGAGAAACAAAGTTAGTAACTAATTTCAGAGAACTAGTTAGCAACTAATTTCAGAGAAATAGAGTTAGCAACTAATTTCAGAGAAATAGAATTAGCAGACAGGGACAGGGGATATCCATAAATTACGTCAATATTTGTGGGGGAAGAGAGCCTGAGGAATTTGACAACTGTTGACAACTGTTGACAGTGAGAGGGGGGGGGGGGGTCAATAAGACGGTGAAATGTGTTGACGTATTTTATGGATAGTTTCCCATAGAAGGTAGAAGGTAGAAGGTAGAAGGTAGAAGGTAGAAGGTAGAAGGTAGAAGGTAGAAGGTAGAAGGTAGAAGGTAGAAGGTAGAAGGTAGAAGGTAGAAGGTAGAAGGTAGAAGGTAGAAGGTAGAAAGGTAGAAGGTAGAAGGTAGAAGGTAGAAGGTAGAAGGTAGAAGGTAGAAGGTAGAAGGTAGAAGGTAGAAGGTAGAAGGTAGAAGGTAGAAGGTAGAAGGTAGAAGGTAGAAGGTAGAAGGTAGAAGGTAGAAGGTAGAAAGGTAGAAGGTAGAAGGTAGAAGTTAGAAGGTAGAAGGTAGAAGGTAGAAGGTAGAAGGTAGAAGGTAGAAGGTAGAAGGTAGAAGGTAGAAGGTAGAAGGTAGAAGGTAGAAGGTAGAAAGGTAGAAGGTAGAAGGTAGAAGGTAGAAGGTAGAAGGTAGAAGGTAGAAGGTAGAAGGTAGAAGGTAGAAGGTAGAAGGTAGAAGGTAGAAGGTAGAAGGTAGAAGGTAGAAGGTAGAAGGTAGAAGGTAGAAGGTAGAAGGTAGAAGCTAGAAGGTAGAAGGTAGAAGATAGAAGGTAGAAGGTAGAAGGTAGAAGGTAGAAGGTAGAAGGTAGAAGGTAGAAGGTCGAAGGTAGAAGGTAGAAGGTAGAAGGTAGAAGGTATTGTTAACTGGATAGTCGGATGTTTTTCGGACAGCTGTGTTAAAAAATTATTGACGGATGATTTATTGGACAGCTGTGTTCAAAAGTTGTTGATATATGTTTAATGAACAGCTGTGTTCATAAGCTGTTGAATTGTTGCCAGGTGTTTATTGTACAACTGTGTTCGCAAGTTCTACTGGTTCGATCTGTTCATCACAGGGATGTGTATCACACTCTACCGCACCGATCTGTTTATGAGAGTGAAGTATAATGATCACACTCTACTGCATCGATCTGTTCCTCACATCACGTTTTATGGAACAACGAACAAAAGAAGACAGTTTCATTGTGTCTTTGTTTTGAATACTGCAAATAGCGAGATATGAATCTCTAGTTTTCTATGTTCATTTATGGATGTTTCTTCAGAGTTTTGTCTCAGAACACTCCAACTATCAGGGTTACGAAATGTTTGTCTTGCATACCCATAAGACTCCACCTATCAGGGGTACGAAATGTTTGTTAAAGTTTCCTTATTTTCACTTTGTATGCAGAAATGAAAGTAAAGTACACGAAAGCCTGTAATCATTAGCTAATATTAATTTTGGCTACTTTTGACCACAAAATTTACATGGATATGGGGCTTCAATACGGTAACTACTGACCACTTAATCATAGGTTACTTAATCACTTATTAATCACTATTGACCACTTAATCACTTATTCATATGAAGGCATAGTTTGAATACATTCCCTACTAACCACACAATCCGTACAACTGCATAACGTGAATGCAGCCACTACAGACCACATAATTCATACGACTGTTTGGCATGGATACAGCGACTGCTCACCATACGATCCATATGGCTGGATATTTCAATACGGTGAAAACTATAATAAACTATATAAAGTTATGAATATCAGCGTTGACTGCTGTTGTAAAGATGAAATAAATTAGTTACAGGTAGTTTAACCATCCGTCCCGCAGACATCCCTCAAGAAGAAAATAAACACAGGAATCTAATTACACAAGCGACCTCGTCAGCGGAGCCAGTATCAAGCACGATTGATTAATTAGTACTAGATAGGCGGTAACATGATTAACGACGTAGTCATGACAATAGCAAGAGCGCCCCTACCAGGAGAAATAATATTCTAAGCTTTGATTCAAAACCAGGATTTGATGAAAATGAATTGCCTGCGAAAAGACGAACACTAGCTTGGGATTTCTCCCCGACAGGACACCTTCATGATGAGAGAGATAACTTACTGCAGACGTGCATGGGAATTAACTGTGTTTACACAAAAGGTCGAAGGGTTGCCGGTCTTGCGATGTAAGAACACGACCAGATGCCACCCTAACTAAATGATGGTGGATGCCGGCCGAGGCACTTGCGTGTTTTAAAAGCTGTGTAAGTAATTGGAGTAATATCTTTTAATGCACATTAAGATTAGAAGGGGGTAACTGGGATTAAAACTGTGAGTAATGGTAGCCGCGATAGTCGGGTGAAATCTCAGTGGAGGTGGGAAGTTTGTGAGATTGGGTGTACAATTCGGGTGGCTGTGTGGTGTTTGTGTGGAGAATATTATTGGTTGTTCAATGTCTCTGTGAGGGAGAATACTCAGAGTGGTTCAATGTCTCTGTGAGGAGAATACTCAGAGTGGTGCAATGTCTCTGTGAGGAGAATACTCAGAGTGGTGCAATGTCTCTGTGAGGAGAATACTCAGAATGGTGTAATGTCTCTGTGTGAAAAATACTCATGGTGTGGTAATGTCTCTGTGAAAGAATAAACCATGTGGGTGTATTGTTTCGATGGGAGAATAGCCCATGTGGGTGTATTGTCACGATGGGAGAATGGTCCATGTGGGTGTATTGTCTCGATGGGAGAATAGCCCATGTGGGTGTATTGTCTCGATGGGAGAAAAGCCCATGTGGGTGTATTATCTCGATGGGAGAATAGCCCATGTGGGTGTATTGTCTCGATGGGAGAATAGCCCATGTGGGTGTATTGTCTCGATGGGAGAATAGCCCATGTGGGTGTATTGTCTCGATGGGAGAATAGCCCATGTGGGTGTATTGTCTCGATGGGAAAATAGCCCATGTGGGTGTGTTGTCTCGATGGGAGAATAGCCCATGTGGGTGTAATGTTTCAGCGATCAAAAAGCCCAGGTTGGTATATACCACTGTCAGAGAATAGGGTATGAGCTTGTATGTCCAGTGTGGTAGAGTATAGAGGATCTGAGTGTTGTCAGTGTGGTAGAGTATAGAGAATCTGAGTGTTGTCAGTGTGGTAGAGTATAGAGGATCTGAGTGTTGTCAGTGTGGTAGAGTATAGAGGATCTGAGTGTTGTCAGTGTGGTAGAGTATAGAGGATCTGAGTGTTGTTAGTGTGGTAGAGTATAGAGGATCTGAGTGTTGTCAGTGTGGTAGAGTATAGAGGATCTGAGTGTTGTCAGTGTGGTTGCATAGTAAAAGCAAGGCTATGGTCTGTGTGAGAATATCGTTCTTGTGGGAGTATTGGAGTGGGAATACGGTAACAGTCGAAATATGTTTTGAATGGTAATATTGTCCAGATATTGTAATATCGTCCACATGGGAGTATCGTCGAGATGGGAGTATCATCGAGATGGGAGTATCGTCGAGATGGGAGTATCATCGAGATGGGAGTATCGTCGAGATGGGAGTATCGTCCGGGTGGATTTATGGTGCAGATATGGTCATAATGGAAAAAATAGTTCTCGTGAAAGTTTGGTTCCCAGCAGAATAAGTTGTAGTTGGAGAATTGTTCTAGATAAAGAATTGTTCTAGTTAGAAAATCGTTCTAGTTGAAGAATCGTTCTAGTTGGAGAATCGTTCTAGTTGGAAAATCCTTATAGTTGGAGAATCGTTCTAGATTGAGAACTGTTCTAGATTGAGAATTGTTATAGTTGTAAAATTGTTATAGTTTGAGAATTGTTCTAACTGAAGTAGTACTTTGATAAATATTATCTGGTGAGAAATTTAACTCCCAACCTTTTCCGGATTGGCGGCGGAAGTTGAAGAAGTGAGAAGTGATGAGTTTGCAGACGGATAAGACTCAAATGTCATACTGCATTTTAAAAAAAGCCAGACTTGACGACAAACATCCAAAAAGTTGTAAGAATTTAGTTTTGGAAAACATTTCAACATACTCTCCTAGAAAAAACTGGCATCATTATCAGTATTTTAAACATTTTCTGCAGCAGCGACACCTTAGTGGGTAACGGTAATCAGCAGCTCGCGTTCTTTAAAGAAAATCGACAAGTTAGGTGCCTCCTATGTACAAGCAGTAATGCCATTCACCACCAAATTATCTCTTTACTTTATGGTAAATTTATCTCGTTCAGACAAGACACACCCTGCTTAACCGAAATGTTAAGTGTACGAGTTATAATGCGTCTGTCCGAATATTCAGGACCATCGTGGTGAAGTGGTTAGAGCACTGACTTTAGTTCGTTCCTAGTCAAGATGGGGGGTTGTTCTTTTTAATCATAAACAGAAGCTATCTGGGAGTGGTAATAGTGTAATTTTAACTTTTCAAAGATATCTGGCAGGAAACTGTTGAGGGGAGAAGAAGAAAAGGAATTCAATGCTAACTTTCCAAAAATTATCTTGCAGGGAATAGTTGAGGATGGAAGAAGAAGAAGTGGTAAGAGGAATGTATGGATTGACTATATTAAAGACTGGAAAGAATTAAGATTCTCCACACTCAAACAAAGAAATGATAACAGAGAGGCATGGCGAACATTTTGTGTTGATGTTTCCAAAGTGATACCTCTACGACTCTCAAGGGTTATGAGTTTGATGATGATAATGAATGCTAAGATATTCTCCCACCAACCAGCAGTCTTGGGTTTCGAGTTAACGTGTTTTTTGTAGTGCAAATAAAAAGTAATCCGCTGCTTTACCCAGCAACTTGGAAGTAATGCATCAGGGCTCAAGATCTGGGAATGTCGAGGAATGGCGCAATGACTACTGAACATGCTACACTAATCATGTAGTTTCTGGTCAACCACTGACAAGGCAGCAAAACACTTCTTGAAATCCATATACAACGGCTCTAGTTCATAACTTAGCTTATCGTGTATCTTTGCCTCTTCAACTTAGCTTATCGTGTATCTTTGCCTCTTAAATACATCCTGAACAGGAACATATTTGCAAATGAAGTTGTGGGCAACCAAGAGCGGTCTGAATCAAACCACAACACTTGAATCAAACAGCAACACCTGAATCAAACAGCAACACCTGAATCAAACAGCAACACCTGAATCAAACCGCACCACCTGAATCAAACAGCTCTATATATGGCTAATATCGGACTAGATGCATATTTTATTGATGCTTGTGTAATCCCCGCAGAGAAGCATTAGAACGTTATAGTATCCCATAGTTATAACGTTCTGCCAAGAGAACATCATATACTTCTGTACCAACTACAACGTCCTGCCAAGAGAACATCATACACTTCTGTACCAACTACAACGTCCTGCCAAGAGAACATCATACACTTCTGTACCAACTACAACGTCCTGCCAAGAGAACATCATACACTTCTGTACCAACTACAACGTCCTGCCAAGAGAACATCATACACTTCTGTACCAACTACAACGTCCTGCCAAGAGAACATCATACACTTCTGTACCAACTATCTCATCATTCTTCTGTCCGATTTGGTTGAAATATCCGTAGTGATAACACATCTAGCATTCACTGTCACCTAGGCTTCTGCAACAAAAGAGCAAAAATAAAGAAATGTTCACTGCCATCCATCTTTTGATATGAGACAAAAGTAAACTATTGCGGGTACTGTGATCGTAGTCCAACCCTCGTTTTCATTCTTGTTTCCAATTACTGCCTACCTACGTATTTTGTAGTTAATTTATCTAAATATTATATCAACAAATAATCAATAATTAATTTAAATATTCATTGTTTAGAATTAGGGTTATGGTTAGGCATAGCTAATCCTAACCCTAAATATAATTATATTTAAATTAATAAATAATAAATATAAACGGATAAACAAAGGCAAGGGAAATAATCACAAAGGTAGGCATTAAATGGCGCAACGGGGGTTGGAATGAGATGATAGTACCCAATTAAGACAGGACATGCAGGGACAAAGATGATGCTTTCACATGCGACAGAATAACAGTATATCTCATATAAAACAATAGAACAATAAAACAGAATTAATGCAACAAAGGCGACACATCTGGCCTTGGAAGGGCAACTTATCTCCTACCCCTGCGCTTAAAGATAAGTGTGGATACTGGCATCCTTAAATCACCTGGGGATAGACACTTATTATTATTATTATTACTATTATTATTATTATTGTTATTGTTACTGTTATTTTTATTATTATTGTTATTATTATTATTATTATTACTATTATAGCATTATCATTATTATTATTATTGTTATTATTATTATTATTATTATTATTATTATTGTTGTTGTTATTATTATTATTGCTATTAATTATGAGCAAATGCTACCATTTAAGACTGTCCATATCAATCAATCAATAAACCCATAACCCTTCAGGGTCGTAGGGGTACCACATTGGATGCCTCAGCACACAGAGTCCTCCAGTGAATTCTATCCTCAGCGATGCGGATGAGTGTGGAGATATCTTGCCCTGTCCATTCCTTGATGTTGTCTGTCCATGTCTTTATTTTTCCTCCTCTGCTTCTTCCACCCTCGACAGTTCCCTGCAGTATTGTTTTTGACAAGGAATCGTGCCTACATACATGTCCGAACCATGCTAGTTTTCGTCGTTTCCCTATTGAAAGCAATGGCTCCTGAACACCTGCACACATCTCTACTTTATTTCTTATGTACACATTGGTCTTATGTTCCCTATAGGAAATTCGTAGAATTCTTCTGTAGCATTTGTACTCGAAAGCCTGTAATCTTCTCTCCATGTCCGCAGTGAGTATCCAACTATCACAACCATACAACACAACGGAAAGCACCAGCGACTTATACAGTTTGATTTTTACTCCAACACTGATGTTGCTTTTCCACATCACAGTTAGCCTTGACAAGGATGCTAAAGCCATCTCCAGCCTTATTTTTAGTTCTGCTTTGCATTTACCATCGCTGCATATACTGGATCCGAGGTATTTGAAGGTATTCACCCCCTCAAGCTTATGTCCATTCATCATGATATTAGTCTGGTTTTCTGTGTCTCTGCTGTTTACCAAGATTTTGCTCTTATCTGTATTGATTTCCATTCTGTACTTGCTGGTAACTTTTTCCAACTTTGATGTTAATTCTTGCAATGATTGTTCTGACCCAGCTATAAGATCAATATCATCAGCGAAACGCAAGTTGCAAAAAGGGCGACCTCCGATCGATATAGACGTGTCGTAATCATTTAATGTCTCTTGTATGATGTGCTCTAAGTGTATGTTAAAAAGTACTGGGGACATTATGCATCCCTGTCGAACTCCCACAGTTGTTTTGAAGAACTCTCCAATTGTATTGTGTGACAAGACAGCACTATTTGCATTTTTGTACAGAGCTTCAGTAATGTCTATAATTGTGGTGTCAAAATTAAATTTCCTCAGTATGTGCCACAGACCATCATGCCAAACACGGTCAAAGGCCTTTGTAAAGTCAATGCAGTTGTGGTATTGAATGGAGCGAAAAATACATTCAGTCACTGTTAGACACGGTAGTACAAGAAAGTGAAAACAAAGACCTCAGCTCAATCCAAACAAGAAAATGTTTCAGAAAATGGAAGAAATGTGCTATTCAAAGGAATATGTCTGCACCACCAAGGCGCAGTATTAATATCAATAACGTAAAATTAAATCAAGTGGATAAAGTCAAATATCGTAGAAACTTTTACATCAGATGGTCGGTGTTCCATTGTGATAAAGGGTCGGATAGCACAGACCAAACTCAGCAAAAGACCAAAATAGAGATTCAGCTATAAATAGAGCAATAAACCAAATAAATGATAGAACAATAAATAGTCTAAAAGTATTCACAGATGGGTCCAAAGGAGAGGAAGGCCCAACTGGTGCAGGAATAGTAATACCTTACAGGAACATCAATAAGAGCTTTAAATTATCAGAACATACATCAATATTCACGGCTGAACTAGTTGCAATTCTAAAAGCACTAGAAATAATAAATGATAACACACCTAAAAATTTAACAATCCTGACTGACTCATTATCATCAGTCCAGGCTATTCAAAACAAACATGACAGCCAAAGGCCAGATATAGTAGAAGATATACTACGCATAACAACAAACCTAGTTCACGTTGGTACGAGGGTTAATGTAATGTGGATTCCAACCCATGTCGGAATACCAGGAAATGAAGCAGCGGACAAGGAAGCCAAGAAAGGACGAACACAAGGAACAGAAATCCAGGTAGGACTTGGCAGATCGGAAACCAGAAGCATAATAAAGGACACAATACTTAAGGAATGGACAGAAAAATTGGACAACAGTGCAAAAGGAAGACATGCACATGCAATGCTAAAAGGACCCACTAGGACCACTCAAATAAAGGAAGAGCTGAAAATCCCTGCCAATAGGAAACTACTACGACTTAGACTGGGAAAATCATTACATTATATACTCGAACCAATATGTGAAGACTGTGAAGAGGAAAATACAATAGAACATTTCCTACTCCATTGTCATAAATACAACCATCATAGGCAAGACCTAAAAGATTACTACCTAAACAATAAAATACCATATAAATTAGAAAAGGTTCTGGGCCATAATGTACCACTAGATAGGCTAAAACTAATTAAACAATTTATAACCAGGACTAAAGCCCTAATTAAAAAATCTAAGCAGGTCAAAAACAAAATAAGTCATTGTTTGTCATCAGTCTTTCTACAGGTCTCTCTCCACAGCTTTCAACAAATAACAACCGAGGAACGCTCACCACAGGATAAGACTGGCAATATGGACAATTTTTGGCATAATCGCACGCACGGTTTCAAACTCCCCCAGGCAGTAGTGACAATTTAAATAAAAAAGCAATACCACCGGAAATAAACAGTTTAATACAACTAGCAACATAACATTCTTTTGCAATAATAGCGCGCACGGTTCTCAATTCGCCCAGACCATAGGTCACACTTAAATAAAAGGCATCTTGGCCACAAATAAACATCAACTCCACCTAGCAATATAGATAATATTTAGCAATAGCAAGCACGGCTTTCCAAACACCCAGACCATTAGGTCACATTTAGATAAAAGCTAATACGGCCTGATATAACCAAAATAGACTTCTGTCTTAGGTTGAAAGGGTCGTGCCTCAGCTAAGAGGCTTTAATCCCCCATTTAACAAACAAACAAACAAACAAACAAACAAACAAAACCAAACTCAGCATTTTTTTTAAAAATGAGAAAAATCTAAGCAGTATATTACTATCAATGCATATACGATTTCAAGTGCTAGGATGTTCTGTTGAGCTAATCCTTTTTTTACGGATGCGAAACATGGACTGTAAACAAAAAAACCCAAAGTGAACTGGAGACTACCGAGATATGGTTTTTAAGAAGAATGATGAAAATTCCATGGACAACCAAGAAAACTAACGTAGAAGTTCTGAGAGATGCTAGAGTAAAAATAGACAAACTATAGTAAAAATTATAAACAGACAATCAAGATTTTGTGGGCACGTAATGAGAATAGCATAGCCTGAACATTTAGTAAGAGCAGGAAAGATCAAGGAAAGAAGAAACAGATGAAGACATAGAGAAGATTCTAGATGATATGTCACTGTGGCACGAGAGAATGCCACCAACTGAACTTATTATACCTACACAGGCGACAAATTTCTGGGGAGAAACTGTATCGTCTTTGCCACTCAGCATGACACTTGATTGATTGGTCACCACAAGGTTTAACGTGAAACCATCATTGCTCACATTACTATTATCGTATACAAGTAAATTCAAGTAGGAAGCATGAGGATAAATGAAAATAATTCTTACAACTGACGGGAATTGAACCAGTCTGTTCTAACATCACCGAATCGCTTTGCAACACAAGTAAACAGGTTTACCGTACTTGACGACGATGTGGTTGGTCATGTACGGAAAACCTGTTTACTTGTGTTGCAAAGCGATTCGGTGCTGCTAGAACAGACCTAGTTCGATTCCCGTTAGTTGTAAGAATTACTATTATAGTGCTGGTAAGTCTAAGAAACTATAATTTAAGGCCATTACCGCACCGATCATCCAACTTTGCACCAAGATGACACTCAAACCAAAAAACTTGAAGAACGAGGTGATTAATAAGTAAATATTGGAATCTGTACAGTCAAATGGTT